>CM029013.1:40571992-40864659 GCA_016801055.1 Panax notoginseng | reverse complement strand
CAAACCAAGTAGAAGAGTCAAGTAGAGAAAGAATTCTACTATCTTTCTTAAGATTTAAAAGTCTAACATCATCAATATTTTATCCCTGTAACATCAATTAATAAATCATCTTTTAACAAATAATCATCTTTGAAACTACAGGCCAAAGATATTCATTTGTATCATCAGTCGGTCATGTTCATCTCAACACCTGTTCATCTTTGCTACTACTGGCCAAGATATTCATCAAGTAATTATACATCTTTGCACTACAGGCCAAAGATATTCAGTAATATCATCATTTAGGACTAGAGGATGATGAAAAATATCTTAAAGAGAACGAATCCAATGAGACAGAAGGACAAATAGTAGGGATTCGTATAAACAGTTTATCAAGATCAATAATACTTCATAATAATCAATTGTGAAGCAAGAATTCAAAAATAAAGATCAAAACATGGATACAATCAAAGATAGTAACCATAATAGACATCTTGGACAAAAAGGAAAAATTTTATTTTTTCGGTGAATAGTGCCGTATTCGTGAATAGTGCGTATACGTGAATAGTGCCGTATACGTGAATAGTAACCCCCGACACAAAAAGTTCCAAATTTGATAAAAACTCATATCAATATTTCAGCATAATGATATTGAAAGAAAATAATATCATTAAGAAGAAAATAATATCCCTTACCTCAAAATATCAGTACTTTCTGGTCGAATACCGGTATAAGGCTGAAAGAAACTTGCTCTGATGAATAGAAACTCTCAAAGTATCTAAATACTCACAAAATACACTCAATAATCTAGAGAGAGAAAGAGAGAAAACTTGTTTCTGGTGTGATTTTCAATTCTAACTTAGCCCTCTATTTATAGGAAAATTTTTGGTAGGTTTGACCTGCAACCTGATGGCTTTTACCTGCTACTATTCCCACCCACCACATTTGAAATATAATTCAGCACATTTCTTCACCAACCACATGTGGGGCCCACCAATTCTAGAATTTTCCACCAAAATGATAAACTCCGAAAATTCAACAATTTCTGAACCAGTCATCTTGTAAAAATTTCATAAAAATCATACGTTCATTTTTAACGGTTCAAAATTTGTGGACATATACTCAACTTATATATGTATAACATATCCAAAAATTACCACGATCCAACGGTCGGATTAAAAATTATAACCCCCGCCAACTATCTCAAAAACCCTGATTTTTAATACCTCCATTCCGACAAAATACTGATAAAAACCTCAACATTAACTCCTTCATTTTTAACCACAAAATATATCCCTCATTTATATCCACATAAAATAAATATTTCCTTATCATATGAATCAATAATTAATTATTCACAAATAATATTACAGAATCACATTTATGACAACCAGGCCGTTCCCAGGAAAGAGGGGGCTTTCCAATAAGGATTTCTCCTTACTGGCGCGCAATTAGATGACCAAACCTCTCCTTAGACAGAACTTTCTAGACATTGCCAATAATGTTATCTAATAATATTATTCAAATAATATGAATTATTGATCTGATAAATTGAAAATACTGTGCAGCAACAATTATTGAAACAACAATATATATAAAATATCAAGCAGCAATTATTGAATCAATAAAATAAAATATTGAATAATAACTACTGTAACAATTATTGAGTAGTGCCTTCTTACGTAAGAATCAATAATTGGTGCAATACCGTGTGCTACTGTTATTTTAACCACGGGTATTCCAACAGTATTAACGGTAACAACTACGCCGTTATTTATAAACAACTTATACTTGTCGTTTTTCTTCATCCAATCGCTTTCCGTTATGGGGCCCACACAAGGCTGGCGGGTCGTACGAATATTCCCCGACAGCAAGAATATTCCACGACCAACCGAATATTCACCGACCAAAAATAAATATTTTATAACCACTTGCTTATTTTGCAAAATTTGCACATTTCACCCATAACCAAAGTATTATATCAAATTAACCCCTTATTATTCACAATAATATTTAGAGAAAATTTGATTTTATTCATTAATAAGTGGGGGTCTTACAACCTCCCCTCCTTATGAAATTTCGTCCTCGAAATTGACGTACGTACCTGATGTTTCAAAAAGGTGAGGATACCTCGCTTTCATTTCTGATTCCAACTCCCAGGTCATTTCTTCAATAGCATGGGTTTCTCACAAACCTTAACTTGTGGTATAACCTTCGTGCGTAGGACATGCTCTTTCCTATCCAAGATCTTACAGGTACCTCCTCGTACGTTAAATCTTCAGCTATCTCGTCTGGTTCTAACTCAATAATGTGGTTCGGGTCTTTAACATATTTACGAAGCATAGATATGTGAAAAACATTATGAACACGAGACATGCTTGGAGGTAATGCGAGTCTATATGCCACATTTCCTATTCGCTCAAGAATCTCAAATGGACCAACAAATCTTGGATTGAGCTTTCCTCTCTTCCCAAATCTTGTAACTCCCTTCCATGGTGCAACACGTAACAATACATGATCCCCAATATTAAATTCCACGTCCTTCCGATGAAGATCCGCATAAACTTTTTGTCGATCCTGTGCCGTTTGTATACGTTGTCGAATCGTTTGGATCTTCTCTGTAGTAATGCGTACCAATTCTGGTCCAACAATGTTGCTTCACCCACCTCGTCCCAGCATACTGGAGAACGACATTTTCTTCCATACAACGCCTCAAATGGAGCCATACCTATGCTCGCCTGATAACTGTTGTTGTAGGAGAATTCCACCAATGGTAGGTACTTATCCCAACTCCCTTTGAGATCTAAGACACAAAGTCTTAATAGATCTTCAAGAGTTTGAATAGTCCTCTCTGATTGTCCGTCCGTTTGAGGATGGTATGCTGAACTGAATCGTAAATCCGTGCCCATAGCTTTCTGCAAGCTAACCCAAAATCGTGAAGTGAATCTTGGGTCACGATCCGAAACTATGGATACTGGCATGCCATGCAATCTCACAATCTCGTTCACGTACATACTAGCAAGACGTTCAAGGGAATAAGTCTCACGTATCGGCAAGAAATGAGCGGACTTGGTTAATCTATCAACAATAACCCAAATCGCATCTATGCCTTGAGAAACCTTGGGAAGACCCGTAACAAAATCCATAGTAATGTGTTCCCACTTCCATTTCGGAATCTCAAGTGGTTGCAATGGACCCTTTGGTACTTGATGCTCCGCTTTTACACGTTGACAAGTTAAACATCTCGAGATAAACTCCGCGATCTCTCTTTTCATATTGCTCCACCAAATTGTATGTCGAAGATCGTGATACATTTTGGTACTCCCAGGATGGATTGCAAACGGTGTGTTGTGTGCCTCCATCATTATTCTATGCTTCAAGTCAAAATCGTTAGGAACACAAAGTCTGGAGTTGACTCGAAGTATTCCTTCTTCATCGATTCTTGCTTCTGGAATAGCACCTTCTTGCACTTTCTTCTTCATACGCATCAGCTCTATATCCGTAGCTTGAGCAGCTTTAACTTTATCGATTAAAGTCGGTTCTACTCGTATATTTGATATCATCATGTGGGTACTTGGAGCCTTCATCTCTATCTCCATCCTTTGTAAGTCATACAAAATGGGCCTTTGTGTTAAAAACATTGCACTCGTACCCGCATATGATCTTCTACTCAATGCGTCAGCTACTACGTTTGCTTTTCCAGGATGGTATTGGATGGTATGATCGTAATCTTTCAACAGCTCAAGCCAACGTCGTTGCCGCATGTTGAGTTCTTTTGGGTGAAGAAATATTTGAGGCTTTTATGATCTGTATAGATCTCCACTTTCTCCCCATAAAGGTAGTGTCTCCAGATCTTCAACGCAAAAACGACTGCTGCCAACTCCAAATCATGAGTAGGATAATTCCTCTCATATTCTTTGAGTTGTCGTGAGGCATAGGCTATGACTTTCCCATGTTGCATGAGAACACATCCTAACCCTTTGCCTGAAGCATCGCTGTAGATAACAAATCCATCCGAACCAGATGGTATTGTCAAAACAGGTGCCGAAATGAGTCTCCTCTTGAGTTCTTGGAAACTCTTCTCGCATTCCTCACTCCATACGAATTTTGTATCTTTCCGAGTCAGCTGAGTTAACGGGAGTAGCGATTCGAGAAAATCCTTCCACAAATCTCCGATAATAACCAGCTAAGCCCAGAAAGCTACGTACTTCGGTTACCGACTTCGGTTGCTCCCAACTTTGTATGGCTTCAATCTTCGCCGGGTCGACAGATACTCCATGTTTTGACACCACGTGCCCAAGGAATGCTACTTCCTCAAGCCAGAACTCGCATTTCTTCAGTTTGGCATATAGCTTGTTTTCACGAAGCCTTTGCAGTACCAGCTTCAAATGGCGCTCATGATCTTCACGGCTTTTGGAATAGATGAGGATGTCATCAATAAAGACAACAACGAACTGATCCAAATATTCTTTGAATACACGGTTCATCATATCCATGAAGGCAGCAGGAGCATTAGTCAATCCAAAAGACATTACTAAGAATTCATAATGCCCGTACCGAGTTCTGAAGGCAGTCTTTGGAATATCCTCAGTTTTAATCTTCAGCTGATGATATCCAGAACGAAGATCGATCTTTGAAAAGAATTGTGCTCCTTGCAACTGGTCAAACAGGTCATCAATGCGAGGTAGCGGATACCTATTCTTGATGGTGACATGGTTCAATTCTCGATAGTCAATACAAAGTCGCATACTCCCGTCTTTCTTCTTTACGAATAAAACAGGAGCACCCCAAGGAGACGTACTAGGACGAATAAAACCGATGTCCAACAACTCTGTAGTTGGACTTTTAACTCCTGAAGTTCAATAGGAGCCATTCGATATGGGGTTTTAGAAATGGGCTTTGTACCGGGTTCAAGGTCAATAAAGAATTCAATTTCTCGTTCCGGGGGTTAGACCGGGAAGTTCTTCAGGAAATACATCGGAAATTCTCTAACAATAGAAATATTATTCAAATCTGACTTGTCTTTGTTCAAATCCATAACATGGGCTAAGAAAGCTTGACATCCGTTTTTCAATAAACGAATAGCTTTGTGGCTTGATATGACAGTGACTGATTTTAGTGGTTTAGTAGTTTGAATTCGTATGACAGGTTGGTTAGGAATATGAAAACTAACAACCTTACGAAAACAATCAATTTTAGCATGATGAGTGGTTAACCAATCAATTCCTAAAATCACATCAAAAGCAAGTATCTTTAAAGAGATAAGATCAACAGGTAATGTGATAGTGCCAACTTGGATCATGCAAGATTTATAAACTGTAGATGTAACGAAGGTTTCACCCAACGGAGTTTCAACAGATAAGTTAAAGTCCAATTTCTCCCGGAGTCAAGTTTAAACGTTGAGCACAAGCAGGAGAGATAAAAGAATGGGTAGAACCGGTATCTAGTAAAGTATAAACTTCGCAAGAATTCAAGATTAGCTTACCCGTGATCACCTCGTTCGGGTTTCTCGCGTTTTGGCCAGTAACGACAAACGCCCTTCCAGGAACCGCTGATTTCGACTTATCCGGGACAGCTTTTGGAGTCACCATCCCCGCTGAACTTGGTTTTGCTACAGAACACTCTCGAGCTATATGACCCTCCTTTCCACAGTTATAACATACTTGGATTGTTGTGGGCAGTTTGGGCTGATATGTCCCTCTTTCCCACATTTGTAACATACGACCGGTGGTCGTTCTCCTCCCCTAGAAACAGTTGATGTTTGTGCTGACGTCTTCACGTTATCATTGTTGTACCTTCTCTTCTTGAAATCTCTCTCCCGACTCGCTCCTTCTATTATCACGACCACGATTACCACCAGAGTGGTTACCGCTTTTGTCGAATGTTTTCCTCCCTGCTGGTTTCATTGCTTCGATGACTGCCGCCACCGGTATGACCCTGGTTGTGGTCCCTCGGTTGCACATACTCATTATCTCGCTCTAATAATTGAGCCCTGTTACAACATCTGAATATAAAGAAAATTTATGAGAGATAAGATATTGCCGAATCTCGGGTTTTAGACCTCTCAGAAACATCCTTGTCATTCGTTCCTCATT
Organism: Panax notoginseng; assembly: GCA_016801055.1. NCBI lineage: Eukaryota > Viridiplantae > Streptophyta > Magnoliopsida > Apiales > Araliaceae > Panax > Panax notoginseng. Next base: position 40,858,585 of record CM029013.1, on the reverse strand, counting down.
TTCGACCAAATGAGGTGCAAACCTGGATAACTCTGCAAACTTCGCCTCGTACTGGGACACCGTCATGTTGTTTTGTTCCAGTCTAATAAACTCAACCTCCTTCATATGACGAATACTTTCAGGAAAGTACTTGTCATTGAACAGTTTTTGAAATGTTTCCCAGGACATGTTGAGTGCGTCAGGCTGGGTACGCTTCACAGACTCCCACCAGTAGTCTGCCTCACCGCGGAACATAAATGTGGCGAATGGAACCTTCTGTTCCTCCGTGCATCCCAAGACATCAAATATCTTGGTAATTTGCTTGACCCACGTTTCCGCCATGATCGGATCCGGCTTTCCCTTAAATTCTGGTGGTCCCAATTCTTTGAACTGCTTAGCTGTGACAAACCGCGCGTTGTTATCATTTCCACCCGTATTCTGCACACGAGTCTCCCTCGTCTGATTTTGCATGAACTGCAAAAAGCTCCTAAACATTCCATCATTCATCGTTTGCTCGGTAACGTTGTTTACAGGAGGAATATTGCCTTCCTGTTGCACGTTCCCCTGGGTAGTGATCAAAGGTGTCTCCACGGTCTGATTTACTCCATTATTAACGTTCTCAGCTGCCATTCTTAAATACTGCCATAAAACAAGGGTTAATAGTCATGTCATATATTATCCCTATACTCTGACCGACCAAATAAACACCAAATAAACTTAGTCAGGTCATACTAGCGAAGGAATTCCCCGTCTCTCCCCTCCTAGTTCTTGTCTCACATCTCAGCCAGGGATCATATCCCTAAGCTCTGATACCAACTGTGACGCCCCCAAAATAGGTATACAACACCCATTCTGAGTCGCCAAATACATGGTACAGAAAGCAAACTACAACTTCAATAATACAATTGTCGTGCAAAATACGACAACACATACTGTGAGTTTAAATACAAATATTGTCTTCTAGACAATATCCACACTCAAATAAATCCTCATTACAATTATTCAAACACTATTTTACAGAAATAGTGAGGACTGCTAATACATCTTTCTAGAACCATCACTCCATACCCCGACTAGATCCTGCTATGTTCTCACCTCCTGAGAAGAAAAATGGAACAAAAAGGAAAAGGGTGAGCTCAACTAGCCCAGTAAAGAATATTATGACTAAGATAATATACAACAAATTATCGTTAGTCTTCAACAGGGAAAAATCTGATAAAATATAATCGACAACAAGTTTTAGATCAACAACTGCAGCGGAAACAGCAAACCATTAGAAGAGTCAAGTAGAGAAAGAATTCTACTATCTTCTAAGATTTAAAAGTCCATCATCAATATTTTATCCCTGTAACATCAATTAATAATCATCTTTAACCAAATATTCATCTTTGCACTACAGGCCAAAGATATTCATTTGTATCATCAGTCGGTCATGTTCATCTCAACACTGTTCATCTTTGCACTACAGGCCAAAGATATTCATCAAGTAATTATACATCTTTGCACTACAGGCCAAAGATATTCAGTAATATCATCATTTAGGACTGAGGATGATGAAAAATATCTTAAAGAGAACGAATCCAATGAGACAGAAGGACAAATAGTAGGGATTCGTATAACAGTTTATCCAAGATCAATAATACTTCATAATAATCAATTGTGAAGCAGAATTCAAAAATAAAGATCAAAACATGGATACAATCAAAGATAGTAACCATAATAGACATCTTGGACAAAAAGGAAAAATTTTATTTTTCGGTGAATAGTGCCGTATTCGTGAATAGTGCCGTATACGTGAATAGTGCCGTATACGTGAATAGTAACCCCCGACACAAAAAGTTCCAAATTTGATAAAAACTCATATCAATATTTCAGCATAATGATATTGAAGAAAATAATATCATTTAAGAAGAAAATAATATCCCTTACCTCAAAATATCAGTACTTCTGGTCGGAATAATACGGTATAAGGCTGAAAGAAACTTGCTCTGATGAATAGAAACTCTCAAAGTATCTAAATACTCACAAAATACACTCAATAATCTAGAGAGAGAAAGAGAGAAAACTTGTTTCTGGTGTGATTTTCAATTCTAACTTAGCCCTCTATTTATAGGAAAATTTTGGTAGGTTTGACCTGCAACCTGATGGCTTTACCTGCTACTATTCCCACCCACCACATTTGAAATATAATTCAGCACATTTCTTCACCAACCACAAGTGGGGCCCACCAATTCTAGAATTTTCCACCAAAATGATAAACTCCGAAAATTCAACAATTTCTGAACCAGTCATCTTGTAAAATTCGTAATAAATCATACGTTCATTTTTAACGGTTCAAAATTTGTGGACATATACTCAACTTATATATGTATAACATATCCAAAAATTACCACGATCCAACGGTCGGATTAAAAATTATAACCCCGCAAATATCTCAAAAACCCTGATTTTTAATACCTCCATTCCGACAAAAATACTGATAAAAACCTCAACATTAACTCCTTCATTTTTAACCACAAAAATATATCCCTCATTTATATCCACATAAAATAAATATTTCCTTATCATATGAATCAATAATTAATTATTCACAAATAATATTACAGAATCACATTTATGACAACCAGGCCGTTCCCAGGAAAGAGGGGGCTTTCCAATAAGGATTTCTCCTTACTGGCGCGCAATTAGATGACCAAACCTCTCCTTAGACAGAACTTTCTAGACATTGCCAATAATGTTATCTAATAATATTATTCAAATAATATGAATTATTGATCTGATAAATGAAAATACTGTGCAGCAACAATTATTGAAACAACAATAATATAAAATATCAACGCAGCAATTATTGAATCAATAAAATAAAATATTGAATAATAACTACTGTAACAATTATTGAGTAGTGCCTTCTTACGTAAGAATCAATAATTGGTGCAATACCGTGTGCTACTGTAGTTTAACCACCGGGTATTCCAACAGTATTAACGGTAACAACTACGCCGTTATTTATAAACAACTTATACTTGTCGTTTTCTTCATCCAATCGCTTTCGTTATGGGGCCCACACAAGGCTGCGTCGTCGTACGAATATTCCCCGACAGCAAGAATATTCCACGACCAACCGAATATTCACCGACCAAAAATAAATATTTTATAACCACTTGCTTATTTTGCAAAATTTGCACATTTCACCCATAACCAAAGTATTATATCAAATTAACCCCTTATTATTCACAATAATATTTAGAGAAAATTTGATTTTATTCATTAATAAGTTGGGGTCTTACATAGTTGGTTATCAAATCATTTGATAAGGTAACCAATTCAGTTTTATTAGCTTACTAATTTATTTTGAATGTGATGCAGTTGGTAACCAAAATTTATGCAGTTGGTTACTAAACCTTCCGATAAGGTAACCAATTTAATTTTATTAGGTTACTAATTTATTTTGGATGTGATGCAATTGGTAACCAAATTTCATGTAGTTGGTTACCAAACCATTTGATAAGGTAACCAATTCAATTTTATTTGATTACCAATTTTTATTTTAAATGTGATGCAGTTACTAGTCAAAATTCGTATAAAGGTAACCATTTCAATTTTTGTGGATAACCAAATCGTCAAAAGAAATTCAGAATAGCAACTCCGGTGGTGGCAGCGGCGGCGGCAGCGGTGGCGGTGAGAGAGGGGGATGATGAACATTAGCTCCTTCATAATTTTTTATTTTTAATTTTCTCATTTTGATTTGAATTTTGAAATATAGATTTGAAATTGTTGTTAGAGACAAAAGATTTGAATTTGAATTATTAATTATGGCAGTTAGTTGTCCTTGATTTTAGGTTTTTTTATTAATGTGAATTGTACTATTTTTGTAATATGAGTCTTAATTACACTCTTTTTGTAATTATTTAGTTGATGCGCTTTTCTTGTAATTACTTTATATTTGTTGTATACTTATGTAAAAGGCCCATCAATTTTTATTTCATTTAAATGGCTGGTTTAAATTTGTCTTTTCAGTTATGATTATCTAATCTTATAAATAGAGGTTTTTGTCGCATTCTCAAAACACAATATTTTTGAAACAACAAAAGCTCTCAGTCATAATTTTAAAAGAAATTCTCAAGGGTTCCTTGTTAGTATTCCGAACAATCTTTGAAAGAGTTTGAGCATTCCGGTTATTCTTCGTGCAAAGAAGTTCGGGTGATTCTTTTATCCTGGGGACTATTTGTTTTGAAGTTCTGAGACAGGTGATTTCTGAACACTAGTATTTGTTTAGAAGAATTTTGCAGCTACAAGTAATGAGACACTTTGTATAAAACATAAAAAATGTATACCGTGAATATGTATTGAGATACGAAATGATTGTGCAAAATTGTAATAAAATAATGACACTAGTCTTTTTATAAAACATTTAGATAGGAAATCACGAATGTGAACTTATAAATGGATTAATGGGTTAATAACTTATATAAGGTTAAATTAAGTTGTGGCCATGTACTTCATATATTTATATACGGTCCGGATCTTAAACTCACCCCTTATCCAACTCACTCGAGCTCACCCCCTTTTTAGCGACGGACCCGGCGACGGTTCGGTCATACAACCGTCGTTTATACTTTTAGCAACGCTATATGATGTCCGTCGCTAAAAGTATAGACGACGGTTGTATGACCGAACAGTCGTCGGGTCCGTCGCTAAAGAGGGGGTGAGCTCGGGTGAGTTGAAAAGGGTGAGCTTAAGATCGGGACTCTTTCTCTCTCTCTCTCTATATATATATATATATATATATAATCATTTGGATTTGGTGTGCGCATCATGTGTTTGCACGGGCTCCCTGTTCTACGCCACTAACAAATGTTTTTTGTTTTTGAGGGAGAAACATGTTAAAAGAAGTAAACACTACTTTTTTGGTTGGAGATTTTATTGGAATGGGGAGGAAAGATTTACCTCAAGCTAGAAATTACTCTAAAAAACAGGTGAAGTTGGGAATGCTCGACCACATGCATGCATGTCATATATATCTCTCTCTCTCTCTGTAAAGTTTATACATACATACATACGTATAACAAACACAAACACTATCCAATGCGCTAAAACTTATATCTCTACCTTTTTAACACAAGGCAACTAGGCAAGGCAAAAAAGAAGAAAAAGTAACACTGATTTTAGCAGCAGCTAGCTAGCGAGCATAATATTTTGGGGCAGGCACAAAATCCGTGGAAGCAACAATTAAAGTGAATCAAAGTGTGATGGAGTAATTAAGTGGAGGGAGTAGTAGTATTTTTTTGACAAAAACGTCATAAAGCAACAATACTACTATTCTCCGACAAATTCTCGTGGTTGGATGGAATCTTTCATAAGATTAACAAACTATTTGTGTCAGCTAAAAGTAAATTGTTAAATTCACATCGTATCTTGCTTAGATTTTCTTCTGGGACCAAACAAAATTGCTCAAACGTAACACAATTATACCAAACCTCAAAGAGACTTTATAATATCAACAACAGAAGTTAGGGTGACATTTTTCTAGGGACATTCTAGTAACTTTTATTTTTTTATTTTTTTTTTGTAGTATCTTCCAAAAAAATATATAGTATTTATTTCAATTGAAATTTTTATAAAAAACAGTGTTTTAGGTATAATTTGGATACATACAAGAAACATGGTTATACAGACTGTGTAGACCCTGTTTCTTGTATGTATCCAAATTATATCTAAAATACTATTTTTTATAAAAATTTCAATTAAAATAAATACTATACTATACATTTTTTTTAGAGATACTATAAAAAAAAATCACTAGATAAAATATCCCCGTAAAAGAACTCTTATAATATGGATAGATTTCACACATCAAAGGTAATTAGTTGAAAGCTGGTGACATAGGGAGAAGGGTTTTGGTTTTGGAGCAAGGCATGTGAGTTCGTGGGGAAATAAAACAAACGGACAAGAAAAGAGTTATGGGGATGTGGTCGCAATTAGTCCACGAGGTGGAAAAGGGGTTGGGGGAGAGGTTGTGATTGGACTATTCATATAAACAAATGGGATAAGTAGATAGATAGATAGATGGTCATATTAATTTGCATCTCATTTTATGATTTGTCACTTCCCAATCCATGCTGTGAAAATCTGGCATATTTTCTTTTTCATATTGTTTCGGGTAATTTTTTCAATTATTATATAATATATAGCTCATTCATTCAAATATATATACGTGTGTGTGTACCCCAACGATATCTACTTTGCATGGTCAAAATGAAATTTTGAGGTCCTTGTCAAATTACTTTAGAAAAATAATTGGTTACAGAGAAATAAATGAATGATCAAAATTCAGGAACATAATGTTGGATTCTGAATTTAGAAAGTGAAGTGCGTGTATATCTTATCTTATCTTGGTAGGAAAAGTTATAGTACTAAAGATAAATATACTAAAAATAAATAAATACTATGAATATATTTATTTACAAAAAAAAACATATTTTTGAGATTAGATTATTTGTATTAATTCGGACTATTTTATTCTTAATAGTCTTCAAATTTTAAGCTATTAAATGATTTTATGAGATTAATAGTCTCATATTAAAAGACTGATCAAAAGAATAAATAATTCAAAATATTAATAAATTAAAATAAATAATTTAGCTCTAAATATATACAGTATTTTGCAAACAAATATGGAAAGAGAAATGTTTTTAGAGTAATACTAGAAAGTAGAAAACCTGAAAGAAATCAAATTATATTTGGAAAGGAGTAGCAGCAGAAAGAGAAGTAAGGTGCAAGTGGGTGTGTGGTTGAGCCCCAACCCAAGCCCCCAACTTGTAATTCCAAACTCCAAGGTGAGAGCCATCAGTAAACCATGTGACGCTCACAGTGTGGTCCTGGTCCACCCCATATAATGTGCAGACTTGCTTGCTACTATTATTATTATGCACACTAAAACAATCGAGAGGTATTTTTATATTTTTTCTTCTTCCCTTTATTACCTCAAATAAAAAGACACATGTAAGTATGTAACTGTAAAATAATAATAAACAAAAAAAGAGAAAGTGTTGCGGAGAGAGGAGAGAGAAATATTTTATTAGTATTATTTTATACTTGAGTACATTTTTAAATGTAGTAAAATTTATATCCAAAATATTTTACGGACATATCTACCTAGACATCTAAATTGTACATTCAATAATAAAATAATAGTAAAATATTTTTTTTCTTTTCTCTATTTATTATTCCCTCTGTTCTTAAAAGATTATTATTTTAGAAAATAATTTTTGTTTCAAAAAGATTATTATTTTAAATTTATCAATACATATTAGCTATTTTTTTTTCTATTTTACCCTTATTTAAAGCTTTTTCCTATTGAAAGTTTTATTCCCTTCCCAATGATTCTTATTTAATTCAATATTATAATCTAAGTAATAATTAGTTGAATTGAATAACAAATATTGAGAAGAGAATAATTGGTTGAGACAATTAATAAAGGTAGTATAGTATTTTCGTTAAGTATTAATTATATTTTTTTAATCTGTATGCATTAATTTTAAACGATAATTATTTTTTAGGAATAGAGGGAGTACTATTGTATACTTGAATGTGTATTTAAATGTACACTTTGAATGTGTATATAAATTTATTCATATTTTACTAGTATAAGGCTGTCAGATTGGCGTGCCTAAAAGTGTAAAGACTAAAGAGGAAGAGAGTGAGAGGTTGAGGTCTAATCGGCTTGATTCGTAATCTGGATTAAAAGTTTGATTTGAGTTTAATTCAAAATATAAATAATTTAAATATAAATAAATTTTAAAATTTGATAAATTATTTATTTTTTAAAAAATTATAATTTTTTATTAATACTCGAATTATATTCACTTAAAAAAAAATTAATTATTCGGGCTCGATTCGAGATTGTGTTCTACTCAATAGTTAAACGAGTTTCAATTAAATCTTATTTGTAAGACCCCAACTTTTATAAATAAAGATGAATTTTTCTATAAATATTATTTTTGAATATTATGGAGTAAATTTGATATAATATTATAGTTGTGGGTAATATTTATAAATTTTACAAAGTACGTAAGTTGTTATATAATATTCGATTGGTCGGGAAATATTCGTTTTAACAGGGAATATTCGTACAACGGCACAATCATTGGTGGACCCCACAACAAAATTATTATCGGATTGAGAAAACGACAAAAATATTTTATTAAAAATAACGGCGGAAGTTTTACCATTGATACTGTTGAACTACTCGGTAGTAAAAGTACAGTAATACGTGTGGTTGCATAGTAGCACACGGTATTGATTATTAATGTTTATGTGAGAAGTCACTCAGTTTGATTCAATTATTGTCAGTTAATAATATGAATTATTTAGCGATAATGAAGTTTTGTTTTATTCGTATTATTAACGTAATAAAACAGAAACATCTTTTTATATAAAACAGAATACTTTATTAAAGTTATTCTATAAATAGAATATATTATATTTTATGTAAAAGATTTTTATTTAAATATGGACCGTCAGATTAAAGTAATCAATCTGAACCGTTCATGGATTAGTTACTATGCATTCTATTTTTCTATAAATAGCAGCTCATTCCTTCATTATTTATTACGAATTCGCTGAACTCTAGAGAGAGAAACTATAGAGAGAGAAGAAAAAGTATTCTGCTACTTAACTACTTCCTTATTTCAGTTCTTCTTTAAAACGATAAGGGGTGTTATTCTTTCTTATTCATGAAGAGAACTGTTGTTATTCCATTTCTTATTATTCTGTTAGAATAACATGTATACGCGGTCTACCCTATACTTAGTGACATTCTTCTACTATTATGTTGGAACATCCTATCTGTGTGTTTTACACCGGACCTGGTTCCGTCTTGTTATTATTCTGTTGGAACATCCTGTTTGTGTGTTTTACACCGGACCTGGTTCCATTATTTATTATTCTGTCAGAATATCCTGTCTGTGCGTTTACGCTGGACCTGGTTTCATTATTTATTATTCTGTCAGAATATCCTGTCTGTGCGTTTACGCCGGACCTGGTTCCATTATTTATTATTCTGTCGGAATATCCTGTCTGTGCGTTTACGCCGGACCTGGTTCTATTATTTATTATTCTTTTAGAATAACCTGTCTGTGCGGTATATCGCATGCCGGGTGATTTCTTTTGTTATTCCATTCTTTATTATACTCAGTTGGTTAAGTTTTAACTTCTATACTCCATGAAATTAGTGGAATATCATTGATAATTGCGTTTCATCCAGTATCTTTTCATGAAAATATTATTCTAAGCATTCTTGAATTTTACTCCACAAAGCAGTATCATGTTGACAATTTGGACGTTGTTAATTCTTGGATAAATTAATTCTTGAACTTGTTTTATTGAATTTTTATATCATTGTCATCATCCTCATGTTTATAAAATGTTGAAAGTCATCTGTGGCCTGTAGTGCATAGATGGACTTGGTATGATTATGACCAGGAATTATTCGGTATAATCATGACCGTAATGTTACAAATGATGTTGTAAAAGTCCTCATTGGCCCGTAGTGCATTGATGGACAGTTGTTGGCATGATCATGACCATTAATGAATACATAAATATTCTTGGCCCGTAGTGCATGGATAATTGTGGTCGTGATACTAACGAATATCCTTGGCCGTAGTGCAGGGGTGATTCGATGATGTGGATTATTTTATTAAGTTGAGTCCCAGCGATAACAGTGTTGAAAAACTTTTTAAATCATAAAAGATAGTAGAGTTTATTTTCTACTTGACTCTTTTAATGGATTGCTTGTTCCGCTGCAGTTAAACTTGATGTCTATTATATTTTATCAGTTTAACATTGTTGAAGGCTAATGATAATTTATTATGCATTATCTTAGTCATAATATTTCTTACTGGGCTAGTTGAGCTCACCCTTTCTTTCACTGTTCTCTTCAGGAAATGAGAACGTAGCTGGGGCAAGTCGAAGAACGGAGTGATGGTCCGAATGATAGTATTAGTTAGTAGTCCTCACTATTCTATGTAATAGTGTGTTAATAAATGTAATGAGGACTCCTTTTGAGTATGGATACTCTCTAGTAGATAATATTTGTATTCAAACTCACAGTTTATGTTTTGTCATATTGTACACGACAGTTATATTATTAAGTTGTATTTGAATTCTGTACCTTGTATCTGACGACTCAAGATGGGTGATGTATACCTATTTTGGGGGTGTCACATTATTTCATACTGTATATTTTGTAAACCAAATTTAAATAATGAGCTTGACTCATTTTTTTATACCCCTATTCATCCCTCATTTTATTACTTAAAGATGTGAATAGTAAGAATCAAATTTACAGCTATAACATATATATATATATATATATATATATATATATATATATATATATATATATGGTTGAGCAAGTAATTAAATTAAAATTGAAATTACACCAAAAATCGCACAAACCGCACTAACGGGTCCGGCGTATGTGGCGATTTTAAGTGGGTTAAATAATCAAATTTACGGTTTCGGTTTGGTTACTAGCCAAAACCACACGCATAAAATCGAAATCACACCAAGTATGTATATGTATATATTATCTCTAGTAAATTCTAAAGTTACTTTTCACTTGTGTAAGACCCCAAATTATTAATAAATGAAATTTTCTCTATTTATTATTCTGAAATAGTATGGGTTGATTTGATTAATGTGGTTAGTTATGGGTAAAATGCGCAAATATTTTAAATAAGCAAGTGGTTATAAAATATTCATTATTGTCGGGGAATATTCGCTTGGTCGTGGAATATTCTTACTGTCGGAGAATATTCGTACGACGGCAGAGTCTTTTGTGGGCCCCATAACGGAAAACGATTGGATGAAGAAAACGACAAAAATAAGTTATTTATAAATAACGGCGTAGTTATTACCGTTAATACTGTTGGAATACCCGGTGGTTAAAATACGGTAATACGCGTTGTTGCACAGTAGCACACGGTATTGCACCAATTATTGATTCTTACGTAAGAAGGTACTACTCAATAATGGTTACAGTAATTACTGTTCAATATTTTATTTTATTGATTAAATAATTGCTACGTTGATATTTTATAATTGTCACTACGCAGTATTTTCCATTATCGGAGCAATAATTCATATTATCTGAATAATATTATTAGATAATATTATTGGCAATGTCTAGAAAGTTCTGTCTAAGGAGAGGTTTGGTCATTTAATTGCGCGCCAGTAAGGAGAAATCCTTATTGGAAAGCCCCCTCTTTCGTGGGAACGGCCTGGTTGCCATGTGACGCCCCCAAAATAGGTATACAACACCCATTCTGAGTCGCCAAATACATGGTACAGAAAGCAAACTACAACTTCAATAATACAATTGTCGTGCAAAATACGACAACACATACTATGAGTTTAAATACAAAAATTGTCTTCTAGACAATATCCACACTTAAATAAATCCTCATTACAATTATTCAAACACTATTTTACAGAAATAGTGAGGACTGCTTAAAACATCTTTCTAGAACCATCACTCCATACCCCGACTAGATCCTGTTATGTTCTCACCTCCTGAGAAGAAAAATGGAACAAAAAGGAAAAGAGTGAGCTCAACTAGCCCATTAAAGAATATTATGACTAAGATAATATACAAACAAATTATCGTTAGTCTTCAACAGGAAAAAATCTGATAGAATATAATCGACAACAAGTTTTAGATCAACAACTGCAGCGGAAACAGCAAACCATTAGAAGAGTCAAGTAGAGAAAGAATTCTACTATCTTCTAAGATTTAAAAGTCCATCATCAATATTTTATCCCTGTAACATCAATTAATAATCATCTTTATCCAAATATTCATCTTTGCACTACAGGCCAAAGATATTCATTTGTATCACCTGTCAGTCATGTTCATCTCAACACCTGTTCATCTTTGCACTACAGGCCAAAGATATTCATCATGTAATCATACATCTTTGCACTACATGCCAAAGATATTCATTAATATCATCATTTAGGACTGAGGATGATGAAAAATATCTTAAAGAGAACGAATCCAATGAGACAGAAGGACAAATAGTAGGGATTCGTATAACAGTTTATCCAAGATCAATAATACTTCATAATAATCAATTGTGAAGCAGAATTCAAAAATAAAGATCAAAACATGGATACAATCAAGATAGTAACCATAATAGACATCTTGGACAAAAAGAAAAAATTTTATTTTTCGGTGAATAGTGCCGTATTCGTGAATAGTGCCGTATACGTGAATAGTGCCGTATACATGAATAGTAACCCCGACACAAAAAGTTCCAAATTTGATAAAAATTCATATCAATATTTCAGCATAATGATATTGAAGAAAATAATATTATTTAAGAAGAAAATAATATCCCTTACCTCAAGATATCAGTACTTCTGGTCGGAATACCGGTATAAGGCTGAAAGAAACTTGCTCTGATGAATAGAAACTCTCAAAGTATCTAAATACTCACAAAATACACTCAATAATCTAGAGAGAGAAAGAGAGAAAACTTGTTTCTGGTGTGATTTTCAATTCTAACTTAGCCCTCTATTTATAGGAAAATTTTAGTAGGTTTGACCTACAACCTGATGGCTTTACCTGCTACTATTCCCACCCACCACATTTGAAATATAATTCAGCACATTTCTTCACCAACCACAAGTGGGGCCCACCAATTCTAGAATTTTCTATCAAAATGATAAACTCCGAAAATTCAACAATTTCTGAACCAGTCATCTCGTAAAATTCATAATAAATCATACGTTCATTTTTAACGGTTCAAAATTTGTGGACATATACTCAACTTATATATGTATAACATATCCAAAAATTACCACGATCCAACGGTCGGATTAAAAATTATAACACCCGCAATATTTCTCAAAAACCCTGATTTGATTTTTAATACCTCCATTCCGATAAAAATACTAATAAAACACCTCAACATTAACTCCTTCATTTTTAACCACAAAAATATATCCCTCATTTATATTCACATAAAATAAATATTTCCTTATCATATGAATCAATAATTAATTATTCACAAATAATGTTACAGAATCACATTTATGACAACCAGGCCGTTCCCAGGAAAGAGGGGGCTTTCCAATAAGGATTTCTCCTTACTGGCGCACAATTAGATGACCAAACCTCTCCTTAGACAGAACTTTCTAGACATTGCCAATAATGTTATCTAATAATATTGTTCAAATAATATGAATTATTGATCTGATAATGGAAAATACTGTGCAGCAACAATTATTGAAACAACAATAATATAAAATATCAATTCAACAATTATTGAATCAATAAAATAAAATATTGAACAATAACTACTATAACAATTATTGAGTAGTGCCTTCTTACGTAAGAATCAATAATTGGTGCAATACCGTGTGCTACTGTATTTTAATCACCGGGTATTCCAACAGTATTAACGGTAACAACTACGCCGTTATTTATAAATAACTTATACTTGTCATTTTCTTCATCCAATCGCTTTCCGTTATGGGGCCCACACAAGGCTGCGCCGTCGTACGAATATTCCCCGACAGCAAGAATATTCCACGACCAAACGAATATTCCCCGACAAAATGAATATTTTATAACCACTTGCTTATTTTACAAAATTTGCACATTTCACCCATAACCAAAGTATTATATCAAATTAGCCCCTTATTATTCACGATAATATTTAGAGAAAATTTGATTTTATTCATTAATAAGTTGGGGTCTTACAACCTCCCCTCCTTATGAAATTTCGTCCTCGAAATTGACGTACGTACCTGATGTTTCAAAAAGGTGAGGATACCTCGCTTTCATTTCTGATTCCAACTCCCAGGTCATTTCTTCAATAGCATGGTTTCTCCACAAAACCTTAACTTGTGGTATAACCTTCGTGCGTAGGACATGCTCTTTCCTATCCAAGATCTTAACAGGTACCTCCTCGTACGTTAAATCTTCAGCTATCTCGTCTGGTTCTAACTCAATAATGTGGTTCGGGTCTTTAACATATTTACGAAGCATAGATATGTGAAAAACATTATGAACACGAGACATGCTTGGAGGTAATGCGAGTCTATATGCCACATTTCCTATTCGCTCAAGAATCTCAAATGGACCAACAAATCTTGGATTGAGCTTTCCTCTCTTCCCAAATCTTGTAACTCCCTTCCATGGTGCAACACGTAACAATACATGATCCCCAATATTAAATTTCACGTCCTTCCGATGAAGATCTGCATAACTCTATTGTCGATCCTGTGCCGTTTGTATACGTTGTCGAATCGTTTGGATCTTCTCTGTAGTAATGCGTACCAACTCTGGTCCCAACCATGTTGCTTCACCCACCTCGTCCCAGCATACTGGAGAACGATATTTTCTTCCATACAACGCCTCGAATGGAACCACACCTATGCTCGCCTGATAACTGTTGTTGTAGGAGAATTCCACCAATGGTAGGTACTTATCCCAACTCCCTTTGAGATCTAGGACACAAAGTCTTAATAGATCTTCAAGAGTTTGAATAGTCCTCTCTGATTGTCCATCCGTTTGAGGATGGTATGCCGAACTGAATCGTAAATCCGTGCCCATAGCTTTCTGCAAGCTAACCCAAAATCGTGAAGTGAATCTTGGGTCACGATCCGAAACTATGGATACTGGCATGTCATGCAATCTCACAATCTCGTTCACGTACATACTAGCAAGACGTTCAAGGGAATAAGTCTCACGTATCGGCAAGAAATGAGCGGACTTGGTTAATCTATCAACAATAACCCAAATCGCATCTATGCCTTGAGAAACCTTGGGAAGACCCGTAACAAAATCCATAGTAATATGTTCCCACTTCCATTTCGGGATCTCAAGTGGTTGCAATGGACCCTTTGGCACTTGATGCTCCGCCTTTACACGTTGACAAGTTAAACACCTCGAGATAAACTCCGCGATCTCTCTTTCCATATTGCTCCACCAAAATGTATGTTGAAGATCGTGATACATTTTGGTACTCCCAGGATGGATTGCAAACGGTGTGTTGTGTGCCTCCATCACTATTCTATGCTTCAAGTCAAAATCGTTAGGAACACAAAGTCTGGAGTTGACTCGAAGTATTCCTTCTTCATCGATTCTTGCTTCTGGAATAGCACCTTCTTACACTTTCTTCTTCATACGCATCAGCTCCATGTCCGTAGCTTGAGCAGCTTTAACTTTATCGATTAAAGTCGGTTCTACTCGTATATTTGATATCATCATGTGGGTACTTGGAGCCTTCATCTCTATCTTCATCCTTTGTAAGTCATACAAAATGGGCCTTTGTGTTAACAATATTGCACTCGTACCCGCATATGATCTTCTACTCAATGCGTCAGCTACTACGTTTGCTTTTCCAGGATGATATTGGATGATATGATCGTAATCTTTCAACAGCTCGAGCCAACGTCGCTGCCGCATGTTGAGTTCCTTTTGGGTGAAGAAATATTTGAGGCTTTTATGATCTGTATAGATCTCCACTTTCTCCCAATACAGGTAGTGTCTCCAGATCTTCAACGCAAAAACGACTGCTGCCAACTCCAAATCATAAGTAGGATAATTCCTCTCATATTCTTTGAGTTGTCGTGAGGCATAGGCTATGACTTTCCCATGTTGCATGAGAACACATCCTAACCCTTTGCCTGAAGCATCGCTGTAGATAACAAATCCATCCGAACCAGATAGTATTGTCAGAACAGGTGCCGAAATGAGTCTCCTCTTGAGTTCTTGGAAACTCTTCTCGCATTCCTCACTCCATACAAATTTTGTATCTTTCCGAGTCAGCTGAGTTAACAGAGTAGCGATTCGAGAAAATCCTTTTACGAATCTCCGATAATAACCAGAAAGCTACGCATTTCGATTACTGACTTAGGTTGCTCCCAACTGTGACTCATATCCCAATCTTGGATAGCACGCAGCAATGACACCTATCAGTTTACTACCGCACGAATATGGCGTCCCCTACGGAGAGTCTGGCTTCGGTGCATTCCACAAAAGAAGTCACCAAATAAAGGCTCGGGTACAAACTTCTACGGTTAGGTTTTTAACTCCTGAAGTTCAATAGGAGTCATTCGATATGAGATTTTAGAAGTGAGTTTTGTACCAGATTCAAAGATGATACAAAATTCAATATCACGCGTAGGCCAAGAAATTCTTCAGGAAATACGTCAGGAAACAAACAACAGAAATATCACTCAAATCTGACGTATTTTTGTTCAAGTCTATGACATAGCTAAGAAAGCTTGACATCCGTTTTTCAATAAACGAATGACTTTACGGCTTGATATGAAAGAGTTTGACTTCAATGGTTTGGTTGCTTGAATTTGAATAACAGGTTGCTTAGGAATATGAAAACTAACAACCTTACGAAAGCAATCAATTTTAGCATGATGAGTGGTTAACCAATCAATTCCTAAAATTACATCAAAAGCAAGTATATTTAAAGAGATAAGATCAACAGGTAATGTGATAGTACCAACTTGGATCATGCAAGATTTATAAACTGTAGATGTAACGAAGGTTTCACCCAACGGAGTTTCAACAGATAAGTTAAAGTCCAATTTCTCCGGAGTCAAGTTTAAACGTTGAGCACAAGCAGGAGAGATAAAAGAATGGGTAGAACCGGTATCTAGTAAAGTATAAACTTCGCAAGAATTCAAGATTAGCTTACCCGTGATCACCTCGTTCGGGTTTCTCGCGTTTTGGCCAGTAACGACAAACGCCCTTTCAGGAACCGCTGATTTCAACTTATCCGGGACAGCTTTTGGAGTCACCATCCCCGCTGAACTTGGTTTTGCTACAGAACACTCTCGAGCTATATGACCCTCCTTTCCACAGTTATAACATACCTTGGATTGTTGTGGGCAGTTTGGGATGATATGTCCCTCTTTCCCACATTTGTAACATACGACCGGTGGTCGTTCTCCTCCCCTAGAAATAGTTGATGTTTGTGCTGACGTCTTCACGTTATCATTGTTGTACCTTCTCTTCTTGAAATCTCCTCCCGACTCGCTCCTTCTATTATCACGACCACGATTACCACCAGAGTGGTTATCGCTTTTGTCCGAATGTTTTCCTCCCTGCTGGTTTTCATTGCTTCGATGACTGCCGCCACTGGTATGACCCTGGTTGTGGTCCCTCGGTTGCACATACTCATTATCTCGCTCTAATAATTGAGCCCTATTTACAACATCTGAATATAAAGAAAATTTATGAGAGATAAGATATTGTCGAATCTCGGGTTTTAGACCTCTCAGAAACATCCTTGTCATTCGTTCCTCATTTTCGACCAAATGAGGTGCAAACCTGGATAACTCTGCAAACTTCGCCTCGTACTAGGACACCGTCATGTTGTTTTGTTCCAGTCTGCTAAACTCCACCTCCTTCATATGACGAATACTTTCAGGAAAATACTTGTCATTGAACAGTTTTTGAAATGTTTCCCATGACATGTTGAGTGCGTCAGGCTGGGTACGCTTCACAGACTCCCACCAGTAGTCTGCCTCACCGCGGAACATAAAGGTGGCGAATGGAACCTTCTGTTCTTCCGTGCATCCCAAGACATCGAATATCTTGGTAATTTGCTTGACCCACGTTTCCGCCATGATCGGATCCGGCTTTCCCTTAAATTCTGGTGGTCCCAATTCTTTGAACTGCTTAGCTGTGACAAACCGCGCGTTATCATTTCCACCCGTATTCTGCACACGAGTCTCCCTCGTTTGATTTTGCATGAACTGCAAAAAGCTCCTAAACATTCCATCATTCATCGTTTGCTCGGTAACGTTGTTTACAGGAGGAATATTGTCTTCCTGTTGTACGTTTCCCTGGGTGGTGATCAAAGGTGTCTCCACGGTCTGATTTACTCCATTATTAATGTTCTCAGCTGCCATTCTTAAATACTGCCATAAAACAAGGGTTAATAGTCATGTCATATATTATCCCTATACTCTGACCGACCAAATAAACACCAAATAAACTTAGTCAAGTCATACTAGTGAAGGAATTCCCCGTCTCTCCCTTCCTAGTTCTTGTCTCACATCTCAGCCAGGGATCATATCCCTAAGCTCTGATACCAACTGTGACGCCCCCAAAATAGGTATACAACACCCATTCTGAGTCGCCAAATACATGGTACAGAAAGCAAACTACAACTTCAATAATACAATTGTCGTGCAAAATACGACAACACATACTGTGAGTTTAAATACAAAAATTGTCTTCTAGACAATATCCGCACTCAAATAAATCCTCATTACAATTATTCAAACACTATTTTACAGAAATAGTGAGAACTGCTTAAAACATCTTTCTAGAACCATCACTCCATACCCCGACTAGATCCTGCTATGTTCTCACCTCCTGAGAAGAAAAATGGAACAAAAAGGAAAAGGGTGAGCTCAACTAGCCCAGTAAAGAATATTATGACTAAGATAATATACAAACAAATTATCGTTAGTCTTCAACAGGAAAAAATCTGATAGAATATAATCGACAACAAATTTTAGATCAACAACTGCAGCGGAAACAGCAAACCATTAGAAGAGTCAAGTAGAGAAAGAATTCTACTATCTTCTAAGATTTAAAAGTCCATCATCAATATTTTATCCCTGTAACATCAATTAATAATCATCTTTATCCAAATATTCATCTTTGCACTACAGGCCAAAGATATTCATTTGTATCACCTGTCAGTCATGTTCATCTCAACACCTGTTCATCTTTGCACTACAAGCCTAAGATATTCATCAAGTAATCATACATCTTTACACTACATGCCAAAGATATTCATTAATATCATCATTTAGGACTGAGGATGATGAAAAATATCTTAAAGAGAACGAATCCAATGAGACAGAAGGACAAATAGTAGGGATTCGTATAACAGTTTATCCAAGATCAATAATACTTCATAATAATCAATTGTGAAGCAGAATTCAAAAATAAAGATCAAAACATGGATACAATCAAAGATAGTAACCATAATAGACATCTTGGACAAAAAAAAAATTTTATTTTTCGGTGAATAGTGCCGTATACGTGAATAGTGCCGTATACATGAATAGTAACCCCGACACAAAAAGTTCCAAATTTGATAAAAACTCATATCAATATTTCAGCATAATGATATTGAAGAAAATAATATCATTTAAGAAGAAAATAATATCCCTTACCTCAAGATATCAGTACTTCTGGTCGGAATACCGGTATAAGGCTGAAAGAAACTTGCTCTGATGAATAGAAACTCTCAAAGTATCTAAATACTCACAAAATATACTCAATAATCTAGAGAGAGAAAGAGAGAAAACTTGTTTCTGGTGTGATTTTCAATTCTAACTTAGCCCTCTATTTATAGGAAAATTTTAGTAGGTTTGACCTGCAACCTGATGGCTTTACCTGCTACTATTCCCACCCACCACATTTGAAATATAATTCAGCACATTTCTTCACCAACCACAAGTGGGGCCCACCAATTCTAGAATTTTCCATCAAAATGATAAACTCCGAAAATTCAACAATTTCTGAACCAGTCATCTCGTAAAATTCATAATAAATCATACGTTCATTTTTAACGGTTCAAAATTTGTGGGCATATACTCAACTTATATATGTATAACATATCCAAAAATTACCACGATCCAACGGTCGGATTAAAAATTATAACACCCGCAATATTTCTCAAAAACCCTGATTTGATTTTTAATACCTCCATTCCGATAAAAATACTAATAAAACACCTCAACATTAACTCCTTCATTTTTAACCACAAAAATATATCCCTCATTTATATTCACATAAAATAAATATTTCCTTATCATATGAATCAATAATTAATTATTCACAAATAATATTACAGAATCACATTTATGACAACCAGGCCGTTCCCAGGAAAGAGGGGGCTTTCCAATAAGGATTTCTCCTTACTGGCGCGCAATTAGATGACCAAACCTCTCCTTAGACAGAACTTTCTAGACATTGCCAATAATGTTATCTAATAATATTATTCAAATAATATGAATTATTGATCTGATAATGGAAAATACTGTGCAGCAACAATTATTGAAACAACAATAATATAAAATATCAATTCAACAATTACTGAATCAATAAAATAAAATATTGAACAATAACTACTATAACAATTATTGAGTAGTGCCTTCTTACGTAAGAATCAATAATTGGTGCAATACCGTGTGCTACTGTATTTTAATCACCGGGTATTCCAACAGTATTAACGGTAACAACTATGCCGTTATTTATAAATAACTTATACTTGTCATTTTTTTCATCCAATCGCTTTCCGTTATGGGGCCCACACAAGGCTGCGCCGTCGTACGAATATTCTCCGACAGCAAGAATATTCCACGACCAAACGAATATTCCCCGACAAAATGAATATTTTATAACCACTTGCTTATTTTGCAAAATTTGCACATTTCACCCATAACTAAAGTATTATATCAAATTAGCCCCTTATTATTCACAATAATATTTAGAGAAAATTTGATTTTATTCATTAATAAGTTGGGGTCTTACATGCCAGTACTGTGATTCTGTAATATTATTTGTGTATAATTAATTATTGATTTATATGATGAGAAAAATATTGATTTTATGTGGATATAGATGGAGAAAATTTTTAATGTGACAATTGTTGAAAATTAATATTTTATCTTTTTCTGATAAAATAATTCATTTAAATATATTATTTTAATAATATATTGATAGTGATATTTTTACAATGAATGTGGGATATATGAGTATATGAGGAGGAAGAGTATTTTTGTGGCATTAAACGATTAACACATGTTTTGTGTGTTGGTGGACACAATTCTTGACCGAAAATTTATTATTGACTGTAAAATTGCCCGTTTATGGATTTCGGTCAATTTATGTTTAGAATTTGGAAAAACTTTCTTCTGCAAAGTTGTAGAGAATTGAATTTCCTATAAAAACTCGCGAGATTCGAATTTTCTGATAAAAGGCTATTTATTATGAATTATCGAAGTTCTGAAGTTCCGAAATAATTGATTTTTGGAAGTTTTATTTATTATTTTGAAGAAAAACGTTTTTTGGCATTTAAGTGGGCTAACATGTGATATAAATGGGCTGAGATCAGATGTCTAGAGGTGGGCTAAGGAAAATTTGATAAATATATTATTATTATATTAAATTTTCTGCTTTGGTGTTCTAAGCATTTTTCTATAAATAGGGTGCTTAGGTTAGAATTGAAAATCACACCAAAAACACAAGTTTCTCTCTATTTCTCTCTCTATATCGAGCGTATTCTTGTGAGTATTTGATACTTTGAGTGTTGCTATACGGTGCAAGTTTTCTTCAGCACTATATCTAGTATTCCAGTCAGAAGTACCGTCTTTCCGAGGTAAGGGATGTTATTTCTTCTTAAATGATATTATTTTTTTCAATATCATTATGCCGAAGTATTGATCTGAACTTTTTATCAAATTTGGAACTTTTCATGTCGGGGTTACTATTCATGAGTTACTATTCACGAGTTACTATTCACCGAAAAATAAAATTTTTTCTTTTCGTCCAAAATATCTATTCTGGATACTAGCTTTGATTGTATCCATGTTTTGATCATTCTTAAATTTTACTCCACTATGATTATTTATGAGGTATTTTTAGACATGGAATAGCTGAAATACGAATCTTTAATATTTATTATTTTGTTTCACCGGATTCGTTTCCTTTAAAATATTTTTCATCGTCCTCAGTCCTAAATGATGATATAATTGAATATATTTGGCCTGTAGTACAAAGATTAATGATTTCTGATGAATATCTTTGGCCCGTAGTGCAAAGATGAACATGTGTTTAGATGAACATGACCAACTGGTGAATATCTTTGGCCTGTAGTGCGAAGATGAATATTGATTGATGTTTCAGGGATAAAATTCTGATGATGGACTTTTAAATTCATAGATAATAGTAGATTTCATTCTCTGTGTAACTCTTCTATGAATTATTATTTTCCGCTGCGAATATGGATTTAAAACTTGTTGTCTATTGTATTCTATTAGATTTTTCCCTGTTGAAGACTAACGATAATTTGTTTTATATTATGTTAGTCATGATGTTCATTACTGGGCTAGTTGAGCTCACCCTTTTCCTTGTTGTTCTATTTTCTTCTCAGGAGGCGAGAATTTAACAAGTACTAGTCGGGGTATGGAATGAAGGTTCTAGGAAGTTGTTTTAGTAGTCCTCACCATTTTTTTTATAAAATATTGTACCAATAATTGTAATGAGGACTTATTTGAGTGTGGATATTGTCTAAATGATAATATTTATATTTACACTCACAGTTTTTATGTTGTATTAATAAAGTTGTAGTTGTTTCTGTACCATGTTATTGACGACTCAGAATGGGTGTTGTATACCTGTTTTGGGGGCGTCACAGTTGGTATCAGAGCTATAAGTAAAGAGCCCCGAGCCTCTCGCTGGTGACTTCCTGTTGATGAGGGATGCACCGAAGCCAGACTCTCCGTAGGGGACGCCGTTCTGCGGTGGCAAACTGATAGGTACCAATGTGAGGTGCTGTCCACTGATGGAACATTTGTCATAGTTGGTATCAGAGCTTAGGGATATGATCTATGGCGGAGATCGGGAAATAGAACTAGGAGGGGAGAGACGAGTAAATCCTTCGCTTGTGTGTCCTATCTAAGCTTATTTGTTGGTCGGTTATAATATAGAGATATTATGTGATTTGTTAATTTGTTAAATTAACCCTTGTTTTATAGCAGTATTTGAGAATGTCGACCGAGAATGTTAACAGTGGAGTAAATAAAACCGTGGAGACACCTGTACTCACCAACGAGGAGAACGTGCAACAGACTGGCAATGTTCCTCCTGTGAACAGCACCACTGAGCAGACGATGAACAATGAGATGTTTAGAAGCTTTTTGCGGTTCATGCAAAACCAGACGAAGGATATTCCTGTTCAAAATATAGGAAGAAACAATGGCAACGCACAGCTGGTCACAGCCAAGCAGTTCAAAGAGTTGGGACCACCAGAATTTAAGGGAAAGCCGGATCCGATCATGGCGGAAACGTGGGTCAAGCAAATTACCAAGATATTCGATGTCTTGGGATGCACGGAGGAACAGAAGGTTCCATTCGCCACCTTTATGTTCCGTGGCGAGGCAGACTACTGGTGGGAGTCTGTGAAACGTACCCATCCAACCACACTCAGCATGTCTTGGGAGACATTTCAGAAACTGTTCAATGACAAATACTTTCCTGAAAGTGTTCGTCATATAAAGGAAGTGGAGTTTATTAGACTGGAGCAGAACAACATGACGGTGTCCCAGTACGAGGCGAAGTTTGCAGAGTTGTCCAGGTTTGCACCTCATTTGGTGGAGAATGAGGAACGTATAACGCGGATGTTTCTGAGAGGTTTGAAACCTGGCATACGTCAATATCTCATTTCTCATAATTTTTCTCTCTATTCAGATGTTGTTAACAGGGCTTAATTATTAGAGCGAGATAACGAGTATGGTCAACCGAGGGACCACAACCAGGATCATACCGGTGACAACAGTCATCAGAACAATGATAACCAGCGGAGAAAGAAAAATACAGACAAGAACGGCAACCACTCTGGTGGTAATCGTGGCCATGAAAATAGAAGAAGCGAGTCGGGAGGAGATTTTAAAAAGAGGAGATTCAACAATGATAATACGAAGACGTCAGCACCAGCAACAACTGGTTCTAAGGGAGGAGAACGACCACCGGTCATATGCTATAAATGTGGAAAAGAGGGACATATCAGCCCAAACTGTTCACAACAGTTCAAGGTATGCTATAATTATGGAAAAGAAGGACATATCGCTCGAGATTGTACGGTAGTGAAACTAAGTTCAGCGGGGACGGTGACTCAAAAGGCTGCCCCAGAAAAGTCAAAGTCAACGGTTCCTGGAAGAGCGTTTGTCGTGACTGGTCAACATGCGAGGAACCCAAACGAGGTGATCACGGGTAAGCTAATCATAAATTCATGTGAAGTTTATACCTTACTAGATACCGGTGCTACCCATTCATTTATTTCTCCTGCTTGTGCTCAATGTTTAAACTTGACTCCGGAGAAATTAGACTTTGATTTATCTGTGGAGACTCCGTTAGGGGAAACTTTCATCACATCCACTGTTTATAAATCTTGTTTGATCCAAGTTGGCACCATCACCTTACCTGTTGACCTTATCTCTTTAAAGATACTTGTATTTGACGTGATTTTAGGAATTGATTGGTTAACTATTCATCATGCCAAAATTGATTGTTTTCGTAAGGTGGTTAGTTTTCATATTCCTAATCAACCTGTTGTTCGAATTCAAGCAACAAAGCCATTAAAATCAATCACTATCATATCAAGTCATAAAGCCATTCGTTTATTGAAAAACGGATGTCAAGCTTTCTTAGCCCATGTTATGGATTTGAATAAAGACACGTCAAATTTGAATAATATTCCTGTTGTTAGTAACTTTCCTAACGTATTTCCTGAAGAACTTCCCGGTCTACCCCCAGAGCGTGAAGTTGAATTCTTTATTGATCTTGAACCTGGTACAAAGCCCATTTCTAAAACTCCATATCGAATGGCTCCTATTGAACTTCAGGAGTTAAAAGTCCAACAACAAGAGTTGTTGGACATCGGTTTCATTCGTCCTAGTACATCTCCTTGGGGTGCTCCTGTTTTATTTGTAAAGAAGAAAGACGGGAGTATGCGACTTTGTATCGATTACCGGGAATTAAACCATGTCACCATCAAGAATAGGTATCCGCTACCTCGTATTGATGACCTGTTTGACCAGTTACAAGGAGCACAATTCTTTTCAAAAATCGATCTTCGTTCTGGATATCATCAGCTGAAGGTTAAAACTGAGGATATTCTGAAGACTGCCTTTAGAACTCGGTACGGGCATTATGAATTATTAGTCATGTCTTTTGGATTGACTAATGCTCCTGCGGCTTTCATGGATATGATGAACCAAGTATTCAAGGATTATTTGGATCAGTTCGTTGTTGTCTCTATTGATGACATCCTCATATATTCTAAAAGCCGTGAAGATCATGAGCACCATCTGAAGCTGGTACTCCAAAGGCTGCGTGAAAACAAGCTATATGCTAAATTGAGGAAATGCGAGTTCTGGCTTGAGAAAATAGCATTTCTAGGACACGTGGTGTCAAAACATGGAGTATCTATGGACCCGGCGAAGATTGAAGCAATACAAAGCTGGGAGCAACCGAAGATGGTGACCGATGTACGTAGCTTTCTGGGCTTAGCTGGTTATTATCGGAGATTCGTAGAAGGGTTTTCTCGAATCGCTACCCCGTTAACTCAGCTGACTCGGAAGGATGTCAAATTCGTATGGAGCGAAGAATGCGAGAAGAGTTTCCAAGAGCTTAAGAGGAGACTCATTTCGGCACCTGTTCTGACAATACCATCTGGTTCGGATGGATTTGTTATCTACAGCGATGCTTCAGACAAAGGGTTAGGATGTGTTCTCATGCAACGTGGGAAAGTCATAGCCTATGCCTCGCGACAACTTAAAGAATATGAGAGGAATTATCCTACTCATTATCTAGAGTTGGCAGCAGTCGTTTTCGCGCTAAAGATCTGGAGGCACTATCTATATGGGGAGAAAGTGGAGATATATTCAGACCATAAAAGCCTCAAATATTTCTTCACTCAAAAAGAACTCAACATGCGGCAACGACGTTGGCTCGAGCTGTTGAAAGATTACGACCACACTATTCAATACCATCCTGGAAAAGCAAACGTGGTAGCTGACGCGTTGAGTAGAAGATCATATGCAGGAACGAGTGCGATGATGTCAAGTATACGCGTAGAACCAACTTTAATCGATAAAGTTAAAGTTGCTCAAGCTACAGACCCAGAGCTGATGCGTATGAAGAAGAAAGTGCAAGAAGGTGCTATTTCAGAAGCAAGAATCGATGAAGAAGGAATATTTCGAGTCCACTCCAGACTTTGTGTTCCTAACGATTCTGATTTGAAGTACAAGATCATGATGGAGGCACACAATACACCATTTACAATCCATCTTGGAAGTACTAAAATATATCGTGATCTTCGACATACATTTTGGTGGAACAATATGAAGAGAGAGATTGCAAAGTTTATCTCGAGGTGTTTAACTTGTCAACGTGTAAAGGCGGAGCATCAAGTACCAAAGGGTCCATTGCAACCACTTGAGATTCTGAAATGGAAGTGGGAACACATTACCATGGATTTCGTTACGGGTCTTCCCACGGTTTCTCAAGGCATAAATGTTATTTGGATTATAGTTGATAGATTAACCAAGTCTGCTCATTTCTTGCCGATACGGGAGACTTATTCCCTTGAACGTCTTGCTAGTATGTACGTGAATGAGATTGTAAGGTTGCATGGAATGCCAGTATCCATAGTTTCGGATCGTGACCCAAAATTCACTTCACGATTTTGGGTTAGCTTGCAAAAAGCTATGGGCACGAATTTACGGTTCAGTTCGGCATACCATCCTCAAACGGACGGGCAATCAGAGAGCACTATTCAAACTCTTGAAGATCTATTAAGACTTTGTGTCCTAGATTTCAAAGGAAGTTGGGATAAGTACCTACCATTGGTGGAATTCTCCTACAACAACAGTTATCAGACAAGTATAGGTGTGGCTTCCTTTGAAGCATTGTATGGACGAAAGTGTCGCTCTCCAGTATGTTGGGATGAGGTGGGAGAAGCAACATTGTTGGGACCAGAGTTGGTACGAATGACTACAGAGAAGATCCAAACGATTCGACAACGTATACAAACGGCACAGGATCGACAAAAGAGTTATATGGATCTTCATCGAAAGGACGTGGAATTTGACATTGGGGATCATGTA
The DNA here is from genome assembly GCA_016801055.1 of Panax notoginseng. Classification (NCBI taxonomy): domain Eukaryota; kingdom Viridiplantae; phylum Streptophyta; class Magnoliopsida; order Apiales; family Araliaceae; genus Panax; species Panax notoginseng. The sequence goes on along the minus strand of CM029013.1, from coordinate 40,831,657 downwards.
TTATTACGTGTAGCTCCATGGAAAGGAGTTACAAGATTTGGGAAGAGAGGAAAGCTCAATCCACGATTTATTGGTCCATTTCAGATTCTTGACCGAGTAGGAAATGTGGCCTATAGACTCGCGTTACCTCCAGGTATGTCTCGTGTTCATAATATTTTTCATATATCTGTGCTTCGTAAATATGTGAAAGACCCGAACCACGTTATTGAGTTAGAACCGGACGAGATAGCCGAAGACTTAACGTACGAGGAGGTACCTGTCAAGATCTTGGATAGGAAGGAGCATGTCCTACGCACGAAGGTCATACCACAAGTTAAAGTTTTGCGGAGAAATCATGCTATTGAGGAAATGACCTGGGAGTTGAAAACGAAAATGAAAGTGAGGTATCCTCATCTTTTCGAAATACCAGGTACGTATGTCAATTTCGAGGACGAAATTTCATAAGGAGGGGAGGTTGTAAGACCCCAAATTATTAATAAATGAATTTTTCTCTATTTATTATTCTGAAATAGTAAGGGTTGATTTGATTAATGTGGTTAGTTATGGATAAAATGCGCAAATATTTTAAATAAGCAAGTGGTTATAAAATATTCATTATTGTCGGGGAATATTCGCTTGGTCGTGGAATATTCTTATTGTCGGAGAATATTCGTACGACGGCGCAGTCTTTTGTGGGCCCCATAACGAAAAGCGATTGGATGAAGAAAACGACAAAAATAAGTTGTTTATAAATAACGGCGTAGTTGTTACCGTTAATACTGTTGGAATACCCGGTGGTTAAAACACGGTAATACGCGTTGTTGCACAGTAGCACACGGTATTGCACCAATTATTGATTCTTACGTAAGAAGACACTACTCAATAATGGTTACAGTAATTACTGTTCAATATTTTATTTTATTGATTAAATAATTGCTACGTTGATATTTTATAATTGTCACTACGCAGTATTTTCCATTATCGGAGCAATAATTCATATTATCTGAATAATATTATTAGATAACATTATTGGCAATATCTAGAAAGTTCTGTCTAAGGAGAGGTTTGGTCATTTAATTGCGCGCCAATAAGGAAAAATCCTTATTGGAAAGCCCCCTCTTTCCTAGGAACGGCCTGGTTGCCAGTACTGTGATTCTGTAATATTATTTGTGTATAATTAATTATTTATTTATATGATGAGGAAAATATTGATTTTATGTGGATATAGATGGAGAAAATTTTTAATGTGACAATTGTTGAAAATTAATATTTTATCTTTTTCTGATAAAATAATTTATTTAAATATATTATTTTAATAATATATTGATGGTGATATTTTTACAATGAATGTGGGATATATGAGTATATGATGAGGAAGAGTATTTTTGTGGCATTAAATGAGTAACACATATTTTGTGTGTTGGTGGACACAATTCTAGACCGAAAATTTATTATTGACTGTAAAATCGCCCGTTTGTAGATTTCGGTCAATTTCTGTTTGAAATTTGGAAAAACTTTCTTCTGCAAAGTTGTAGAGAATTGAATTTCCTATAAAAATCCGCGAGATTCGAATTTTCTGATAAAAGGGCTATTTATTATGAATTATTGAAGTTCTGAAATTTCGAAATAATTGATTTTTGGAAGTTTTATTTATTATTTTGAAGAAAAACGTTTTTTGGCATTTAAGTGGGCTAACATGTGATATAAATGGGCTGAGATCAGATGTCTAGAGGTGGGCTAAGGAAAATTTGATAAATATATTATTATTATATTAAATTTTTTACTTTGGTGTTCTAAGCATTTTTCTATAAATAGGGTGCTTAGGTTAGAATTGAAAATCACACCAGAAACACAAGTTTCTCTCTATTTCTCTCTCTATATCGAGCGTATTCTTGTGAGTATTTGATACTTTGAGTGTTGCTATACGGTGCAAGTTTTCTTCAGCACTATATCTAGTATTCCAGTCAGAAGTACCGTCTTTCCGAGGTAAGGGATGCTATTTCTTCTTAAATAATATTATTTTCTTCAATATCATTATGCCGAAGTATTGATCTGAACTTTTTATCAAATTTGAAACTTTTCATGTCGGGGTTACTATTCATGAGTTACTATTCACGAGTTACTATCCACCGAAAAATAAAATTTTCTTCTTTTCGTCCAAAATATCTATTCTGGATACTAGCTTTAATTGTATCCATGTTTTGATCATTCTTAAATTTTACTCCACTATGATTATTTATGAGGTATTTTTGGACATGAAATAGCTGAAATACGAATTCTTAATATTTATTATTTTGTTTCACTGGATTCGTTTCCTTTAAAATATTTTTCATCATCGTCAGTCCTAAATGATGATATAATTGAATATCTTTGGCCTGTAGTGCAAAGATTAATGATTTCTGATGAATATCTTTGGCCCGTAGTGCAAAGATGAACATGTGTTTAGATGAACATGACCAACTGGTGAATATCTTTGGCATGTAGTGCGAAGATGAATATTGATTGATGTTTCAGGGATAAAATACTGATGATGGACTTTTAAATTCATAGATAATAGTAGATTTCATTCTCTACGTAACTCTTCTATGAATTATTATTTTCCGCTGCGAATATGGATTTAAAACTTGTTGTCTATTGTATTCTATTAGATTTTTGCTTGTTGAAGACTAACGATAATTTGTTTTATATTATCTTAGTCATAATATTCTTTACTGGGCTAGTTGAGCTCACCCTTTTCCTTGTTGTTCTATTTTCTTCTCAGGAGGCGAGAATGTAGCAAGTACTAGTCGGGGTATGGAATGAAGGTTCTAGGAAGTTATTTTAGTAGTCCTCACCATTTTTTTTTATAAAATATTGTACCAATAATTGTAATGAGGACTTATTTGAGTGTGGATATTGTCTATGTAAGACCCCGAATTTTATGAAATAAAAGTATTCAATTTTTCTTATAATTACTATTCAGTAAATGGTTAAATTGATAAATGTTAAAGTTAAGGGTGATATATGATTTTTTTTCAAAATACACAAGTGGTTATAAAATAATCATTGTTGTCGGGGAATATTCGTTTGGTCGTAGAATATTCTTTCTGTCGGGAAATATTCGTACGACGGCGCAGCTATTTGTGGGCCCCATAACGAATAACTGTCGGGTGAAGAAAACGACAAATTTGAGTTTTTACAAATAACGACGTAGTTGTTACTGTTAACACTGTTGGAATACCCGGTGGTTAAAATACAGTAATACGCGTTATTACACAGTAGCACACGGTATTGCATAGTATTTTTGAAATTATTGATTCTTACGTAAGAAGGCACTACTCAATAATTGTTACAGTAATTACTGTTCAATATTTTATTTTATTGATTCAATAATTGCTACGATGAAATTTTTTATTATTGTTGTTCAATAATTGTTGCTGCACAGTATTTCCATTATCAGATCAATAATTCATATTATTTGAATAGTATTATTAGATAGCATTATTGGCAATGTCTAGAAAGTTCTGTCTAAGGAGAGGTTTGGTCATCTAATTGCGCGCCAGTAAGGAGAAATCCTTATTAGAAAGCCCCCTCTTTCCTGGGAACGGCCTGGTTGTCATAAATGTGATTCTGTAATATTATTTGTGAATAATTAATTATTGATTCATATGATAAGGAAATATTTATTTTATGTGGATATAAATGAGGAATATATTTTTGTGGTTAAAAATAAAGGAGTTAATGTTGAGGTTTTTATCAGTATTTTTGTCGGAATGGAGGTATTAAAAATCAGGGTTTTTGAGATATTTTGTGGGGGTTATAATTTTTAATCCGACCGTTGGATCGTGGTAATATTTGGATATGTTATACATATATAAGTTGAGTATATGTCCACAAATTTTGAACCGTTAAAAATGAACGTATGATTTATTATGAATTTTACGAGATGACTGGTTCAGAAATTGTTGAATATTCGGAGTTTATCATTTTGGTGGAAAATTCTAGAATTGGTGGGCCCCACTTGTGGTTGGTGAAGAAATGTGCTGAATTATATTTTAAATGTGTTGGGTGGGAATAGTAGCAGGTAAAGCCATCAGGTTGCAGGTCAAACCTACCAAAATTTTCCTATAAATAGAGGGCTAAGTTAGAATTGAAAATCACACCAGAAACATAAGCTTTCTCTCTTTCTCTCTCTATATTATGAAGCATATTTTGTGAGTTTTTAGATACTTGGTGAGTTGCTATTCATCAGTGCAAGTTTCCTTCAGCCTTATACCGATCAGAAGTACTGCTCTTTTGAGGTAAGGGATATTAAGGGATTTTAAGGGTTGTTATGATTTTCAGTTTCGTAATTTTTCTGATCTTCAAAAATTCTGGAAAAATTTGAAATGATATTTTGATGAGTTTTCTTGATTGTGTCCAAAAATGGTGATTTTTGGATGTATAGATTGAGAGTTATGAATTTTATGAGAAAAGACAATTTTAGAAGTAACAGCTTATAATTCTTTGTGGTTAACTCCAAAATTGATGAAATTTTTATTGGGAGTACATGTATATGATAGGAGTATACTCTGTGAATTTCAGAATTTTTAGATAAAAGTAAAATTTTTGATAAATGTCTAAATATTCGGCTATTTTGGCCATATGAAAAATAGTAAATGACTTTTAAAAATTCTGAGAAAAATATATGTTCACTATGGGACTATATTATGCTAAATTCCAGAAAAGAAATATTTTTGAAACTGATTTGGTATTTTTCATAAAAATGGTCTAGTTATGAGTAAATGAATTAAATATGTTTTGTGAAGAAAGAAAATTAGAAAAATAGGATTTTATGACTTGAGAATCCTATATGAGGTATATGCAGATTTTTGATGAGGGTTTTGGTTATTGATGATGAAAATGTAAGAGTTGGCATTTTATGATGATTAAATGCATTAATTAGTAAAGTGTAAACAATTAAAATAAATTGTTTATAAATTTAAGTAATGTTATTCTTTCAATATCATTATACCGAAATATTTGTATGGATTTTATTGTGGAATTTCTATCTTTTGTGTCGGGGTTACTATTCATGAGTTACTATTCACGATTTACTATTCATGAATTACGAATATTACTCTTGAGATTAAAACTATATGTAACGACCCCAAAATAGGTCCATTCCACCCAACCCATTCTGAGTCGTCAAATACATGGTACAGAAAACAACTACAACTTTATTACAACAATTGTCGTGCAAAATACAACAACACATATGCTGTGAGTTTGGATACAAATATATACCAAATGTGACTCATGTTCCAACCGTGGACATCACCTCACAATAACACCTTACATAAAGGTATAGTCAAAAACTGTTTTAGAAATTAGAATCTTTGGGAAGTGCTCAAGGAAACCTTCGTACATGGGAGGCCACGCATCTAGGTTATGATAGATATCATATGGCCACAGAATTATCCTTGGTTGACCCAATAGACCCCAAAGAAAAACGAGAAGATTACTATCATATTCTTCCCAATGGTGAGTCTTCTCTTGACTTATCATTATCTCCACTGTCTCTAATTGAGAATTATACTTCAAACAAACACCAAGATTATATAGGTAGTGCCCATAGATATACTCAGCAAGTGGATGAGCACAACCCTGTCTTATGATGACACGAGGTTGTATGTCATTAGACATCTTGTATGATAGTGGCAAACCACCCTTCCAACGTTGGGTACACCTTACCCTATTGGATTCACCAAATATAACTACTAAATGAACTTTTCTATACTGCTTCGGGAGAACATCCACAGCTAGAGACCACCGTTCTATTTTCCCGTTACCCTCGCTCGACCCAGCTACACTCTTATTACCTGAAAGGAATTGTGAAGCAAAAGGGTGAGCACAACTAGCTCAGTAAAGAATATCATGACTAAAGATAATTCAATTATCAATAGCCTTCATCAACAATAAATCAGAGATTTAGAACATATGGTAAATGATAAAAATTTCAACCATAGTTGCAGCGGAACGAGCAATCCATTAGAAGAGTCAAATAGACTATAAAGTCTATTATCTTCTCCATGTTAAAAATCCACCAACAATATTTTATCCATGTAACATCACTCAACAGTTCCTTTCCACAATCATATGAATAACTCATAATCATAATTGTGACTATAAATTTTTCTTCGCACCCAGGACGAAGAATATTTTCATCACCTGTCTTTACCTGAAACATCAAAGATCATGGTTATACCAAATCACAATTCCTGTTTATAATCATACTAACAAATCCATCTTTGCACTACGGGCCAAAGATATTCATCAACAAACCATCTTTGCACTACGGGCCAAAGATATTCAACAACAGTTCATCTTTGCACTACAGGCCAAAGATATTCAACAACAGTTCATCTTTGCACTACAGGCCAAAGATATTCATCAACAATTCATATTTGCACTACAGGCCAAATATATTCATATCTCAAAGAAATATATAATCATTTCAGAATTTATATAAACAATAATTATAACCATGTTGATCAATTCACCTTTGCACTTAAGCTTAAGATATTCAATTATAAATTCAATGGTCATGATCATACCAGTCACAATTCAACTTTGCACTACAGGCCAAAGAGAACCCTAGTCATGATCATACCAATAATCTACCCATCTTTACACTCCAGTGAAAGAGAATTTCAACATCAGGGTTATAAAAATGTTATATATGATGATAAAAATAATATGATCAACATATAATTTTAATCTCAAGAGTAATATTCGTAACTCATGAATAGTAACCCCGACACAAAAGATAAAAATTCTACAATAAAATTCATACCAATATTTCGGTATAATGATATTGAAAGAATAACATTACTTAAATTTATAAACAATTTATTTTAATTGTTTACACTTTACTAATTAATGCATTTAATCATCATAAAATGCCAACTCTTACAATTTCATCATCAATAACCAAAACCCTCATCAAAAATCTGCATATACCTCATATAGGATTCTCAAGCCATAAAATCCTATTTTCCAATTTTCTTTCTTCACAAAACATATTTAATTCATTTACTCATAACTAGACCATTTTCATGAAAAATACCAAATCAGTTCCAAAAATATTTCTTTTCTGGAATTTAGCATAATATAGTCCCATAGTGAACATATATTTTTCTCAGAATTTTTAAAAGTCATTTACTATTTTTCATATGGCCAAAACCACCGAATATTTAGACATTTATCAAAAATTATACTTTTGTCCAAAAATTCTGAAATTTACAGAGTATACTTCTATCATATACATGTACTCCCAATAAAAATTTCATCAATTTTGGAGTTAACCACAAGGAATTATAAGCGGTTACTTTTAAAATAGTCTTTTCTCATAAAATTCATAACTCTCAATCTATACATCCAAAAATCACCATTTTTGGACACAATCAAGAAAACTCATCAAAATATCATTTCAAATTTTTCCAGAATTTTTGAAGATCAAAAAAATTACGAAACTGAAAATCATAACAACCCTTAAAATCTATTACTATCCCTTACTATCCCTTACAATCCCTTACCTCAAAAGAGCAGTACTTCTGACTGGATATCGGATATGATGCTGAAGAAAACTTGCACTGATGAATAGCAACTCACCAAGTATCTAAAAACTCACAAAATATGCTTCATAATATAGAGAGAGAAAGAGAGAAAGCTTATGTTTTTGGTGTGATTTTCAATTCTAACTTAGCCCTCTATTTATAGGAAAATTTTGGTAGGTTTGACCTGCAACCTGATGGCTTTACCTGCTACTATTCCCACCCACCACATTTGAAATATAATTCAGCACATTTCTTCACCAACCACAAGTGGGGCCCACCAATTCTAGAATTTTCCACCAAAATGATAAACTCCGAAAATTCAACAATTTCTGAACCAGTCATCTCGTAAAATTCATAATAAATCATACGTTCATTTTTAACGGTTCAAAATTTGTGGGCATATACTCAACTTATATATGTATAACATATCCAAAAATTACCACGATCCAACGGTCGGATTAAAAATTATAACCCCCGCAAAATATCTCAAAAACCCTGATTTTTAATACCTCCATTCCGACAAAAATACTGATAAAAACCTCAACATTAACTCCTTCATTTTTAACCACAAAAATATATCCCTCATTTATATCCACATAAAATAAATATTTCCTTATCATATGAATCAATAATTAATTATTCACAAATAATATTACAGAATCACATTTATGACAACCAGGCCGTTCCCAGGAAAGAGGGGGCTTTCCAATAAGAATTTCTCCTTACTGGCGCGCAATTAGATGACCAAACCTCTCCTTAGACAGAACTTTCTAGACATTGCCAATAATGCTATCTAATAATATTATTCAAATAATATGAATTATTGATCTGATAAAGGAAAATACTGTGCAGCAACAATTATTGAAACAACAATAATATAAAATATCAACGCAACAATTATTGAATCAATAAAATAAAATATTGAACAGTAATTACTGTAACAATTATTGAGTAGTGCCTTCTTACGTAAGAATCAATAATTTCAAAAATACTATGCAATACCGTGTGCTACTGTGCAATAACGCGTATTACTGTATTTTAACCACCGGGTATTCCAACAGTGTTAACGGTAACAACTACGCCGTTATTTGTAAAAACTCAAATTTTTGTCGTTTTCTTCCGACAGTTATTCGTTATGGGGCCCACAAATAGCTGCGCCGTCGTACGAATATTCCCCGACAGAAAGAATATTCCACGACCAAACGAATATTCCCCGACAACAATGATTATTTTATAACCACTTGCTTATTTTGAAAAAAAATATTCACATTTCACCCATAACTTTAAACTTTTATCAATTTAACCATTTACTGAATAGTAATTATAAGAAAAATTGAATACTTTTATTTCATAAAATTCGGGGTCTTACAATCTCCCCTCCTTATGAAATTTCGTCCCCGAAATTTACGTACCTGGTATTTCAAAGAGTTGAGAATACCTTCCTTTCATTTCAAATTCCATCTTCTCTGTCATCATAATTTCTCCATTGCTCATCTCCTGTATTTCAAATAACATTCTAGAATACAGCTTCAAAACAAGTGTTAATTTAACAAATTAACATATCACATAATATCCCAATATTATGACTGACCAACAAATAAGCTTAGGTAGGACACACTAGCGAAGGATTTACTCATCATTCCCCTCCTAGCAGTATTCCCCGATCTCCGCCAGAGATCATATCCCTAAGCTCTGATACCACCTGTGACAATTGTCCCATCAGTGGACAGCACCTCACAGTGGTACCTATCAGTTTGCCACCGCAGAACGGCGTCCCCTACGGAGAGTCTGGCTTCGGTGCATCCCCCATCAACAGGAAGTCACCAGCGAGAGGCTCGGGGCTCTTTACTTATAGCTCTGATACCAACTGTAACGACCCCAAAATAGGTCCATTCCACCCAACCCATTCTGAGTCGTCAAATACATGGTACAGAAAACAACTACAACTTTATTACAACAATTGTCGTGCAAAATACAACAACACATATGCTGTGAGTTTGGATACAAATATATACCAAATGTGACTCATGTTCCAACCGTGGACATCACCTCACAATAACACCTTACATAAAGGTATAGTCAAAAACTGTTTTAGAAATTAGAATCTTTGGGAAGTGCTCAAGGAAACCTTCGTACATGGGAGGCCACGCATCTAGGTTATGATAGATATCATATGGCCACAGAATTATCCTTGGTTGACCCAATAGACCCCAAAGAAAAACGAGAAGATTACTATCATATTCTTCCCAATGGTGAGTCTTCTCTTGACTTATCATTATCTCCACTGTCTCTAATTGAGAATTATACTTCAAACAAACACCAAGATTATATAGGTAGTGCCCATAGATATACTCAGCAAGTGGATGAGCACAACCCTGTCTTATGATGACACGAGGTTGTATGTCATTAGACATCTTGTATGATAGTGGCAAACCACCCTTCCAACGTTGGGTACACCTTACCCTATTGGATTCACCAAATATAACTACTAAATGAACTTTTCTATACTGCTTCGGGAGAACATCCACAGCTAGAGACCACCGTTCTATTTCCCCGTTACCCTCGCTCGACCCAGCTACACTCTTATTACCTGAAAGGAATTGTGAAGCAAAAGGGTGAGCACAACTAGCTCAGTAAAGAATATCATGACTAAAGATAATTCAATTATCAATAGCCTTCATCAACAATAAATCAGAGATTTAGAACATATGGTAAATGATAAAAATTTCAACCATAGTTGCAGCGGAACGAGCAATCCATTAGAAGAGTCAAATAGACTATAAAGTCTATTATCTTCTCCATGTTAAAAATCCACCAACAATATTTTATCCATGTAACATCACTCAACAGTTCCTTTCCACAATCATATGAATAACTCATAATCATAATTGTGACTATAAATTTTTCTTCGCACCCAGGACGAAGAATATTTTCATCACCTGTCTTTACCTGAAACATCAAAGATCATGGTTATACCAAATCACAATTCCTGTTTATAATCATACTAACAAATCCATCTTTGCACTACGGGCCAAAGATATTCATCAACAAACCATCTTTGCACTACGGGCCAAAGATATTCAACAACAGTTCATCTTTGCACTACAGGCCAAAGATATTCAACAACAGTTCATCTTTGCACTACAGGCCAAAGATATTCATCAACAATTCATATTTGCACTACATGCCAAATATATTCATATCTCAAAGAAATATATAATCATTTCAAAATTTATATAAACAATAATTATAACCATGTTGATCAATTCACCTTTGCACTTAAGCTTAAGATATTCAATTATAAATTCAATGGTCATGATCATACCAGTCACAATTCAACTTTGCACTACAGGCCAAAGAGAACCCTAGTCATGATCATACCAATAATCTACCCATCTTTACACTCCAGTGAAAGAGAATTTCAACATCAGGGTTATAAAAATGTTATATATGATGATAAAAATAATATGATCAACATATAATTTTAATCTCAAGAGTAATATTCGTAACTCATGAATAGTAACCCCGACACAAAAGATAAAAATTCTACAATAAAATTCATACCAATATTTCGGTATAATGATATTAAAAGAATAACATTACTTAAATTTATAAACAATTTATTTTAATTGTTTACACTTTACTAATTAATGCATTTAATCATCATAAAATGCCAACTCTTACAATTTCATCATCAATAACCAAAACCCTCATCAAAAATATGCATATACCTCATATAGGATTCTCAAGCCATAAAATCCTATTTTCCAATTTTCTTTCTTCACAAAACATATTTAATTCATTTACTCATAACTAGACCATTTTCATGAAAAATATCAAATCAGTTCTAAAAATATTTCTTTTCTGGAATTTAGCATAATATAGTCCAATATTGAACATATATTTTTCTCAGAATTTTTAAAACTCATTTACTATTTTTCATATGGCCAAAACCACCGAATATTTAGACATTTATCAAAAATTATACTTTTGTCCAAAAATTCTGAAATTTACAGAGTATACTTCTATCATATACATGTACTCCCAATAAAAATTTCATCAATTTTGGAGTTAACCACAAGGAATTATAAGCGGTTACTTTTAAAATAGTCTTTTCTCATAAAATTCATAACTCTCAATCTATAGATCCAAAAATCACCATTTTTGGACACAATCAAGAAAACTCATCAAAATATCATTTTGAATTTTTCCAGAATTTTTGAAGATCAAAAAAATTACGAAACTGAAAATCATAACAACCCTTAAAATCTATTACTATCCCTTACTATCCCTTACAATCCCTTACCTCAAAAGAGCAGTATTTCTGACTGGATATCGAATATGATGCTGAAGAAAACTTGCACTGATGAATAGCAACTCACCAAGTATCTAAAAACTCACAAAATATGCTTCATAATATAGAGAGAGAAAGAGAGAAAGCTTATGTTTTTGGTGTGATTTTCAATTCTAACTTAGCCCTCTATTTATAGGAAAATTTTGGTAGGTTTGACCTGCAACCTGATGGCTTTACCTGCTACTATTCCCACCTACCATATTTGAAATATAATTCAGCACATTTCTTCACCAACCACAAGTGGGGCCCACCAATTCTAGAATTTTCCACCAAAATGATAAACTCCGAAAATTCAACAATTTCTGAACCAGTCATATCGTAAAATTCATAATAAATCATACGTTCATTTTTAACGGTTCAAAATTTGTGGGCATATACTCAACTTATATATGTATAACATATCCAAAAATTACCACGATCCAACGGTCGGATTAAAAATTATAACCCCCGCAAAATATCTCAAAAACCCTGATTTTTAATACCTCCATTCCGACAAAAATACTGACAAAAACCTCAACATTAACTCCTTCATTTTTAACCACAAAAATATATCCCTCATTTATATCCACATAAAATAAATATTTCCTTATCATATGAATCAATAATTAATTATTCATAAATAATATTACAGAATCACATTTATGACAACCAGGCCGTTCCCAGGAAAGAGGGGGCTTTCCAATAAGAATTTCTCCTTACTGGCGCGCAATTAGATGACCAAACCTCTCCTTAGACAGAACTTTCTAGACATTGACAATAATGCTATCTAATAATATTATTCAAATAATATGAATTATTGATCTGATAAAGGAAAATACTGTGCAGCAACAATTATTGAAACAACAATAATATAAAATATCAACGCAACAATTATTGAATCAATAAAATAAAATATTGAACAGTAATTACTGTAACAATTATTGAGTAGTGCCTTCTTACGTAAGAATCAATAATTTCAAAAATACTATGCAATACCGTGTGCTACTGTGCAATAATGCGTATTACTGTATTTTAACCACCGGGTATTCCAACAGTGTTAACGGTAACAACTACGCCGTTATTTGTAAAAACTTAAATTTTTGTCGTTATCGTCATCCGACAGTTATTCGTTATGGGGCCCACAAATAGCTACGCCGTCGTACGAATATTCCCCGACAGAAAGAATATTCTACGACCAAACGAATATTCCCCGACAACAATGATTATTTTATAACCACTTGCTTATTTTGAAAAAAAATATTCACATTTCACCCATAACTTTAAACTTTTATCAATTTAACCATTTACTGAATAGTAATTATAAGAAAAATTGAATACTTTTATTTCATAAAATTCGGGGTCTTACACTATATGTTGATCATATTATTTTTATCATCATATATAACATTTTTATAACCCTGATGTTGAAATTCTCTTTCACTGGAGTGTAAAGATGGATAGATTATTGGTATGATCATGACTAGGGTTCTCTTTGGCCTGTAGTGCAAAGTTGAATTGTGACTGGTATGATCATGACCATTGAATTTATAATTGAATATCTTAAGCTTAAGTGCAAAGGTGAATTGATCAACATGGTTATAATTATTGTTTATATAAATTCTGAAATGATTATATATTTCTTTGAGATATGAATATATTTGGCCTGTAGTGCAATTATGAATTATTGATGAATATCTTTGGCATGTAGTGCAAAGATGGCCTGTTGATGAATATCTTTGGCCTGTAGTGCAAAGATGAACTGTTGTTGAATATCTTTGGCCCGTAGTGCAAAGATGGTTTGTTGATGAATATCTTTGGCCCGTCGTGCAAAGATGGATTTGTTAGTATGATTATAAACAAGAACTGTGATTTGGTATAACCATGATCTTTGATGTTTCAGGTAAAGATAGGTGATAAAAATATTCTTCGTCCTGGGTGCGAAGAAAAATTTATAGTCACAATTATGATTATGAGTTATTCATATGATTGTGGAAAGGAACTGTTGAGTGATGTTACATGGATAAAATATTGTTGGTGAATTTTTAACATGGAGAAGATAATAGACTTTATAGTCTATTTGACTCTTCTAATGGATTGCTCGTTCCGCTGCAACTATGGTTGAAATTTTTATCATTTACCATATGTTCTAAATCTCTGATTTATTGTTGATGAAGGCTATTGATAATTGAATTATCTTTAGTCATGATATTCTTTACTGAGCTAGTTGTGCTCACCCTTTTGCTTCACAATTCCTTTCAGGTAATAAGAGTGTAGCTGGGTCGAGCGGGGGTAACAAGGGAATAGAACGGTGGTCATCATTTAGTAGTTATATTTGGTGAAGAAAATAGGGTGAGGCGAACCCAACGTTGGAAGGGTGTTTTGTCACTATCATACAAGATGTCTAATGACATACAACCTCGTGTCATCATAAGACAGGGATGTGCTCATCCACTTGCTGAGTATATCTATGGGCACTACCTATATAATCTTGGTGTTTGTTTGAAGTATAATTCTCAATTAGAGACAGTGGAGATAATGATAAGTCAAGAGAAGACTCACCATTGGGAAGAATATGATAGTAATCTTCTCGTTTTTCTTTGGGGTCTATTGGGTCAACCAAGGATAATTCTGTGGCCATATGATATCTATCATAACCTAGACGCGTGGCCTCCCATGTACGAAGGTTTCCTTGAGCACTTCCCAAATATTCTAATTTCTAAAACAGTTTTTGACTATACCTTTATGTAAGGTGTTATTATGAGGTGATGTCCACGGTTGGAACATGAGTCACATTTGGTATATATTTGTATCCAAACTCACAGCATATGTGTTGTTGTATTTTGCACGACAATTGTTGTAATAAAGTTGTAGTTATTTTCTGTACCATGTATTTGGCGACTCAGAATAGGTTGGATGGAATGGACCTATTTTGGGGGCGTTACAGTTTAGATGACAATATTTGTATTTATACTCACAGTTTTTATGTTGTATTAATAAAGTTGTAGTTGTTTCTGTACCATGTTATTGACGACTCAGAATGGGTGTTGTATACCTGTTTTGGGGGCGTCACAACTTGAACACACTCAAAGAAAACTTCAGTCTTGTATTGTCATTTTTTCACCAATTGAAAGAAAATGGTTAAAGGTTATAGAGTTAAAAAATAAGCATTTGGATTTTGAAAATTCGAATTTGTTTGATGCGTTACTGGATGGGCTTATAGCTAAGGGGTCAAATTCGTTGGTTTGAGCACTTAATGCATTGGTTAAGGTCTATGCTACAGTAGTAATAGTCTAATAGATTATTTATCAAATTTGGTACAATTAGAATTTCATTCTATCTTTAGTATATACTTTTAATTTTTAGGGAACTAGATAAACCTTCTTACTTGTTATCGAATATACGGTCTCTGTTATTTTATATAGCGTATGTTTTAGTTTTAAAGCATCATTCTTTTATTATAAACTAAAATTATTTTATGTATCTCACTGTTCTATGATTTGATGGTGAATTTGACATGTTTGGCAAAAGGAACTTTGTTTCTATGCTTGATATAATTTCCATTGCCGACTCTGTCACTAAGTTAATTGCTCGATGTAAGCTCTGTGTTAAATTCTATTGAAGGCTTAAACTTTTTTGTTGTTTAAATTAGTTTTGGAACCGAAATCGCACCACACCAATCACAAACAGTTTCGTGATAATATCTTATTTTACAAATAATTTTATATTTTTATGAATTTTTTGCTGGTTTGAAACAACTTAAGTAATATTGATTAGAATACACAAAACAATTTTATATTTTATTGTTAAAAAGAACTTGAAACAATTTACGTTTTAATGTTTTATTATTTAGGAACACTTAATAAAGGAAAATGATATACATATTAACAAATATTTGGCAAATTTAGGTTGTGACTAACATTAAAGTATATGTCATATGATAAAATAAATTAAAATATGATTTTTTTTAATTCTTACATATCCTATCCAATGTATATGTATGGGCATATATCGTTTTTATAATGTATAACAAAACTCTTTAATAAATATATATATAAAAAGAAATAATAATAAATCTGCGGGTCACCCAATTCATTAACGTATTGATCAGGGCTTATAAAAATATGATCCATTAAAAAATGATTTTTTTTCAACCTAACTCATAAAAACTTGATCCGCAGGTGATCTAACTCGTCCGTTTGCTGGGTTTAGATTTAAAGGGGTGTTTGATAAAATTGAACGAAAATAGTTTTGAATATTTAATTAATCTAAATAAGCTGAATAGAGCAGAATTCTAAATATTGAATTTGAATGAAAAAAATTGTTTGATAATTGAAATGTCTGAAACATCTAAATAACATATTTTTATTATTTTATTCATCTGAAAAAATTTAAAATTATTTTAAATTTATTTAATATTACTTAATATAATAGTTAATATTGTAAAAAAAATTAAATATAAAATACTTTATTCAGCCGTCATTCAGTTTATTCAGTAAAAAAAATTTACACTTAGTCATTCAGCTTAAAAATATGACCGATTAAACTATTTATATAATTTTTATTCAAAATAAACACAATAAATAACTGACCAATAGAATTATTCATCTCTAATCAAACACCCTTAAATGAGTCAAGTTTGAGCCGAATATTACAATGTTGGAACTCAAGTCAAATCCGGTTTACCCGGTTCTAATTATAGATCATCCTCCATTTATAAACTTTTAAATTTTATTGTATAGTAATATTCTGGGTGGAGAAAAAAGAGACGAGAAAGGTAATATATTTGGTGGGCTCAGTGGTGCTGATTTTAAAGAGATAAATAGAGGGGTATGAGTGACGAGACTGTTGGAACATTCTGAAGGGGTCTGGCTTTTTGTGAAAACATAGTGTCGCTCTAGTGGCTAACAAAGATTAGGGACAACTCATCTTTTGATGGGTGCTTCTTTTGTGTGCTGATTTTTGCGATATGGCCAAATGCTGGTGGGGTCTTTTCTTCTTTGTTTTGTCCCTCCACACTTGCTTACTAGTCCTTACTACTGCTGCTGGTGCTTATTCACGGTTGATTCTTCATCTATTCCTGACTCTCTGTTTTTGATTCTTTGTACATACGATGTTTTGCATTAACATGTTGAGGTTTAATAATAGCTTCTTAATTGTTTCTGGCCAATGATCAATAAGGTCGGATTTTATTTTTTTCTCTTTTTCTCCTAATCTGTTATTTGGTTTAGATGGATGCAGAAATTTGAATCTGGGTCTGTTTAGATTTGGGTTTTAATTGATTTTAAACCATATATTTGCTTTTGGGTTATCTTTAATTTCTTGCATTTATTGTGAGAATGACACGGGGAGGTGTTTTGGGCTACAGTGTTTTCCAGCTAAACATTAGCAACTCTATAGTGGTGGTGGGATTTTGGTGTTTTGTTTGGTCTGGTCTGTTCTGGGTTCTGTCATATGGAGTACTAATTTTGATGCTTTCTTTCTTTGTGTTGACCAATTTTCTTTCGAGTATTATTTCACTGCCACTAAGGAACAACTTTGTTGGTACTAGTGCTCATTCACAGTACTATATGTTTTCCTCATCTTTCGAATAAATTGATTTGGAATTATCTTTAACTGATGCCGAAATGATTTTTCCTGTGACAGGTCCTTAAATCCACTCCACCGGTGGAAAAAGATTTGTGGATTCTAGGGTTCTGGTTGTGAAAGAGGAGACTTTGGGATTATTATTTTTATTTATATTTATATATATAAAGATAAACAAATTAGGAATTAAGGCTCGGTGTGTTGTCATTTGCTGTGTCTCCTGGCCTAACCCGTTGTGCCCGGAGTCCTTGGGCTGTGTTACCAAGCAAGGAAGCAAAGACTCTTCTTTTCATCTCTTCCCATTTTAGACAACTACTTGTTAACAAATTACACTTCACCCCTATTCATCTATCACTTTCCCCCCCTCTCTCTCTCTCTCATTTGTATTGGATTGAGGAAAAGATTCGGTCATACTAGGAGATTTATTAGTTCCTTTTCTTTCCGGGAAGTTTACTTCTATAGCTTCTTTCTGAACATATGTGGTGAATTTCCTGAATTAATTGAAGCTGGGAATTGAGATCTCAGAGGTGAAAATATCTTAAAAGTTGCCAAGATGAAGTTTATGAAACTTGGATCAAAGCCTGATTCATTTCAGATTGAAGGAGATAATATTAGGTCAGTATGAGATCCCTTCTTGTGAATCCAACTTGATGTTTTTTATTTTTATTTATTTATGTAAATTTCATTTTGTATGTGTATTGCTCGTGTTGATGTTCACTAATCTTCATCATATATCTTGAATTTTTATCTTTTTTATGTGTATGAGATCACTAATCTTCATCATAACTCCGCTATCCGAATTTTTCTTTCCGTTCTAAGTTCTTGATCCATATATCTTGAGGTTTCTCTTTTATTCATGTTGGGTTGGATAGTGGTCTTATTTAAGGCAGGCAGCCAGGCATTACTGCTAATGTTTTCTAAAACACAATCCCAAAATTCATTACTAGGTAATGGGTAAGCCTTTTATTTAGATAGAAAGTTTCATAGGCACATATGTCGAATTGTTGTATTTAATTTTATAGCTGATAATTTAAATTTGTTTTGCTAGTTTAGAATTTGAATGCGATTAAAAAACTAAGAATAAGAATGAGAAGGTCCTTCTTGTTCTGTAAATTATATGGTCTAGATTACAATTCCCAGCAACTTCTTGCTTCTATATGTAACCTATTCGAGAAAAGTTCTGCTCATTCAAAAGGTTCTTCTAGTTTAATGATTTAATTTTACAGAGCATTCACACACTTTTAAGCCACTGTAGTTAGTTGACTATACCCCAACCATTCTATAACTCAAGTCTATTGCAATTTGCGGGATAATTCAGTTACTTGTCTATGCAATTAATGGGGCGGGAGAATTGATATGCAACTAAATTAACTTTTATGTTTAGTGTCATCTCAGATTGTTTACATAACCGCCATGCCAAATGACAGTGATATTTACATAAAGTTGAGTATATACATCATCAAAAGACTAGTTCATGTGCCAGTATATGTATATATTGGTTTCTTCTCATACTTTGAAAAGAAGAGGGTTAAATTCACTTTTTTTTGTTCTTGATTTTTTTCTTTAAGGTGTATTATATGAAAGGTAAATATACTTTAATTTACTTGCTTTCAGTTTTTCTCTTCTAGTAAAAGCTTAAAAATTACTTGAACAAAATTTCACTTCTCTAACCAACTGAGCTATTCCAGCAAGTTGTGAACTTTTTTGTTTAATTTACAATTATTTACATTAATGCTCACTCATAAACCATAAATGTTACCGTGTTGGTGGTGACAAATGCTGCACTATTCAGTTTGAAGCACTTTATTCATGTTTCTCTACTAGTCTAAATTTAGCAAACTTTATGTCGGATCCGAACTACCATTGCTTCATTGGTTTACGATGATAATGCAATGACTCAGAGAAACTCTACAATTTCAATGGCACTTTTGTCAATTAGGAAACAAGAATCTATTTTCTTTCTGAATTTTACTTAAATTTAGCAACTGACTTTGTTTCTTACATTGTTGATGATGATATCGAATTGACCTTGAGTTTTTTTGGTTTATGTTTTACCAGTATACAGGAGATTTCTGCACCAAGTCTTTATTTATTTAAAATAAACAATACTCTTATTGAAGAAGTTTTTATCATAATTATAATTGGAGCAACATCTTTATGTTCAGGTATGTAGCAAGTGAACTAGCTACCGATGTGGTTGTCAATGTTGGAGATGTGAAGTTTTATCTACACAAGGTATGACATCTGTTTGTACCAATAAAGTAGTAAGCGGCCAGTACATAAATTAATATTTAACCATTTGTAAAAATTATGGAATCAGTAGCCAGCCATCAGTCTGGGCTGGTTAAGCTAATCGGCTATTTTTTCAGTCCACAGGTAAATTTTACCTGGTTAAACTAATTGATCATAGTATAACAATTCATTTCAACCTCAGTTGCCCTTGAAAATTGTTTTTTAAGTGGAGATACAGATGTTAAATTGACGTGCATATAGAACCAACTAGAAGGGGGTGCATGGTGTGGCTTGGAGCGGTTACAAGGTGTAACCGTAATCAAACCGTATAGTGCGGTTAATATTATAGAAGTAAGTAACTGTAACCACGGTTAACCAAACCATTCGGTTACTAACGGTTTCGGTTAATATTTCGTGGTTACAGTTTTCCCCCCTGATTAATATTCTATTCAAAGAATGAAAGAAGTAAATAAGTAAGTTAATAATAAAAGGAGTTTAAAAATTCAAACCAATAACTATTACTCACTATTAATATTGCTACTATTGCATTTGTGAAATTATTAAAGTTTAGAAGCAACATTATGCTATTAAAAAAATAAAATAACTATGATCCCCACAAATTTCCCCCCGTTTTTTTCGGTTTTTTTTGCTCACCCCTACCAACTGGTTCATTCTGCATTCACTTCACTCGGGGTTTTACAGTATATCATAGATCAATCTTGTGATGAAACACGTTCTAAGATCTGGTTTTATTAATTAGAATACTGATCAAAGTTCTAAAAAAAATAAATTCTAAATGGTGTATCGTTTTATAGCAATTGATATCCAACTGCATGTTTATGTTTATCAGATTTTCTTCTCTTGGACGCAATTTGTATTTCTTAGTAGTTAATTCCAAAACACATTTCTGTAGTTCCCTCTATTGTCCAAGAGTGCCAGATTGCAGCAACTGGTTTCCATGACAAACGGAGAAAACAGTGATGAAATTGTGATCCACGATATCCCTGGTGGACCTGCTGCCTTTGAAATATGTGCGAAGTTCTGCTATGGTATGACTGTCACCCTCAATGCATATAATGTAGTTGCAGCACGTTGTGCAGCTGAGTATATGGAAATGTATGAAACTGTTGACAAAGGAAACTTAATTTACAAGATTGAGGTTTTTCTCAACTCTAGCATTTTCCGGAGCTGGAAAGATTCAATTATTGTTCTTCAAACAACAAAGTCTCTTCTTCCATGGTCTGAAGAGCTGAAGCTAGCCAGCCACTGTCTAGACTCCATAGCTTCCAAAGTTTCGATTGATATTTCTAAAGTGGAGTGGTCATACACTTATAATCGTAAAAAGCTACCATCTGAGAATGGAAATGATCCACAGTGGAATGGTGTGAGAAAACCTCAGATGGTACCAAAGGATTGGTGGGTAGAGGACCTGTGTGAGCTTCAAATTGATTTGTACAAGCGGGTCATAACAACAATAAAAACTAAGGGAATAACTTCTGCAGATGTAATTGGAGAATCCTTAAAAGCATATGTGATGAGAAGGTTTCCAGGACTGAGCAAGGGTATTATACAAGGCGGAGATGTCACAAAAAGTCGGTTATTAATTGATACCATCATATCTCTGCTTCCCGTGAACGAGGGCAGTGTCCCTTGCAGTTTCTTACTCAAATTGTTTCAGGCATCTATCATGTTGGATTGTGAAGAAATGGGAAGAAGGGAGCTGATGAGAAACATTGGTTGGCAGTTGGAAGAGGCAACAGTTGCCGATCTTCTGATTCGAGCTCCAGCAGGAGAAACGACAATTTACAATATAGATGTGGTACGAGACATAGTTGAGGAGTTTGTGAAGCAGGAGCAGAGTGCACTGCCTGATTCTCCTGAAGAAAATGAATATCAGGAGATTAAAGTACCCCGGTTTATATCTAATGCATCCAAGTTGAAGGTGGCTAAGCTGGTTGATGGATACCTTGCTGAAGTTGGTAGAGATCCGAATCTACCTCTGTCAAAATTTGTTAATCTTGCAGATATGGTGTCTGGCTTCTCAAGATCAACCCATGACGGACTTTATCGTGCCATTGACATGTATCTTAAGGTAAATTTCACACCACAGACCTTTACAACACTTTAATCCGCCATGTTCATAGCTAGTTTTATACTGAAGATTAAGAGACAGAGAGGTTATTGATTTCCTCTCTCTATTTCACCTGGTTGCTTGGAAGGCTTGTGGTTTATGATGACTTTCATTCAATTAATTTTCTCTGGACAGGAACACCCCGGGATCAGCAAGAGTGATCGAAAAAGAATTTGCAAGCTGATGGACTGCAAGAAGCTATCTGCAGATGCGTGTATGCATGCAGTGCAGAATGAGCGACTCCCCTTACGGGTTGTTGTACAGGTCCTCTTCTTTGAGCATATGAGGGCCACAACATCATCTGGTGGTGGTAGCACACCTGACGTACCTGGTTCAGTTAAGGCTTTACTCCCTGGTGGCTCCCATGGAAGCTCAAGGTCCACAACAACCAACACAGAGGAGGACTGGGATGCTGTGCCCACTGCTGAGGATCTCAAGGCTTTGAAAGGCGAGCTTGCTACTCTACGGTTAAGGGATGAAGGGAATGCGAACGATGGTACGAAAAATGCTGAAAAAATAGCTGGAAATAAAGTGAAAGGTCTGCTCATGTCCAAACGGATCTTTTCGAAGCTTTGGTCAAACAAAGAGAGACAGAGTGACCACAGCAGCTCTGATACATCGGAGAGCCCTGGGTCCACGCAGGAAACAAAGTCTACCCCTTCAAGAAGCAGAAGGCACTCGTTGTCTTAGTGATCGATGTAAACAGGGACTTGGTAGTCTGCAAAATTTTACCATCCATTACATTAGGATGTTAGAAACCCACCCACTGACTAAACGTTTGCTAACCGACTTCAAGATTAAGAAGGAAAGGTTTGCTTAACCATGGGATGTCCTCCTGAGGATTAGAAGTACGTGGTGCAAGAAAAGCAGCAGAAGGATTAGTTTTTAGATTGAACTAAGAAAGTGTCAATGTCACTTTGTTGTCCTGAAGAGAAATGAAATTTTATTTGTTTTGGACCGCCTGTGTTTTGTTTTGCCAAAAGAAATGCCAAGTTCTTAGTCCCTAGACCTCAGCTCAAGCATGCACATAAATTAAATCTTTTGACCACCGGTGAGTAATAATTGATCTGAATAAGAGAGTATCTGGTTATTTCGCTTCAAATATCTTTTAATTAGCGTGTAACCATGAAAAAAATAGAAGAAAAATGAAGCCAATAAAATCGATACAAAACCTTAATCTCCCAAATTGATAAAAGATTTTAAATATCTTTGAAAACACAAAATATTGTAGCCACGTGACTAGTGTGATGTAAAAAGAGAGGCAAAATCGGAGCCAATATAATGATATATACTCTTAAAAAAGACTTAATTACTCTATTATTTTGAGTCGCATGAAAAAAATACTGAATTCGATAGTCAAAAAATTTATTTATAGAAATATAGAGACATTAAGGATTAATGTCTTAAAATTGAAACATTATGATTTAAAATGTAAAAAGTAAAAAACTTTAATATTTAAAGTGTATTTAAGCCAATACTATAATAAATTATTGGTTTTGTAGTAAAGTTGCGATAATAAAAAGAGAATTCTTTTGTAGATAATTAAAAAAACAAGGACAAATAGGACTCTTTTTACAAACTTTATACAATGAGTACAATTTTTAAAAAAACAAAGCAAAACAAATCTACCACTATGAATTAACTTACATTATCGGTTTATATGAATAAAAATTATAAGATTTGTGAAATTAATATTTTGAGAAGATATTTGGAAAAAATTAATGTTTTTTTAATAGCATAATGTTGATTCTTTTGAGAAGATTTGTTATAGACTCGAGATTTGACCCGAATTATTTCAGTTTATCCAAAAGAAAAGCACCATTTTCTTTGTATATTAAAATGAGAAGGGTATATATTCTTTCATTTTCATTTTCTTTATATATTTTCAATGAGAATGTTGTCATCATTGTTTAATTTCACCCTCAATTTATAGAGAAGCTTGTTTGTGCAGGTTTATGGGGAGAAAGAATAGGCTTTTTAAAGTGGTATATGTTGGAAAGCAAGTAATGATGAATTAAAGTGATAGTGATGCTTTTTGGAATTATAGGCGTTAAGAATTATTTGCGGTTTTAAAAAATTGTGGGAATCGAACGTGATGGATGAGGTAAAAATCTGCATTAAAAAAAATACTTCTTTCGTTTAAAATATTATTATTATTATTATTATTATTATTATTATTATTATTATTATGATATACAGAATGTAAAAAGTAAAAATAAAAATCTCTTATATACTTTAAAAGGAATTTATAATGTAAATATATTTGGAGAGATTACTTGTGGTCCGGTGAGGAATCAGAATATTGGACCAACCTAACTTGACCATCTTAATCAAGATCCACTACTAATTAACATTCAGGTGTGCATATATATATCAACGGTTTAATTAATTAATCTCTTCATATAATTGCCTGCCTGCCTGCCTGCCTAGCTTTAGGAAAATAATTAGTCAATGCAGGTAGTTCTAAAAGTTGTTAAATTATTCAAATCTTTATATTCAAACTAGAAAAGAAAGTGAGACCATAAAATATTATATCAAGTGGACTACCTTAAAATTGGGGAAGCAAAATGCAACCCAGATTTGACTATCTATAAATTACTTGGTTCTCACTCAGTACTTTCCACGGCATACCTAAACCACCCAAAATAATGAATTAATCCCGTTATATATTATGAAATTTTTTAATCGGATTATAATTACAACGTATGTATGTATGTGTCTAATAATAATAATTTTATCTTAATTTATTCTAGTTTATTACCTAGCTAAATATTTATATTGATCGGAATCCAATTTAATCCCTCACATATTTGTCCATATATATATATATATATATATATATATATATATATATATATATATATATATATATATATATATCATATATAAAGTCGGATGGGAGGGGTTAATTTATAAAGAGAACCACCCTTTCAAACTTGTCCCTGTCCTTTATCTTTTTTGATTGGTAAGACTTTTGCTTGGTCGGAGACAACTTTTTGATTGAATAAGACTTAATTGGTAAATGAGCATTCATATATATATATATATATATACCTAAGTTAGTTTAAGTTAATAAACTACTACTACCTATACAATCAAGTAGCATGCATTGATGTTAATTATATAGAGTAGATCATGTACCACGGTCAGAACTTGCCTAACACTTTCATGCCTAATTGTGGGGTTAGCTTTTTGAATTTTACCAACTCTGATTGTAGTATAATCTTATACCAATCAATCAACATTAATTTTAAATAAAAAGGTGTTTTTGTTGTTAATAATTAATGCATGCTGTTTTTGCTAGCTCTAGCTAAATGACGATCGAGTAACAAGGGCAAAATTGTGAAACTCCCTTTATATATATATATATATATATATATATATATATATATATTGTCCTACTCAATCAAGTGTGTGTAAAGTACTGATCATTGAAAGGAAGCTCATAGTTTAAAAATTCTTAGCTCAATTTATAAACTATAACGTTAAATTAAGACTTTATTATTTTCCTCTCCGTCCGTCTCAAAATCAGAGTTTTAGTTTTTCTTTTAACATTCCAAATGAATCACTTTTAGAAAATAGATTAATTTGAGCTTAAAGAAAAGTTGTTAAAGCTTATATTACAACTTTAAATAATTTTTTTAAGCGTTTGATAAGTCTTCTTAATAATCATAAAAAAATTCAACAAATATATATATATATATATATATATATATATATATATATATATATATATATTACTCGTGCGCTTCACAGTCACAGTTCACCCAACCTTTTTAAATTATTACTCGTGCGCTTCCCTTTCAGATAGGATGAAAGTCGAAGCATTAGATATATGCATGCATATAATCTTCTGCAAACAAATAAAATAAAGAAAATTCATCAAATTAATTTTTCTATGCAACAACTACTATATATATATATATAAAAGACATTGCATGTGAAAATGAAAGAGAAAAGAAGAGGAAACTTACTAGTGCAGCCTACTACCTGTTAAATTATATTATGAAATTAAGTTAGTAGCTAGTAAAGAAAATTTATAATAAAATTTCATGGTGGAGGAAATAAATTTCTTGGTAATGAAGTTTAATTGACACATTACATATATTCATATATGAACAACAAGACAAGATACTGATGATGTATTGTTTCTATCATTTTCCAAGTGCTTGACATGCATGATATTATGATCATCATGATATATATATATATATATATATATATATATATATATATATATATATATATATATATATATATAAGCTAGCATATGTACTTATTTTTTAAATAAATTTCTCAACCATATTATGAGTTATACGAATAATTTTAATTTTATATGATTCTATGATCTTACCCATCGCATTTCAATAATAATAACTTTTTTTATAAAAAACCATCACGATACTCTCATAAAAATAAACTTTCACTCACCCTAGCTCCTAGCTAGTCGGATTAATTAAGAGAATCGCTATATAAGAATATGAGAGAGAATAAAAATTGATAGTCAAATAATTTTGTTTCAAAATAAAGATGTTGAATTAATATATCACAGTACAAATAATGGAGTCAATTAATTTAATATTAATTAATATATAAATAAATAGGAGAGGAGAGGAGAGGAGAGGAGCAAAACACCAAATGATGAGTCAATTCATCATAAGTAGAGCATCCCAAAAGAAGAACCCTCCACCAATATAAACAAACACAAAAGCTAGGTAGCTGCCCCATTATAATCTAATCAAATCAAATCATATCCCTCCTCCTATTCCGTTGTATCTGTACACTGCCCCTCCATTAATTTCAAGGACCATTTTATCCTTTTGTAAACACATTACTTGCCTGGACTATTATTATAGAACCACCCCTCACTTTCTGGTCCCCAGCCAAATTGGTTTCTCGCTCATTTTCCGTCAACACGAAAACAAGGCAACCACGATCCCCATCATCATAAGTCACAAACCTTTTGTCACATTAATATAGAGAGAAGAATAATTACTGCTACTAATTAGTAAAGGAAAGAAAAAAAGTCCACAAGATTAAATAATTAATCTCCACCCCACCCCACCCCACCCCACCCCAAAATTTTGTTAGTTTGATTCAAGAAAGAGGGAGGGAGGATCTATAAAAGCCACTTCCATTTACAAAAACAACATAATATATGATATGAAAAGTTTGGGATATACCTCTTTACAGAAAACCCTATGCATATCTTCTTTTTGCACCACCATCCCCTTCAAAATCTTACGTATATAATAATTCCTACTACGTACCACACCGTTAACTAAACCAAACAGAAAAAACGATAAAGAATTGCATATCTTTTTTCCTGAACTAAGATTAGATTCTTTGAGGGTAAAAAGGAAAGGACACATCATAATTAATTATTTTTTTTTTGGTGGGAGTTGGGGTGGGGATGGGGGTGAGGGAGAGGGGGGGCGTGCAGGGAACAGATCATATCTTTCCAAATTAAAATTCTCTAGGATCAACAAAAATGGACAGTCCGGGTTCCGACTTCGTCCAGTCACCCACAGAACCGTCACTATAATCTTCCCCAAGCCGCTTGAGACACCACAAGTCCTCCGCGCAAGATAGCTTCTTCCAGTGTGGGATTCCTAACTTGAGCGGCTCGCGCCCTGACACTTCAGTAACCACCACTCCACATCCGTAATCTTTAGCCATGTTATGGGCAAACCCACAAAGGACCTTGGTTAGCTTAACAGCCAATGGCCCTTCACCGCCCAGCCCGTACAGAAAATGCAGCCCAAACGGCCTGAAAACCTCCGGCACCGACGGCAATTGTAGCCACGGTAAAGCCCGGTCCACTAACCGGGTCGTTTTAGCCAACCCTTTCCTCAACAGCGACGCCCCTCTCACCTCCATCTTAAAAACATCATTACAGTTCCACACGCTGAGCACAGCCCATGATTCGGGTGGGTCGGACAGAAACCGATCCGACCCGGACCACTTCTCGCCTGTAGGAATGGCTAAAAAAGTGCCCAGATTGAGTTTGTTGTTCAAAATGGATTCAATGTCTCGGGGGAAGAACTCGGTAGTTGAAAAGTGCCGGCGGTAGAGTGACTCGGCGTCGGAGGGGGTGAGTTTGACGATGGTGACACGCTTGGTTAGCCTGACCCGGTGAGCAAACACGGGTTGGACCAGGATAGAAGGTGTACGGAACTTGGAGTAGTCGCATTTGTTGGTAAAGAGATTAACGGAGGCATGGTTGTCGTTTTCAGTGGCTATATAAGAATATTCAGCACCGTTTTCTCTAAACCATTCTTCCATCCTGCACACCAGTTTTAATCCTATTCTCTTTCGCCTGTAGAAATAAATAGTACAAACTTAATTTAGTATAAATGTCAAGCATAATATTAAATTGTAACAAACACCCACAAGAACTAGATAGATAGAGGTATCTTTTATAATGGGTCTATTCCAAAATCCTTTTTTGGTAATGTTATAATCATTGGTGAATGGTAGTATTGATTATTAATAACTATATGTACACATACACATATATATTATAGTATATAGTATAGTAAGAATTTAATTAATTAATTAATGGACGTACCGGTGAGAAGGAGAAACGCGGAGACCTAAGATGTAGGCAAGTTTAGTGTAGATAGGGAGGAGGGGGGTGGAGGGAGATTTGGGATTTCTGGGGAGTTTTTTAGCACATGTAACGGTTTTGATGCAACCCCTTATCATCCCTACTATTTCTCTCTCTTCTTTCCCCACGACTACCATCTCAGCTACCTGCGTGAATTAATATAAATAAATAATATATGAGATAAATTTGTAAAATAAATACGTAGTAAATAATAATAATAATAAAGGGCAAAAAAAGAAAGTAGATTAGGTTTGTACGTACGAGCATGAGATAGGCGGGAGAGTGGCGAATCCTGGAAAGAGGGTCGCCCATAAGGTCTGTGAAGATAGAGATTGTGCTGCTGGGCCCAACTTCACAACTTCTCTCCACCTCCTCCACTTTTCTGCAGTCCTTTTCTGGATCGTAATTCCTCACAACCACCTCTACTGAACAATCCTTTACCACCACCACCACCGCCATCTTTTATATAGATATATATCTTCTTTAAACACGGAAAGGAAAGTAAAGGAAAACAAATATTCTGACTAACTAACTGCAAACTCGAGTGTTTGGACTCAAAGAGGCTAACTATATATATATATATATATAAGCAAGAGGAGAAATTAATTAAGATGAATGAATAGCAAGGGTAAAATTAAAATGGCACCACCAACTTTTTCACCGCTGTATATAGATCTAGAGAGAGAAGATTAGATATGGATATAGCGTGTATTTGAAGTAAAGAAAGCTACTGATCAAACAATCTTTGAAATTTGTGAAACTACTGGTGGACTACTCATCAGCTCAGTGAGAAGAAGAAGAGATCGATATATGGGAATGGGGCTTTAGGGTAGTAGTAGTGTCTAGTGAGTAGTTAATTTATCATTGCGGAGGTTGATGTAATGCTCTTGCCGCCCTTTATATACCTGATTTTGGGGGCCTCTTTTCTAGTATTTCTTTTTTCCCTCCTTTTATTTTCTCTCTCTTGGCTATAAAAATGAATTGTCATACTCAAGTCTTCCGTCGAAATATGTAAAGTGTAAATTCATGATATTTAAGCTACGTACGTACGTGGAAACATATGAAACGTCATGATGCAATATTTTATTCATATATAAGATTTTTAATATAATAAATTTAACTTAAAATATGAAATGTGAGGCCATATCTTATTCATAATATTTCTAATATAATAAATTTTAATTTGAGTTTTTGCATAACCAAAAAGCATGCATGTTAATTAATTAAAATATTAGAAGTTTTTAGAATAGTTACAGAAATATGAGTTAATATATATTTATTATGTCATCATCATTTTAATTCTCACAATATTAATAAAAGTTTATTTAGTATAATATGATTTTTTATATTCCATGTCCTTCTTCTCTTCTATATTTATCTGTTTGTGTAACTATCTTCCCTTCTCTCTCAACGTAACTACTACTAGATCTCTCTTTCCATCCATCACTATTTCTCTCTCTATCTAGCTAGGCTGAAAAAAATTCTATAATAATTAATCATGGCTTAAAAAGGCAGAACAAAAATGGCGGCTATGGCTGCGCAGTCACTCTCTTCCCGTCTTCTCACTGCTTATAATCATTCATTTCATTAGACGTATCCGTTACCATCATCACCCCTTGTTGTAATCATTACCATCCTTTATTATCACCATTTAATTTTATACTTGATTCATATTATTCGTTAATAATAGTAATACTTAGGTGCTGTTTATTTACATCTGATTGTTTCTTAATGGACTGTCTTTTATTCGTTAAGAGATATGATGTTATTTTTTTATTTTCTTGTTACCTCTGAATGTCTCTTAATTGTTAAGACAGAAAATGAAATCTTAATAATTAAGAGGTACCTCTTAATGAAATTTTTTTGATAATTTTTTTTATATAAATATATTCAACAATATTATGCACTTATTTTTATTAAATTGAATATTTAAAATTATTAAATAAAATTTTACCCTTTAAAATGGTAAAATAGTGTCATTAAGAGACAACTTAATTTTTAGTTATCAAATAATTTTTTAAATTCAAATTTCATAACTATTTAGATGATTTAGTTTATTAAAACATCATAATTATTCAGATCTTAATTCCTAAATTTATCAAACACAACCTTAAACCCTCTAAACAAAATTCTTTTACTTATCTTAATTTAAATATAACAATTCTTTAATTACCAAGTATTTTCAATTGTAAGTCCTGCATGGTCATGACTTGTTTTTCTCGGTATTAATTTATATGATAAATATTAAAATATTAACATATGTATGATCAGTCATAAATATAATATACCAATAATGATTACAACAATACCGACGAGTTAATTATTTAAAAATAGTATACACATCCATTTTAAAAAAATTGGATCTTTTTTTAAAGGAAGTTGGAAAGTGGAGACGTGGACGATCACCAACCGTTGATCTTACTGACTACTGTAATAGACCTGCAGAAGCTGCTTTCCTTTTTATCTAAAACAGCAGCTACGCACCTACTAATCCTCCTATTCTGTTTACTGTTTTACTTACTGTACTTGGATTGAATGAATATTTAGTGGCTCTGCGTATCTTTTCAATTCATCATTATCCTGATATACCATCTCACTGTTTATAGCTGAAGAAGAAATAAAAAATTTATCTTTATAATCTAAAATGAACGGACGGGGTTTAGCTAGATTTCTGGTGCAAACTATATTAACATTATCTCTGAGTTCATGGTGATTTCATAAAATTATATAAAATAATAAGTTTTTTATTTTTTTTATACTAAAAGATATCTCTAAATGATATACTTACCTTTTATTTGATGTATCTTAAGAAATTCTTTTGATTACAAATAAAAAATTTAGAAAATTGATATCTTTACACATATTTAATATTTTCACATAATTCTCTTTCACATGAGAATTGAAACTGAATCTCACCTTCATGTGATAAAAAATTATGTAAAAATATTAAAAATTCATGTGAAAATAATATTCTCCAAAATTTATGCCTTAAAGCATCCTTTTGAGGATGGAGGCACTAATAAATTTCTCAAGCAAAGATTCTCATTTGTATAATTTATAAGTTTCAATAATGTATTTTATGTTATATTTACTCTTAAATTATTGAGTCTTTAATTTAATATATATAGTGATAGCATGATCATAACAAAAATTATAATAATATATTATTTGTATTATTTTATAAAAATGTCAAAATAAAATATTTTAAAAAAATTATAAATTGACAAATGGAAATGGAATGAGTATACTATAGATTGTGCATATTCATTTATTAAGCTATTCTTTAACTTTCAAGAATTCCCTTATATAAAGAAATTTAATAATGCATGTGATATTTCCAAATAGCTTGGTTAACAATAATCTTTTAGCATAATAAGATAAGCGCCATTGAGCGTGCTATTATTTATCAAGTTTTTTTAACTGGAGCATCAAGTGGACTGCATGGCTCTATATAGGAATAGGATCGATAACCATTCATGTTAGTGGAATATATATATATATATATATATATATATATATATATATATAGCAAGGATTAAGAGCATTCTTCCTTAAATAATATTTTTTTATTAAAATTATGTCGTTTTGGAATGACTTAAAATAGAGTGGTCCCACTTATGTTCCTTTTATTTGCAAAAATATCACCCGCGGTCACTCTAAAACGACGTAATTTTAATAAAGGAGTGCTATTTAAGGAGGAATGATATTTAAGAGGAATGCTCTTGATCCTTGCTCTCTCTCTATATATATACATATACGGTCCGGATCAAATGCATACCCCTTATCTTACTCACCCGTGCTCACCCCCCTTTAGACAATGGTTTTGGTCATACAACCGTCGTCTATACTTTTAGCGACGGACAACATATAGCGTCGCTAAAAGTATAGACGACGGTTGTATGACCGAAACCGTCGCCTAAAGGGGGGTGAGCACGGGTGAATAAGATAAGGAGTATGCACTTGATCTTTGCTATATATATATATATATATATATATATATATATATATATATATATATACACCAAGAGGATCAAGTGAATACCCCTTTATTTAACATACCTTGTTCACTGCTTTTAGTGACGGACCGGGCGACCGTCGTCTTACCTTTTAGCGACTCATCGAACCGTCATCATAACATATAAACTGTTTATCTGTTCTATAGCGACGGACCAAACCGTCGTCCTGTCCGTCGATAAAGGTGGTTAACAATGTATATAAAATAAAGTGATATGCATCAAAAACAGACTGTATATATATATATAACTATTTATTGAATCCCATGTTAAATTTTTCACTGAGATTTTATGTATTTTAAAAAAAAATGAAAATTAAGACAATTAAATTAGATGAAGTTTTCCATAATCAGAACAAAAATGAAATGTGAATTAATTTCTATGTTGGTGAGAATATATATAAGAGTTAAAGAAACTTGGAAAAATATCATGATATACAATATCTAAGTTATGAAAGGCCTTGGAGCTTCAGCATAAGTGATGGACTGCATTTCACCAGTCTCTCTCTCTCTCTCTCTCATAATTAAATGATGTTTTTTATATTAATATAATAATAATAATAATAATAATTTCTAAAAGGCATAAAATACTAGTATAACCGTTTAAATAATGATTGGATTTTAAGGGAAGGGAAGGCGTCACCATAAATAGGGACTATGTATATAGTTAATGATTTATAATTAAATTATTTCGAGCACGTAAGCTTTTTATTTTTTTATGTAACTGCATTCGTAGGAGCAAGTGAGGTACCTGCAACAGAAGCAGTTGATATTTTCCTCAATAATTTCTTCTACGTACTTGGCCTAGTTAATTTGTATATAAATATATAAATAAATTAAATATGTGAAAACGACTTAAAATTATTGAGAATATTAAAAATTAAATAGGGGTGTTTTGGTTGGATGGAAAGTGAAAGGAAGGGCGGAGAATTGAACCAATAACAAGTCGTGCAAAGTTAAGAAATGGCCGAGTTTTCTTAGTTTGGATGATAGACACCTTAATTTATTATACTAACAACTCATGCAAGACATTCCATCTTTAATTTGTCTTCGACTGCACCCAACAAAAAGGGTGATGGTAATGGTGATGCATAATATAAATGCTTATTTTATATATATGTTATACATGCTTACAGCTTGAGATCGAGCTGACAATATATTAAGAGGAGAAAAGAATAATGCATGAGAAAATTCTAAGAAGCCAACTATATATATATATATATATATATATATATATATATATATATATATATATCATAGTTAATATAAATGATTATTGTTTGTTGAGACGATTTGGACTACTCTCTAGTTGTTGATTAAATTTATTTAAAACTACTATATTCCTTTTATAATTGTTAGTGTCATTAGTGGCTTGGAGCTAGATTGTCTAATCTTGATATGGATAGATGCTTCGAGAGGATGTTGGACCACGAAAATCAATTGACCTCTAAATATCAAGATCGTGCGTGTGCGTGTGCGTGTGTGTGTATAACTTTAATTTATATGGAAGAATTGAAAAGAAGACACTTATTTTGCCATTAGTTTAGCTAGGTCTATGGCTATATGTATGTGATGGTGGAAATTTTCATAATTATATGATGACAATTAAATTATTAATCAATCGAATTATTGAAAATATGTTTAACAATATGTATAATATATTTGGTTGATGATATCTGTAAAAGTTTTTTTTTTATATATATATATATACACAGAAAGGATCAAGAGTAGAACTCTTAAGTAGTAGAACTCCCTTAAATAATAGAATTGTATCAAAACGACGTAGTTTTGATAAGACGCGGTGGCATTTTTGTAAATACGCGGTGGCATGGTATTTATAAAAATGCCACCGCGTCTTATCAAAACTACGTCGTTTTGATTCAATTCTATTATTTAAGGGAGTTCTACTACTTAAGATGTGACGCCCCCAAAATTAGGTATACATCACCCATCTTGGGTCGTCAGATACATAGTACATAATACAAATACAACTTAATAATACAACTGTCGTGTACAATACGACAAAACATAAACTGTGAGTTTGAATACAAATATTATCTTCTAGAGAGTATTCATACTCAAAAGGAGTCCTCATTACATTTATTAACACACCATTACATAGAATAGTGAGGACTACTAACTAATAATATCATTCGGACCATCACTCAGTACCCCGACTTGTCCCAGCTACGTTCTCATTTCCTGAAGAGAACAGTGAAAGAAAGGGTGAGCTCAACTAGCCCAGTAAGAAATATTATGACTAAGATAATGCAGAATAAATTATCATTAGCCTTCAACAATGTTAAACTGATAAAATATAATAGACATCAAGTTTAACTGCAGCGGAACAAGCAATCCATTAAAAGAGTCAAGTAGAAAATAAACTCTACTATCTTTTATGATTTAAAAGGTTTTTCAACACTGCGATCGCTGAGACTCAGCTTAATAAAATAATCCACATCATCGAATCACCCCTGCACTACGGCCAAGGATATTCGTGTATTCATTAATGGTCATGATCATGCCAACAACTGTCCATCAATGCACTACGGGCCAATGAGGACTTTTACCACATCATTTGTAACATTACGGTCATGATTATACCGAATAATCCCTGGTCATAATCATACCAAGTCCATCTATGCACTACAGGCCACAGATGACTTTCAATATTTTATAAACATGAGGATGATGACAATGATATAAGAATTCAATAAAACAAGTTCAAGAATTAATTTATCCAGGAATTAACAACGTCCAAATTGACAACATGATACTGCATTGTGGAGTAAAATTCAAGAATGCTTAGAAGAATATTTTCTTGAAAAGATACTGGATGAAATGCAACTATCAAGGATATTCCACAAATTTCATGGAGTATAGAAGTCAAAACTTAAGCAACTGAGTATAATAAAGAATGGAATAACAAAAGAAATCACCATGCATGCGATAGACCGCACAGACAGGTTATTCCAACAGAATAATAAATAATGGAACCAGGTCCGGCGTAAACGCACAGACAGGATATTCCGACAGGATAATAAATAATGGAACCAGGTCCGGTGTAAAACACACAGACAGGATGTTCCAACAGAATAATAATAAAACGGAACCAGGTCCGGTGTAAAACACACAGACAGGATGTTCCAACAGAATAATAAACGGAACCAGGTCCGGTGTAAAACACACAGACAGGATGTTCCAACAGAATAATAGAAGAATGTCACCAAGTATAGGGTAGACCGCGTATACTGGTTATTCCAACAGAATAATAACAAATGGAATAACAGAAGTTCTCTTCATGAATATAAAAGAAATAATATTCCCTACCTTAAAAGAACTGGATATTGGAAAAGTGATGTAGCAGAATACTTTTAGTCTCTCTCTCTCTTATTCTCTCTATACTTTCTCTCTCTATAGCTTGAATGAATTCGTGAAAAACAATGAAACCCTAGGCCTCTATTTATAGAAAAACTGAGGGTGGCTCTTGGTCTTAACGAAGGGTCAAATGACTCTTGGTCTTAACGAAGGGTCAAATGACTCTTGGTAATATTGAAGGGACAACTACTATTGACGAAAGTAATTACTATTAACCAAGGTAAATACTATTGACGAAGGTAATTACTATTGACCAAGGTAAATACTATTGACCAAGGTAAATACTATTGACGAAGGTAATTACTATTGACCAAGGTAAATACTATTGACGACGGTAATTACTATTGACAACGGTAATTACTACTGACGAAAAGACTCTTAGATGATGACATATGGCCCCCCATAAAAAAACCAAACTTACCACAACGTCTCAATAATATAACATATTATACAGATGATACTATGACAATAATTTAAGAGATATGATGCAGCAATTACTGTAGCAATAATTGAGTATAGCTGAGTGACTTCTCACGTAAGCATCAATAATCAATACCGTGTGCTACTATGCAACCACGCGTATTACTGTACTTTTACTACCAAGTAGTTCAACAGTTTTAACGATTTTAACGTAATACCTCAGCTGTTATTTTTATAGAAAGATAATTTTGTCGTTTTCTCAATCCGACAATAATTCCGTTGTGGGGTCCACCAATGATTGTGCCGTCGTACGAATATTCCCCGACAAAAAGAATATTCTCCGACCAAACGAATATTTTATAACAACTTGCTTACTTTGCAAAATTTATAAATATTACCCACAACTATTATATCAAATTAACTTCATAATATTCAAAAATGATATTTATAGAAAATTCATCTTTATTTATAAAAATTGGGGTCTTACATAAGAGTTCTACTCTTAATCCTCTCCCTATATATATATATATATATATATATATATATATATATATATATATATATATTGTGAAATGATTGCAAGGTTAAGCTAAAATCTGATTATCTATATCTTATTCTATAACTTGAATTAGATATAGTGATAAAGTAGTAATTAATCTTATACAAATAAGTTAACTACGGATTCAAATCTTGTTGACACTAGTTTATTATGAAGACAGGTAAAAAAATCAGAATGCTATAAAGATTGATGAAAATCCCTTCTTTTAAGATAAAGTATATAATAAACTAGGACATTAAAAAAAAACCAAAAAGTTCACTATGTAAGCAATATATAATACTTTAATACTCCACCCGTTCTCAAGTGGGAAATTGCCTAGAAATTAAATTGACAGAAATAATAATGTTCCTCATATATAAAATGAAGTCTGGTTAAAAAAAACGGGTACAGTTCAGTAGACCATTTTTGGGATGAGGAAAAAAATAATATATATATATATATATATATATATATATATAGTCCGAATTTTAAGCTCATCCCTTATTCAATTCACCCGAGCTCACCCCCCTTTTAGTGACGGATCAGGCGACGGTTCAGTCATATAACCATTGTCTATACTTTTAGCGACGGACAACATATAGCGTCGCTAAAAGTATAGACAACGGTTGTATGACCGAACCGTTGCCGGATTCGTCGCTAAAGAGGGATGAGCTCGGGTGAGTTGAATAAGGGGTGAGCTTAAGATCCGGACTGTATATATATATATATATATATATATATATATATATATATATATATATTAATTTTCTTCTCTTTTTCTTCATCTAATTCATTTTAGATGAAAAATGAGAGGAGAGAGATCATACTATCACCAAACACGCAGCATGACTTTCCAGGGTAAGGAATAAAAGAACTTACAGGAGGAAAATTAGATTTAATCTGAGCCTGTTAGGATCATAATTGTTAGAATAGTGTCTGTGACAATCGGTTATTACGGATAGAGACTCATATATATATATATATATATATATATATATATATATATTAAAAAGAACTAAAATAAATCAGTGTTAACAATCAACGGATTTCACTAGGTGAAATAAATGAAGCTAGAGTTTTTAATTATTTCTAAAACATCTGCACTCTCTTTCCTTCAAGCAAATTAACTATCGTGCATCCTTCTGATGATCAAAACTACTCATATGCTTGAGCAAACATTGATTAGCAAAAATAAAACCAGGCTGATGAACGATGATTCGATTGAAAATTAAGAAGTTCATGTGAATGGAAACCTGTGTGCATAACTTGTCATGTACCGCAATGAATAAAGTATATATGAATTATTATAAGCAAAACATCCAAAAAGACAAATGAAAATTATACAACAAACATATAATAACGTATAAATATTTTATAAT
This sequence comes from Panax notoginseng, assembly GCA_016801055.1. Taxonomy (NCBI): domain Eukaryota; kingdom Viridiplantae; phylum Streptophyta; class Magnoliopsida; order Apiales; family Araliaceae; genus Panax; species Panax notoginseng. Next base: position 40,793,485 of record CM029013.1, on the reverse strand, counting down.
AATAGTAACAACAACATTAATTAATAGTATTTGTAGTAATATAGCTAAATAATTACGACAATGCTATAGTGATATGTATTCTGATAATATGACATAGGATGAGAAATATCAATATCTGAATCATCCAGTATGTGTGGTGTTACTATGAATATATATACAGTTCCTAAATCTATAGCTACAAGAAAAATGACATTTTGTGATGACTCAAATCCATTATATAAATTTAAAAAATCATCACAAAAGGTTTTTATGATAACTTTAGTCTCACGAAGGTCATCTTGCATACTTCCATCATAAAAATCTTTTTGTGATGGTTTTGACAATCACATAAACACTTGGTGTTTTTGTGATGATTAATACAATCACATAAACACGTAATTTATTGTCATTGTCAAAACTATCACAAAAAAAATACATGACTTTAGGGATCAAATGTAAGAGCCTTAGGGATCAACTGTAAGAGCGTGATTTGCTTTTTACGGATAATATAGTACTTGTAGCCTGTAGGATTCAAACTCTCCCCCCATTTACAAACTAAATAACAATTATTACCGCTACACCAAAGCCCAAATCATGATTATAATTTTAAAATAAAATATGAAAGGAAACATATGCGAGTTGACTTGCTAAACAAAATTAGTCCAACGTAAGATTTGGTAATTGTAACGACAATCACAAATACTCTATAATGATTGTAAAATTAGTCTTCACTGAGAGTCATCATATATTTTATTATAAAATATCTTATTTTTATAATTGCAAATAAAAGTCGTCACACAATCTATTTTTTTAATGATTGTTATGACCGTCACAAAATATTAATTTGATTATTTTTTCATTAAAATATTATTGGTGATAGCTTAAATGCAATCACGAAAGCGGTATATCCATAAGAGATAACTTAATGCGTCACAAAAAAAATATTTATTTTGCGTGAAAAATTTGATGATTGACATGATCATCACAATTATAATATATTGATGGCAAAATTAGTCATTACTAAGAGTCATCATATATATATACTACTATTTTGTGATTGCTCAAAAAGTCCATCAGAAATTATTATCTTTGATGATTCTTTTAATAATTGTGACAAAATTCCGTCACATATTTTTATTTTTTTAATAGTAGGCTTCAACATTCGGTTAATATAGAGTTGTGATCTTTGAAAGATTCTAAATTTAGACTTCAAATCATTTTCTAATGATTCATAGTCAAAATAGAAAAAAGCATATTACGTATATATACTACAAGATTGGAGGAATGGTATTAGAATTAATAAAGTAACATTAATGGAATGTATATATGAGTTGTAGCGTAAGAGAAGATTCTTGTTTTTATTTGTCCTCAATTCCTTTTCCTTGAGGTTATCAGAATCCTATTAACTATTAATGATCATATATTCTTCCCCGCGCTTTGGCTAAATCATTAGGGAAGAATAAACCCACTAGTGTTGGAATCAAATCGATCTTTGGAATGATTTCTATACACTAAATAAAATGATATATGGTATATCGTTTTACATAATATATATTGACTAGAACTATATGTGGTGAAAATAACCTCCACGATCTCTCTCTCTCTCTCTCTCTCTCTCTCTATCACACACACACATACATATATATATATATATATATATATATATATATATATATATATATATATATTGAACACATGATTTGTGCGAAGATTCTGGGTTTTGTTACATGCCCAACTTTCACATTGTCTCTTGATGGTTTTGACAATACTAACTAAGATTGATTAAGTCGATGAAGAATCAAATACAACATTATATTTTAGAATGAGCTGTTCTACTTCAATTATATATACATTAATCTATAGGAAAATTGAGTGAAATGAGAACAGGACCACAAGGTCCACAATGTTATTTGCAACAATTTAATTTCCTACGACGAAAGTCGGAAATCTTTTATATATATATATATATCCCGGTCAAAAAGAAGAACGATTGTAGGTTAGAAAAAAGAAACAATTGGGATCTTGTTCCCTTTTCATTATCTGTTTTCTGGTCCGTACGTGCCATTGAACCAATCAAATTCTCATGACAAACAAACACGAAACACAACGGACAGTGTAGGGACAGTGTGAAACAATAGGTCCTCGTATCATGCTTGTAATAACCGGGATTTTTATTAATAACTAAATATTAATTTTATTTTTTTAAAAAAAATAAAATTGAATTGCTAAGTTTCTAATTTATTTATTTTATTGCATCTGAAGAGTTGAATTTTTTAGTAGATAATTAAATAATTAATTTAATTAAAATTGAGGAGTTCATTAAGATTTTGATAACTCCTAGATTGTTTTCTATTAAGATCATATTAAAAATTCGAGATGAAACCTTAATACTATTCAAATTTGATTAGTTGAATTTCCGAATAGAATTCTCATGTGCACTGTACTTCATTAGAAAAATCATAATTCATTCGATTTCGGAATTTAGTAAATCCAAAGTCTGTATTTCTCCAATTTTTCGTCATCTACAATTATGAAGAGGAAAAGAAATTATTTAACGTCATCTTCATGTCTTAAATTTCTAAAAACCGCAACCTATCATGATTTTCGTCATTATTTTCAGCCCTAGTTTTGAAAATTCGTAACTCAGTCATATTAATCCTGAATTGAGTGATTCTTTAGCCTATTAAGTGTTTCTTTTTGACAACTACAATTTTTGTGAAGACATAAATAGAATTTGAAAATTTTAAAAGACCTGAAAGTCAAATTCTTTGCTGCTGCGATTTATGGAAGAACGAACATGGAAGATATATATATATATATATATATATATATATATATATATATATATTACTTTGCATTGTAATTTTAAAATATTAATATGTGGATTTTTTAAAAATGGATTATTTTTAATTAAAATAGAGATATGAAATTAGAAGTCATGATATTCAAAAAGAGGAGAAAAAATTATATAAAAGGCTATAATGTGATTGAATGTAAACGTATAAATTTGAAAATCAGTTTTTATATTTTAAGGTCTATTGTGTGAGTTATATCTCTTAATCCAACAGTTGGATCATTATAATTTTTGGATAGGTTATACATATATAAGTTGAGAATATGTTTACCAATGTTGAACCAATAAAGATTAACTTATGATTTGTTATGAATTTCAAAATGTGGCTAGTCTGAAATTTTTGAAGCAGATTTTCAATAGTGAGTTTTTATTTTAAAATTATATAACTTAATAATTTTAAATTCGATTTGGGTGATTCTTAATGCTAAATTGGATTATTTGAAATCTAGTTTCTGTTAAAATTAATTAAATTGAAAAATAGTTAGTAAATTAAATTGATGAGTGATATAATGGACAAAGGTCTTAAAAATAAATTGTCATATTAGAGTTTTAAGATTTCTTAAGTTTTCTTATAAACTTCTAAGTTTTGGAATATTAATAATGATCTAAGGCGATAATTAAAGGCACCTTGAATAGATTACGAATTATTTTGAAATTATTAGTTTGATTTATATTTAATTCGAGATAAATATGTTTAGGTGGTACATAACATTTCGTATTTGATATCATTGACATTTGTGGGTAAGATTTTGTGAAGTGAGCTATAAGTGATTTTGAATATCAGGTACGTACTCCACTCCTTTGATTATGTTGCATTCTATATATTTCGTGATATCTCGTTATATGTTACATTTTTCTTGTATTTATGTTAGCACTCTTGAGTAAAAGTTAGATCTTTAATTGATACCTTGACTTTATTATGTTGTTTAAACATATTCCATATTTTTTCAGCCCTACTATCATTATGTTAATCATTCATAATTTGGTATTCTCTTAATTGTTTCATTTTATTCAAATCTTTATTTTGCTTTGGTTTGGTCTAAATTTTCTAAACTTCATATTTTGTACTCTTTTAAATTTATTTGTTATGCAAAGAACTTTATTGATCTTTATAGAGCGGAATATGTTACATTACTTTGGAGGTATTTTGCCTATGATTTGATTTGGTCCAACATGTACGTACGTTTAAAACCCTTTTGTTGGTATTATATCGCATGCATTGTGATATCATATCTTTGTAGAATAAGCAATAAGGTATATTGAGTTATAACCACCTATGAGGGTCCCACAAGAGCGCATGTCCTCTTAGCGCTGAGGCACAACACTTTCTGTGGCGGTGTGATCAATCCACTACGTATCCTTCTGTATATTTGAACTGAGTCTAATTAAGTTTTGGCTATTTGATATGTTTGTTCATGATGCATATGAGTCGACCCTAGTTTCTGTTCTGTTTTATGTTATATGTGCTAGACATACCATTCGATTTGGCATGCATTTGGATCCGCGATCCGATGTGCGGTAATTTGCCTGTTTGACAATATTTTGATTTGCTTGTGTGGCAAGGTTCTGTTTTGTTTTGAGCTCAGGATGAAATAACCACTTAGCCACTTTTATTCAGCCTTCTGTTTATTTCGTTTATTCTGTTGGTTCAGATATATTCTATTCAAATTTTGGAGATTATATTATATATTGTCAGTATTTAGTTATGCTAAAGGCCTTGTTCAGTATTTTACCGATTGATTTCGTATTTCAATTATGTATCTTTTGTATATTTTTATTCGTACTGGACAATTGACTCGTACTATATTTTTTCTTTTGGCAAGTTTGTATTTAATTCTACATTTATATATTATGATCTATTAAATATTTTGAAGTTATCAATACTTAATTTATTTATTTTGAAATTTATTGTGTTTTGCATGTGATCTCCCTTTCTTATTTGGAAGTGTGGTACAATGCATTATGAACTTCATAAATCACATGAAAAATTTAGATATAATTAAAGAGCATGCCAAGAGACAATACAAACAGAAAACCTTAGCTAGCTAATAATGGCATATAAATATATATACAAGGGTGGAAAGAAATTAATTATAATGGGCAAGTAGGCAACAATTAACAAAGTATATTGCTAGCTAATTTATCTTGCTCAGCGGGAACGAAGACATTATGGCTGTCAATAGAGGTTTAAAAATTGTGTTAGATAGTTGGAAAGTAGGTTTTGTACAAGTTGACCCCAATATTTGGAGTAATCAGTGGGTGGCGAACGTGGCTCGAGGAATTATAGAGAGGATTAGTTGAGCCACTTATTTCCGTATGCTACTTTTTTTTTTTTTACGTTTTAAAATTAGGATCGATTTTGAAGTCATATTAAAGTATTTTAAAATTAACATGAATTAATCTAATTTTATATACTACAATTATAAATATTACTAAATAAAGAGTTTCTTATATATATTTTAAAAAAATGAATGACATCAATTTTGAGTTTAAAAATATTATATATTAATTAAAAAAATTTAATTTAATTTTATATTTTGACACAAGTATTTATATTTATTTTATGTTAATGGAACATATTGTATGGTGTTTGTAGAAAAATAAATTAGGTTGACCATGTGTTGGACAGCGTCGACCTGGGTCTAGTGTTCTGTCATATTAAGGAGATCTTTAAATTTGACCCGGCAAGACTGGATTTTTTGGTCCAAGAGTAATAGAAAATGGAATAAAATAAGAATATTTAGACCACCCGTTGTTTCCTTTTTGTTGCATGGTTTAAGGGTCGGTGGGATTCTAATCATTTATATATTATAAATAGAGATCGGTTGACCACTTGGCAAGACTGTAACGACCTCAAACTTACAGTTGTATCCTTGATTATTAAAGAACTAAAACAAGTTATAATATGAATAAGAAGATGATATTTGTACTCTATTTTTTTTTAATTTAATCTCCATTTACAGGTTAAAATGACATAAACTTTGTTCTGAATAACAAATTAAAATTTTTATATATATGGTAGATGGAGTATATACAAGCTAGCTAGCATGACATATTATTTATTTAGATGAGGTAAAGCTCTGGGTTTTGCAGGGAGGAGGAGAGAGAAAATGGAGACAAAACATATATAGATATTAGAGTAGATTTGGGGGAACCTAACGTAATGGTAAAGGCTGAGTACTTTCCTGTCATGGATAGATATAAGAGTAGATATGATTTGGGGGAAGTTAACGTAATGGCAAAGGCTGACTACTTACCTGTCACCTTAATTATTTTTGGTGTGGTTTAGTTAAGGGCTCTTTTTCTTTTTCTTTTTTCACACAAAGTGTCCGACACTAGGATTCGGCCCTGGCTCGGCGGGATATATCCCCAAGATTATGCACATTGTCTCACTCTCATCCCCAGTCCCCTTAATTAATTTGCCCATTCCCCTCTCAGACTCTTTCTGTCAGTAATGTGGTTGTAGCCTGCAGTACGTGTTCATATTATATATCATGACTCGAAATACTGGAGCAAATACGTACACGCGTACATTTGACTAAATTTGCTGAGAAATTAATTACTACTACTTCGTAGGATATGATATAATATGTATATGTTATTGCATGCATGTTCTTGCATGCCAAGTTCAATCTATTATTTGTTTTTTGTTGTATTCATATATACCAACTAGCTGAGAAGCCCGGGCGTATATTATAACCATAACGATTGCTATAACTCCGATATATCTTTGTTCTCTTCTCACTATAAAACAAAAATGTATGCAATTTCACTCTTTCATTCTGATTACCAAATTAAGTACTCTAATGCAAGTTCAGTGCGAAGTTTCATCTTAAAAGCTTCATAATAATCTAATATTCATCCTTAGCACCCAAAGTACGTAAAAGGTAATACCCGGCTATAGAATATGCTTCTTTTACTACAACAATATAATAGAATTTATACGTAAATACTGACAAGGGATAAAGGCAGACAGGTACCAAGTCAGGAACACTATATAGATGCTAAAATTAAGGTGGCAACACCGTCAAAAAAATACCTTAACGTTTATTGTGACAATAAAGTTATGATATCATATCCTTAATTCTACACTGAAAAAGTTTCTTTCAAAGTTCCCAAGCAATCTAGCTTCATCAAACTATGAATCTGATGTGCCCAAATTTGCTTCCAACAATTTGAGACTTGAGGCAGCGCCATTATAGATATATAGTATTTATAAACCACCTTGAGAATTTTTCCTGTTATTAAAGATATATATTAAGAAATTATTAAATATAAGAAACTCTAATTCCATGCATTAATTAGTTGACAAACACACTAATTTCATTTCATAGACAGGTTCACATAATTAAGTTAAATCTAAATTTATATTACTTTGATAAAAACGTTGATATCAGGTTGTAAGAACCTCTAAAATTGAAAAATATATATATATATATATATATATATATATATATATATATATATATATATATATATATATATGCCAAGCTTCAAGCTTTTATATCTTGTGTTACATAAATGAATAAAATTTTAACATAAAGTTTTAGTCTCCCAGCCCTCCCTACTCCTACATATATAACCCTTAGATGGAAAATCGTATGATCCTAGTTATAAAAATCTATGTCATAGTCACATTTAATAGCTTTTGTGCATAAACCATGAAAGAAAAATTTATTCTTCTAATTATATTTCTTGAATCAAACTCTATTTGATAAAAAGAAACAAACAATTATTCACCTTTTGTTTTAAAAAATCTTCATCAATTCAAAACTGGAAATTAAAGTTATTATTCTTACATTTTATGTGGCATTTCAAAGAACATGTGATGTGCACCATCCCATACCAGCTCCAATTAAATATCCAACATCCAAAAAATTGATCTTGTTAATTGGCCTCCTAGATACCAAACTAAACTTCATTACAAAATTATTAAGAGCTTCATGTTTTTGAATATATATGTGTGTATGTTTGTATACATATTATCTTGTGTGTACAAATAGAGCTAAATGTAGAAATATAATTGTTTTCATCATTGCTAATGTACTCCACACCATATTAAATAATAACTGAGAATCAAATAAAAAACAGTTATTGACATTTAGCATTGGCTTAGAAAACTTGTTTCATTTCTTAACTATAATTTGAATGAAACTAAGTGTTAAACTATTCAAGAATTCAACAAAATTACAAGTAAGGTAATTAATTTATTCAGTTTACTCCATACTCAAAATTAAACCTAAATTTGGTTTGGGTATTTGTGGGTCACATCAAGTAATCCAACCTCATAATACGTTTTCCTTTAATTAAAAATTAAATATGTAAATATGTAAGTTACACATTAGTAATAATTAATAGTCCATATTTATTAATTAATCCTAAATATGTAAATAATTAATTATAATTAGTAATATATATAGGGGGATGATCCATTTACAACGTTTTAAAAAAGTGTATATCCTTACAATAAATCCCGATCGTCCATCCGGATATCTAACGATCTATATTGCTCTCGTTTGAAGTTTAATTTTCAGTATTCCGCAGTTTAATATTGCGGACGTGATAAATGACCTAAATGCCCCTCCTTATTAAAGTCTCTTGTTTGCAGTATTAAACTGCGAACGCCAATTGCTCATATTGAGAATTATATTACCGTCTGCAGTATTAAAATGTGGACTCTAGGATACCAAAAACGACACGCCAAGAAACTCATAAGTCTCGTCCACAATTTAATACTACTCTAGGCCCAATTAAAAGACATCTGGAAAATGAAAAGGTCGGAATCTGAGAAGTCATGTCCGCAATTAATACTGCGGACGCTAGGTCTCCATTATAAATACTGCATACTCCATAGTTCAAAGCATGACTTAGTTTGAATTAAGACTCCATAATTTTTTATTTCTTCTTTCATATTGGTATCATTGCATGGAAGTGTGGTAAAACTCATGTTGTTGGGCTAACAATATGAAAGAGAAAATAGAGGATTTTGAGCTTTAAAATCTAACAAGATCCATACAGAGAATACTACTCTACAATCTACATAGAGAAGTTTCAAAATGTGCAGTTTCAATTATGTAACAAGAAATGTGCTACCATGATGGATTAATTGTTTAGCTCTTTTATGCAAACCCTGGAGTGCTATCACAACATGTTGTGATATTTCGAATAATCTCAACATGTTGTGATGACACTTATAGGGGTTACATAGAAAAGCTAAATAATTGACCCATCCTAGCAACACATGCATTTCTCGTTAAATAATTGACATATAGTCCGCAGTTTAATACTGCAGACGAAACTTTCTAAAAAATGACGTCGTTTCCCAGCTTCTTTTACCATCTAGAGTTCGCAGTTTAATACTGCGAATGAGACCTATTTTCATTCTTTTTGCGTTCACAACTTAATACTGCGGACGAGAGGATGCATAATTCAAAAGGATTTTATTAACATGCATGTAAATACAAAGATAGAGCAAAAACAAACAATAACACTGCCTAAGTAACTGTTTCTCAAAATCCATATAAAGAAATTAAATTATGAAGCTTCAGGCCTTTGCAATCATCCTAAAGATTTATAATGGTTACGCTTATCATGGTTTGTAAATATTCCACATATTGTACACTTTCCAAGTGCCTTTCGTCCTGCGAATTATTCAACACCACTTTTCAATCGTGTTGCGAACATGTTGGATCAAACACAGGATAATTGGAAGCAGTAACATCATCATCATCATCGTGCAATTTCATAACGTCATCAGCCTTAATAAAAGGTTACACATTGTCGTCTGATCTTACTTTGACACCTTCAGTAGGGATTTTGACCACAATTTTTCCTCATGGTCTAGCATTTCATCAACATATCTAGTGGCTTCAAAGAAGATGAAGGATCCTGTGACGTCCCCAAAATTAGGTATACATCACCCATCTTGGGTCGTCAGATACATAGTACAGAATACAAATACAACTTACTAACACAACTGTCGTGTACAATACGATAAAACATAAACTGTGAGTTTGAATACAAATATTATCTTCTAGAGAGTATTCATACTCAAAAGGAGTCCTCATTACATTTATTAACACACCATTACATAGAATAGTGAGGACTACTAACTAATACTATCATTCGGACCATCACTCCGTTCCCCGACTTGCCCCAACTACGTTCTCATTTCCTGAAGAGAACAGTGAAAGAAAGGGTGAGCTCAACTAGCCCAGTAAGAAATATTATGACTAAGATAATGCAGAATAAATTATCATTAGCCTTCAACAATGTTAAACTGATAAAATATAATAGACATCAAGTTTAACTGCAGCGGAACAAGCAATCCATTAAAAGAGTCAAGTAGAAAATAAACTCTACTATCTTTTATGATTTAAAAGATTTTTCAACACTGTGATCGCTGAGACTCAGCTTAATAAAATAATCCACATCATCGAATCACCCCTGCACTACGGCCAAGGATATTCGTATATTCATTAATGGTCATGATCATGCCAACAACTGTCCATCAATGCACTACGGGCCAATGAGGACTTTTACCACATCATTCGTAACATTACGGTCATGATTACACCGAATAATCCCTGGCATCTATGCACTACAGGCCACAGATGACTTTCAACAGAATATAAACATGAGGATGATGACAATGATATAAGAATTCAATAAAACAAGTTCAAGAATTAATTTATCGAAGAATTAACAATGTCCAAATTGTCAACATGATACTACTTTGTGGAGTAAAATTCAAGAATGATCAGGAGAATATTTTCATGAATAGATACTAGATGAAGCGCAAATGTCAAGGATATTCCACAAATTTCATGGAGTATAGAAGTCAAAACTTAACCAACTGAGTATAATAAAGAATGGAATAACAAAAGAAATCACCATGCATGCGATAGACCGCACAGACAGGTTATTCCAACAGAATAATAAATAATGGAACCAGGTCCGGCGCAAATGCACAGACAGGATATTCCGACAGAATAATAAATAATGGAACCAGGTCCGGTGTAAAACACACAGACAGGATATTCCAACAGAATAATAACAAGACGGAACCAGGTCCGGTGTAAAACACACAGACAGGATGTTCCAACAGAATAATAATAAAAATGGAACCAGGTCCGGTGTAAAACACACAGACAGGATGTTCCAACAGAATAATAACAAAAACAGAACCAGGTCCGGTGTAAAACACACAGACAGGATGTTCCAACAGAATAATAGAAGAATGTCACCAAGTATAGGGTAGACCGCGTATACTGGTTATTCCAACAGAATAATAAAGAATGGAATAACAGAAGTTCTCTTCATGAATATAAAAGAAATAATATTCCCTACCGTTTTGAAGACGAGCTGAAATAAGGAAGTAGTTAAGTAGCAGAATACTCTTCTTCTCTCTCTCTATAGTTTCTCTCTATAGTTTCTCTCTCTAGAGTTCAGTGAATTCGTAAGAAATAATGAAGGAATGAGCTGCTATTTATAGAAAAATAGAATGCATAGTAACTAATCCATGAACGGTCCAGATTGATTACTTTAATTTGACGGTCCATATTTAAAGAAAAATCTTTTAAATAAAATATAATATATTCTATTTATAGAATAACTTTAATAAAGTATTCTGTTTTATATAAAAAGATATTTCTGTTTTATTACGTTAATAATACGAATAAAACAAAACGTCATTATCGCTAAATAATTCATATTATTAACTGACAATAATTGAATCAAACTGAGTGACTTCTCACATAAGCATTAATAATCAATACCGTGTGCTACTATGCAACCACACGTATTACTGTACTTTTACTACCGAGTAGTTCAATAGTAACAATGGTAAAATTTCTGCCGTTATTTTTAATAAAATATTTTTGTCGTTTTCTCAATCCGACAATAATTCCGTTGTGGGGTCCACCAATGATTGTGTCGTTGTACGAATATTCCCTGTTAAAACGAATATTCCCCGACCAATCGAATATTATATAACAACTTGCGTACTTTGCAAAATTTATAAATATTATCCACAACTATAACATCATATCAAATTAACTCCATAATATTCAAAAATGATATTTATAAAAAATTCATCTTTATTTATAAAAGTTGGGGTCTTACAACCTCCCCTTCTTATGAAATTTCGCCCTCGAAATTAGGGTACGTACCTGGTATGTCGAAGAGGTAAGGATACCTTGATTTCATTTCAGATTCTAACTCCCAAGTCATTTCTTCAACATCGTGGTTTCTCCACAAAACTTTGACTTGAGGTATAACCTTGGAGCGTAGAATATGTTCCTTCTTATCCAAGATTTGAACAGGAACTTCTTCATACGTCAAATCTTCCGCTATTTCGTTCGGTTCTAACTCAATAATGTGGTTCGGGTTTTCCACATATTTGCGTAACATGGATATGTGAAAAACGTTATGAACACGAGACATACTTGGCGGTAAAGCGAGTCTATAAACCACAATTCCTACTCGATCAAGGATTAAAAATGGACCGATGAATCGAGGATTGAGCTTTCCTCTCTTTTCAAATCTCGTAACTCCTTTCCATGGAGCAACACGTAAGAACACATGATCTCCTACATCAAATTCCACGTCCTTTCGATGAAGATCAGCATAACTCTTTTGTCGATCTTGTGAGGTTTTTATACGTTGTCGGATCGTTTGAATCTTTTCTGTAGTCATACGTACCAACTCCGGTCCCAACAACGTTGCTTCACCCACCTCATCCCAGCATACTGGAGAACGACATTTTCTTCCATACAATGCTTCGAATGGAGCTATGCCAATACTTGCTTGATAACTGTTGTTGTAGGAAAACTCTACCAATGGTAAGAACTTGTCCCAACTTCCCTTGAAGTCAAAGACACAGAGTCTTAATAGATCTTCAAGAGTTTGAATAGTCCTCTCTGATTGTTCGTCCGTCTGAGGATGATATGCTGAACTAAATCGTAACTCCGTGCCCATAGCTTTTTGTAAACTAACCCAAAATCATGAAGTGAATCTTGGGTCTCGGTCAGAAACTATGGATACTGGCATACCATGCAGTCTTACAATCTCGTTTATGTACATACGAGCAAGACGTTCAAGTGTATAAGTTTCTCGTATCGGTAAGAAATGAGCAGACTTGGTCAATCTATCAACAATGACCCAAATCGCATCAATACCTTGAGAAACCCTAGGAAGACCGGTAACGAAATCCATGGTAATGTGCTCCCACTTCCATTCTGGAATTTCAAGTGGTTGCAATGGACCTTTTGGTACTTGATGCTCCGCTTTGACTCGTTGACAAGTTAGACACCTTGAGATAAACAACGCTATCTCTCTCTTCATATTGCTCCACCGAAATGTATGACGAAGATCATGATACATTTTGGTACTTCCAGGATGGATTACAAACGGTGTGTTGTGCGCCTCCATCATGATTTCATACTTTAAATAAGGGTTGTTAGGAACACAAAGTCTGGAGTTGACTCGAAGTATTCCTTCTTCATCGATTCTTGCTTCCGGCATAGCACCTTCTTGCACTTTCTTCCTCATACGCATCAGCTCCAGGTCTGTAGCTTGAGCAACTTTAACTTTATCGATTAAAGTCGGTTCTACTCGTATATTCGCCATCATCACATGGGTCCCTGGAGTCTTTAACTCTATCTTCATCCTTTGCAAATCACACAAAATGGGTCTTTGTGTTGACAATATCGCACTTGTACTTGCATATGATCTTTTACTCAATGCGTCAGCTACCACGTTCGCTTTTCCAGGATGATATTGAATGGTATGATCATAATCTTTCAACAGTTCAAGCCAACGTCGTTGTCGCATGTTGAGTTCCTTTTGAGTGAAGAAATATTTGAGACTTTTATGATCCGTAAAGATCTCCACCTTCTCCCCATACAAGTAATGCCTCCAAATTTTAAGTGCAAAGACAACAGCTGCCAACTCTAGATCATGAGTAGGATAATTCCTCTCATATTCCTTGAGTTGTCTTGATGCATAGGCTATGACTTTTCCATGTTGCATGAGAACGCATCCCAACCCTTTGCTCGAAGCATCACTGTAGATGACAAATCCCTCCGAGCCAGATGGTATTGTTAGAACAGGTGCTGAAATGAGTCTCCTCTTGAGTTTTTGAAAACTCTGCTCACATTCTTCGCTCCAACCGAACTTTGTATCTTTCCGAGTCAGCTGAGTTAATGGAGTAGCGATTCGAGAAAATCCTTTCACGAATCTCCGATAATAACCAGCTAGATCGAGAAAGCTACGTACTTCGGTTACTGATTTAGGTTGTTCCCAGCTTTGAATAGCTTCAATCTTTGCCGGGTCAACAGATATTCCACGACTTGATACTACGTGCCCAAGGAATGCTACCTCTTCCAGCCAGAACTCGCATTTCTTTAACTTGGCATAAAGTTTGTATTCACGAAGCTTTTGGAGTACCAGCCTCAAGTGTTGCTCATGATCTTCACGGCTTTTGGAATAAACAAGGATGTCATCGATAAAGACGACCACAAAGTGATCCAAATATTCCATAAATACCCTGTTCATCATATCCATGAAGGCAGCAGGAGCATTAGTCAATCCAAAAGACATAACTAAGAATTCATAATGCCCATACCGAGTTCTGAAGGCAGTCTTTAGTATATCCTCAGTTCTAACCTTCAGCTGATGATATCCAGAACGAAGATCGATCTTTGAAAAGAATTGTGCTCCTTGCAACTGGTCAAACAGGTCATCAATACGTGGCAATGGGTACCTATTTTTGATGGTGCCATGATTCAACTCCCGATAATCAATACAAAGTCGCATACTCCCATCTTTCTTCTTCACGAACAGAACAGGAGCACCCCAAGGAGAAGTACTAGGACGAATAAAACTAATGTCTAACAATTCCTGCAGTTGGGTCTTTAACTCTTGAAGTTCAATAGGAGCCATTCGATATGGGGCTTTGGAAATGGATTTTGTACCAGGTTCAAGGTCGATACAAAATTCAATTTCACGCTCTCGGGGTAGGCCAGGAACTTCTTCGGAAAATACGTCAGGAAATTTATTAACAACAGAAATATCATTCAAAGCTGACGTATTTTTGTTTAGATCTGTGACATGAGCTAAGAAAGCTTGACATCCGTTTTTCAATAAACGAATAGCTTTATGGCTTGAGATGACAGCGATTGATTTTAATGGTTTGGTTGCTTGAATTCGCATAATAGGTCGATTAGGAATATGAAAGCTAATAACCTTACGAAAACAATCAATTTTTGTATGATGAGTAGTTAACCAATCAATCCCTAGAATCACGTCAAATGCAAGTATTTTTAATGAAATCAGATCGACAGGTAATGTGTGGGTACCAACTTAAACCAAACAAGACTTATAAACCGTGGATGTAATGAAGGTTTCTCCCAATGGAGTTTCAACAGCTAAGTCAAAGTCTAATTTCCCCGGAATCAAATTTAATCGATGAGCGCAAGTAGGAGAAATAAAAGAATGGGTAGAACCGGTATCAAATAAAGTATAGACTTCGTTAGAGCTTATGATAAGCTTACCCGTGATGACCTCATTCGGGTTCCTTGCTTTCTGGGAGTTCACAACAAACGCTCTCCCTTGCACAACCGGTTTTGACTTTTCTGGGACGACCTTTGGTGCCTCCATCCTAGCTGAATTTGTCTTCGATAAACGACAAAATCGGGCTAAATGACCTTCTCTTCCACAATTATAACATACTTTGGACGGCATCGCGCAGTTTGGACTGATGTGCCCCTCCCCTCCGCATTTGAAACATATGATAGGTGGTCGTTCTCCTTCCTTAACGACAGGTGCTGGTGCTGACGTCTTTCCATCATTGTTGAATCTCCTCTTCTTGAAATGCCCATTCTTATTGTTTTGGCCCTGATTACCACCGAAGTGGTTACCATTTCTGGCCTGTTGATTCCCTCCACGCTTGTTGTCACCGCTTCGATGACTGCTCTCACTGGTATTATCATTTTGCCGGCTACTCTCTTTTGGTTGCGTTGTCTCGTTATCGCGCTCCACCAACTGAGCCCTATTTACAACATCTGAATACAAACACAATTTATGAGAAACAAGATGTTGACGTATCTCCGGCTTCAAACCTCTTAAAAACATCCGCGTCATTCTTTCTTCATTATCCACCAGGTGGGACGCAAACCGGGATAACTCCGCAAATTTTGCCTCGTACTGCGACACGGTCATATTATTCTGCTCCAATTTGATGAACTCCACCTCCTTCATGTGACGAATACTTTTGGGAAAGTATTTGTCATTAAACAGCTCTTGGAACTTCTCCCAGGATATCTTCAGTGCGGCAGGTTGAGTACGCTTTATCGATTCCCACCAGTAATCTGCCTCTCCTCGCAACATAAATGTAAGACCCCAACTTATTAATGAATAAAATCAAATTTTCTCTAAATATTATTGTGAATAATAAGGGGCTAATTTGATATAATACTTTGGTTATGGGTGAAATGTGCAAATTTTGCAAAATAAGCAAGTGGTTATAAAATATTCATTTTGTCGGGGAATATTCGTTTGGTCGTGGAATATTCTTGCTGTCGGGGAATATTCGTACGACGGCGCAGCCTTGTGTGGGCCCCATATCGGAAAGCGATTGGATGAAGAAAACAACAAGTATAAGTTGTTTATAAATAACGGCGTAGTTGTTACCGTTAATACTGTTGGAATACCCGGTGGTTAAAATACAGTAGCACACGGTATTGCACCAATTATTGATTCTTACGTAAGAAGGCACTACTCAATAATTGTTACAGTAGTTATTATTCAATATTTTATTTTATTGATTCAATAATTGCTGCGTTGATATTTTATATTATTGTTGTTTCAATACTTGTTGCTGCACAGTATTTTCATTTATCAGATCAATAATTCATATTATTTGAATAATATTATTAGATAACATTATTGGCAATGTCTAGAAAGTTCTGTCTAAGGAGAGGTTTGGTCATCTAATTGCGCGCCAGTAAGGAGAAATCCTTATTGGAAAGCCCCCTCTTTCCTGGGAACGGCCTGGTTGTCATAAATGTGATTCTGTAATATTATTTGTGAATAATTAATTATTGATTCATATGATAAGGAAATATTTATTTTATGTGGATATAAATGAGGGATATATTTTTGTGGTTAAAAAATGAAGGAGTTAATGTTGAGGTTTTTGTCAGTATTTTTGTCGGAATGGAGGTATTAAAAATCAGGATTTTTGAGATAGTTTGCGGGGGTTATAATTTTTAATCCGACCGTTGGATCGTGGTAATTTTTGGATATGTTATACATATATAAGTTGAGTATATGTCCACAAATTTTGAACCGTTAAAAATGAACGTATGATTTATTACGAATTTTACAAGATGACTGGTTCAGAAATTGTTGAATTTTCGGAGTTTATCATTTTGATGGAAAATTCTAGAATTGGTGGGCCCCACTTGTGGTTGGTGAAGAAATGTGCTGAATTATATTTTAAATGTGGTGGGTGGGAATAGTAGCAGGTAAAGCCATCAGGTTGCAGGTCAAACCTACCAAAATTTTCCTATAAATAGAGGGCTAAGTTAGAATTGAAAATCACACCAGAAACAAGTTTTCTCTCTTTCTCTCTCTAGATTATTGAGTGTATTTTGTGAGTATTTAGATACTTTGAGAGTTTCTATTCATCAGAGCAAGTTTCTTTCAGCCTTATACCGGTATTCCGACCAGAAGTACTGATATTTTGAGGTAAGGGATATTATTTTCTTCTTAAATGATATTATTTTCTTCAATATCATTATGCTGAAATATTGATATGAGTTTTTATCAAATTTGAAACTTTTTGTGTCGGGGTTACTATTCACGTATACGGCACTATTCACGTATACGGCACTATTCACGAATACGGCACTATTCACCGAAAAATAAAATTTTTCCTTTTTGTCCAAGATGTCTATTATGGTTACTATCTTTGATTGTATCCATGTTTTGATCTTTATTTTTGAATTCTGCTTCACAATTGATTATTATGAAGTATTATTGATCTTGGATAAACTGTTATACGAATCCCTACTATTTGTCCTTCTGTCTCATTGGATTCGTTCTCTTTAAGATATTTTTCATCATCCTCAGTCCTAAATGATGATATTACTGAATATCTTTGGCCTGTAGTGCAAAGATGTATAATTACTTGATGAATATCTTTGGCCTGTAGTGCAAAGATGAACAGGTGTTGAGATGAACATGACCGACTGATGATACAAATGAATATCTTTGGCCTGTAGTGCAAAGATGAATATTTGGTTAAAGATGATTATTAATTGATGTTACAGGGATAAAATATTGATGATGGACTTTTAAATCTTAGAAGATAGTAGAATTCTTTCTCTACTTGACTCTTCTAATGGTTTGCTGTTTCCGCTGCAGTTGTTGATCTAAAACTTGTTGTCGATTATATTTTATCAGATTTTTCCCTGTTGAAGACTAACGATAATTTGTTGTATATTATCTTAGTCATAATATTCTTTACTGGGCTAGTTGAGCTCACCCTTTTCCTTTTTGTTCCATTTTTCTTCTCAGGAGGTGAGAACATAGCAGGATCTAGTCGGGGTATGGAGTGATGGTTCTAGAAAGATGTATTAGCAGTCCTCACTATTTCTGTAAAATAGTGTTTGAATAATTGTAATGAGGATTTATTTGAGTGTGGATATTGTCTAGAAGACAATATTTGTATTTAAACTCACAGTATGTGTTGTCGTATTTTGCACGACAATTGTATTATTGAAGTTGTAGTTTGCTTTCTGTACCATGTATTTGGCGACTCAGAATGGGTGTTGTATACCTATTCTGGGGGCGTCACAGTTGGTATCAGAGCTTAGGGATATGATCCCTGGCTGAGATGTGAGACAAGAACTAGGAGGGGAGAGACGGGGAATTCCTTCGCTAGTATGACCTGACTAAGTTTATTTGGTGTTTATTTGGTCGGTCAGAGTATAGGGATAATATATGACATGACTATTAACCCTTGTTTTATGGCAGTATTTAAGAATGGCAGCTGAGAACGTTAATAATGGAGTAAATCAGACCGTGGAGACACCTTTGATCACCACCCAGGGAAACGTGCAACAGGAAGGCAATATTCCTCCTGTAAACAACGTTACCGAGCAAACGATGAATGATGGAATGTTTAGGAGCTTTTTGCAGTTCATGCAAAATCAGACGAGGGAGACTCGTGTGCAGAATACGGGTGGAAATGATAACGCGCGGTTTGTCACAGCTAAGCAGTTCAAAGAATTGGGACCACCAGAATTTAAGGGAAAGCCGGATCCGATCATGGCGGAAACGTGGGTCAAGCAAATTACCAAGATATTCGATGTCTTGGGATGC
The DNA here is from genome assembly GCA_016801055.1 of Panax notoginseng. Lineage (NCBI taxonomy): Eukaryota > Viridiplantae > Streptophyta > Magnoliopsida > Apiales > Araliaceae > Panax > Panax notoginseng. The sequence goes on along the minus strand of CM029013.1, from coordinate 40,774,263 downwards.
ACGGAGGAACAGAAGGTTCCATTCGCCACCTTTATGTTCCGCGGTGAGGCAGACTACTGGTGGGAGTCTGTGAAGCGTACCCAGCCTGACGCACTCAACATGTCCTGGGAAACATTTCAAAAACTGTTCAATGACAAGTACTTTCCTGAAAGTATTCGTCATATGAAGGAGGTGGAGTTTATCAGACTGGAACAAAACAACATGACGGTGTCCCAGTACGAGGCGAAGTTTGCAGAGTTATCCAGGTTTGCACCTCATTTGGTCGAAAATGAGGAACGAATGACAAGGATGTTTCTGAGAGGTCTAAAACCCGAGATTCGGCAATATCTTATCTCTCATAAATTTTCTTTATATTCAGATGTTGTAAACAGGGCTCAATTATTAGAGCGAGATAATGAGTATGTGCAACCGAGGGACCACAACCAGGGTCATACCGGTGGCGGCAGTCATCGAAGCAATGAAAACCAGCAGGGAGGAAAACATTCGGACAAAAGCGGTAACCACTCTGGTGGTAATCGTGGTCGTGATAATAGAAGGAGCGAGTCGGGAGGAGATTTCAAGAAGAGAAGGTACAACAATGATAACGTGAAGACGTCAGCACAAACATCAACTGTTTCTAGGGGAGGAGAACGACCACCGGTCGTATGTTACAAATGTGGGAAAGAGGGACATATCAGCCCAAACTGCCCACAACAATCCAAGGTATGTTATAACTGTGGAAAGGAAGGTCATATAGCTCGAGAGTGTTCTGTAGCAAAACCAAGTTCAGCGGGGATGGTGACTCCAAAAGTTATCCCGGATAAGTCGAAATCAGCGGTTCCTGGAAGGACGTTTGTCGTTACTGGCCAAAACGCGAGAAACCCGAACGAGGTGATCACGGGTAAGCTAATCTTGAATTCTTGCGAAGTTTATACTTTACTAGATACCGGTTCTACCCATTCTTTTATCTCTCCTGCTTGTGCTCAACGTTTAAACTTGACTCCGGAGAAATTGGACTTTAACTTATCTGTTGAAACTCCGTTGGGTGAAACCTTCGTTACATCTACAGTTTATAAATCTTGCATGATCCAAGTTGGCACTATCACATTACCTGTTGATCTTATCTCTTTAAAGATACTTGCTTTTGATGTGATTTTAGGAATTGATTGGTTAACCACTCATCATGCTAAAATTGATTGTTTTCGTAAGGTTGTTAGCTTTCATATTCCTAAGCAACCTGTTATTCAAATTCAAGCAACCAAACCATTGAAGTCAAACTCTTTCATATCAAGCCGTAAAGTCATTCGTTTATTGAAAAACGGATGTCAAGCTTTCTTAGCTATGTCATAGACTTGAACAAAAATACGTCAGATTTGAGTGATATTTCTGTTGTTTGTTTCCTGACGTATTTCCTGAAGAATTTCTTGGCCTACGCGTGATATTGAATTTTGTATCATCTTTGAATCTGGTACAAAACTCACTTCTAAAATCTCATATCGAATGACTCCTATTGAACTTCAGGAGTTAAAAACCTAACCGTAGAAGTTTGTACCCGAGCCTTTATTTGGTGACTTCTTTTGTGGAATGCACCGAAGCCAGACTCTCCGTAGAGGACGCCATATTCGTGCGGTAGTAAACTGATAGGTGTCATTATTGCGTGCTATCCAAGATTGGGATATGAGTCACAGTTGAGAGCAACCTAAGTCAGTAATCGAAATGCGTAGCTTTCTGGTTATTATCGGAGATTCGTAAAAGGATTTTCTCGAATCGCTACTCCGTTAACTCAGCTGACTCGGAAAGATACAAAATTTGTATGGAGTGAGGAATGCGAGAAGAGTTTCCAAGAACTCAAGAGGAGACTCATTTCGGCACCTGTTCTGACAATACCATCTGGTTCGGATGGATTTGTTATCTACAGCGATGCTTCAGGCAAAGGGTTAGGATGTGTTCTCATGCAACATGGGAAAGTCATAGCCTATGCCTCACGACAACTCAAAGAATATGAGAGGAATTATCCTACTCATGATTTGGAGTTGGCAGCAGTCGTTTTTGCGTTGAAGATCTGGAGACACTACCTGTATGGGGAGAAAGTGGAGATCTATACAGATCATAAAAGCCTCAAATATTTCTTCACCCAAAAGGAACTCAACATGCGGCAGCGACGTTGGCTCGAGCTGTTGAAAGATTACGATCATACCATCCAATATCATCCTGGAAAAGCAAACGTAGTAGCTGACGCATTGAGTAGAAGATCATATGCGGGTACGAGTGCAATGTTGTTAACACAAAGGCCCATTTTGTATGACTTACAAAGGATGGAGATAGAGATGAAGGCTCCAAGTACCCACATGATGATATCAAATATACGAGTAGAACCGACTTTAATCGATAAAGTTAAAGCTGCTCAAGCTACGGACATGGAGCTGATGCGTATGAAGAAGAAAGTGCAAGAAGGTGCTATTCCAGAAGCAAGAATCGATGAAGAAGGAATACTTCGAGTCAACTCCAGACTTTGTGTTCCTAACGATTTTGACTTGAAGCATAGAATAATGATGGAGGCACACAACACACCGTTTGCAATCCATCCTGGGAGTACCAAAATGTATCACGATCTTCGACATACATTTTGGTGGAGCAATATGAAAAGAGAGATCGCGGAGTTTATCTCGAGGTGTTTAACTTGTCAACGTGTAAAGGCGGAGCATCAAGTGCCAAAGGGTCCATTACAACCACTTGAGATCCCGAAATGGAAGTGGGAACACATTACTATGGATTTTGTTACGGGTCTTCCCAAGGTTTCTCAAGGCATAGATGCGATTTGGGTTATTGTTGATAGATTAACCAAGTCCGCTCATTTCTTGCCGATACGTGAACGAGATTGTGAGATTGCATGGCATGCCAGTATCCATAGTTTCGGATCGTGACCCAAGATTCACTTCACGATTTTGGGTTAGCTTGCAGAAAGCTATGGGCACGGATTTACGATTCAGTTCAGCATACCATCCTCAAACGGACGGACAATCAGAGAGGACTATTCAAACTCTTGAAGATCTATTAAGACTTTGTGTCCTAGATCTCAAAGGGAGTTGGGATAAGTACCTACCATTGGTGGAATTCTCCTACAACAACAGTTATCAGGCGAGCATAGGTGTGGCTCCATTCGAGGCGTTGTATGGAAGAAAATGTCGTTCTCCAGTATGCTGGGACGAGGTGGGTGAAGCAACATTGTTGGGACCAGAGTTGGTACGCATTACTACAGAGAAGATCCAAACGATTCGACAACGTATACAAACGGCACAGGATCGACAAAAGAGTTATGCGGATCTTCATCGGAAGGACGTGGAATTTAATATTGGGGATCATGTATTATTACGTGTTGCACCATGGAAGGGAGTTACAAGATTTGGGAAGAGAGGAAAGCTCAATCCAAGATTTGTTGGTCCATTTGAGATTCTTGAGCGAATAGGAAATGTGGCATATAGACTCGCATTACCTCCAAGCATGTCTCGTGTTCATAATGTTTTTCACATATCTATGCTTCGTAAATATGTTAAAGACCCGAACCACATTATTGAGTTAGAACCAGACGAGATAGCTGAAGATTTAACGTACGAGGAGGTACCTGTTAAGATCTTGGATAGGAAAGAGCATGTCCTACGCACGAAGGTTATACCACAAGTTAAGGTTTTGTGGAGAAACCATGCTATTGAAGAAATGACCTGGGAGTTGGAATCAGAAATGAAAGCGAGGTATCCTCACCTTTTTGAAACATCAGGTACGTACGTCAATTTCGAGGACGAAATTTCATAAGGAGGGGAGGTTGTAAGACCCCAACTTATTAATGAATAAAATCAAATTTTCTCTAAATATTATTGTGAATAATAAGGGGTTAATTTGATATAATACTTTGGTTATGGGTGAAATGTGCAAATTTTGCAAAATAAGCAAGTGGTTATAAAATATTCATTTTGTCGGGGAATATTCGTTTGGTCGTGGAATATTCTTGCTGTCGGGGAATATTCGTACGACGGCGCAGCCTTGTGTGGGCCCCATAACGGAAAGCGATTGGATGAAGAAAACGACAAGTATAAGTTGTTTATAAATAACGGCGTAGTTGTTACCGTTAATACTGTTGGAATACCCGGTGGTTAAAATACAGTAGCACACGGTATTGCACCAATTATTGATTCTTACGTAAGAAGGCACTACTCAATAATTGTTACAGTAGTTATTATTCAATATTTTATTTTATTGATTCAATAATTGCTGCGTTGATATTTTATATTATTGTTGTTTCAATAATTGTTGCTGCACAGTATTTTCATTTATCAGATCAATAATTCATATTATTTGAATAATATTATTAGATAACATTATTGGCAATGTCTAGAAAGTTCTGTCTAAGGAGAGGTTTGGTCATCTAATTGCGCGCCAGTAAGGAGAAATCCTTATTGGAAAGCCCCCTCTTTCCTGGGAACGGCCTGGTTGTCATAAATGTGATTCTGTAATATTATTTGTGAATAATTAATTATTGATTCATATGATAAGGAAATATTTATTTTATGTGGATATAAATGAGGGATATATTTTTGTGGTTAAAAATGAAGGAGTTAATGTTGAGGTTTTTGTCAGTATTTTTGTCGGAATGGAGGTATTAAAAATCAGGGTTTTTGAGATAGTTTGCGGGGGTTATAATTTTTAATCCGACCGTTGGATCGTGGTAATTTTTGGATATGTTATACATATATAAGTTGAGTATATGTCCACAAATTTTGAACCGTTAAAAATGAACGTATGATTTATTACGAATTTTACAAGATGACTGGTTCAGAAATTGTTGAATTTTCGGAGTTTATCATTTTGATGAAAAATTCTAGAATTGGTGGGCCCCACTTGTGGTTGGTGAAGAAATGTGCTGAATTATATTTCAAATGTGGTGGGTGGGAATAGTAGCAGGTAAAGCCATCAGGTTGCAGGTCAAACCTACCAAAATTTTCCTATAAATAGAGGGCTAAGTTAGAATTGAAAATCACACCAGAAACAAGTTTTCTCTCTTTCTCTCTCTAGATTATTGAGTGTATTTTGTGAGTATTTAGATACTTTGAGAGTTTCTATTCATCAGAGCAAGTTTCTTTCAGCCTTATACCGGTATTCCGACCAGAAGTACTGATATTTTGAGGTAAGGGATATTATTTTCTTCTTAAATGATATTATTTTCTTCAATATCATTATGCTGAAATATTGATATGAGTTTTTATCAAATTTGGAACTTTTTGTGTCGGGATTACTATTCATGTATACGGCACTATTCACGTATACGGCACTATTTACCGAAAAATAAATTTTTTCCTTTTTGTCCAAGATGTCTATTATGGTTACTATCTTTGATTGTATCCATGTTTTGATCTTTATTTTTGAATTCTGCTTCACAATTGATTATTATGAAGTATTATTGATCTTGGATAAACTGTTATACGAATCCCTACTATTTGTCCTTCTGTCTCATTGGATTCGTTCTCTTTAAGATATTTTTCATCATCCTCAGTCCTAAATGATGATATTACTGAATATCTTTGGCCTGTAGTGCAAAGATGTATAATTACTTGATGAATATCTTTGGCCTGTAGTGCAAAGATGAACAGGTGTTGAGATGAACATGACCGACTGATGATACAAATGAATATCTTTGGCCTGTAGTGCAAAGATGAATATTTGGTTAAAGATGATTATTAATTGATGTTACAGGGATAAAATATTGATGATGGACTTTTAAATCTTAGAAGATAGTAGAATTCTTTCTCTACTTGACTCTTCTAATGGTTTGCTGTTTCCGCTGCAGTTGTTGATCTAAAACTTGTTGTCGATTATATTTTATCAGATTTTTCCCTGTTGAAGACTAACGATAATTTGTTGTATATTATCTTAGTCATAATATTCTTTACTGGGCTAGTTGAGCTCACCCTTTTCCTTTTTGTTCTATTTTTCTTCTCAGGAGGTGAGAACATAGCAGGATCTAGTCGGGGTATGGAGTGATGGTTCTAGAAAGATGTATTAGCAGTCCTCACTATTTCTGTAAAATAGTGTTTGAATAATTGTAATGAGGATTTATTTGAGTGTGGATATTGTCTAGAAGACAATATTTGTATTTAAACTCATAGTATGTGTTGTCGTATTTTGCACGACAATTGTATTATTGAAGTTGTAGTTTGCTTTCTGTACCATGTATTTGGCGACTCAGAATGGGTGTTGTATACCTATTCTGGGGGCGTCACAATAAAGGCGGCAAAGGGAACCTTTTACTCGTCGGAGCAACCCAAGACATCAAATATCTTGGTGATCTGCTTTATCCATGTTTCAGCTACAAGTGGTTTGGGTTCTCCCTTAAACTCCGGTGGTCCCAGCTCCTTAAACTGTTTAGCGGTGACCGCCAGAGAGTTTCCAGTATTTCCACCTACGTTGTGGACAGGAGCCGCTTTCACCTGTTGTTGCATGAATTGCATAAAGCCTCTGAACATTTGATCATTCATCATTTGGTCAGTCCTGATTATTGATATGTGGTGAATCAACCGTCGCCTGTGCTCCATTGTTATTCTCAACATTCTCAGATGTCATTTTCAGATACTGCCACAAAATAAAAATTAATTGATATGTCATATTTTATCCTTATATTATGACCGACCAATTAAATATCATGCAAATAAACTTAGGTAGGTCATACTAGCGAAGGAATTTTCCGTCACTCCCCTCCTAGTTCTATTCTCACATCTTAGCCAGGGATCATATCCCTAAGCTCTGATACCAACTGTGACGTCCCCAAAATTAGGTATACATCACCCATCTTGGGTCGTCAGATGCATAGTACAGAATACAAATACAACTTACTAATACAACTGTCGTGTACAATACGAAAAAACATAAACTGTGAGTTTGAATACAAATATTATCTTCTAGAGAGTATTCATACTCAAAAGGAGTCCTCATTATATTTATTAACACACCATTACATAGAATAGTGAGGACTACTAACTAATACTATCATTCGGACCATCACTCCGTTCTCCGACTAGCCCCAGCTACGTTCTCATTTCCCGAAGAGAACAGTGAAAGAAAGGGTGAGCTCAACTAGCCCAGTAAGAAATATTATGACTAAGATAATACAGAATAAATTATCATTAGCCTTCAACAATGTTAAACTGATAAAATATAATAGACATCAAGTTTAACTGCAGCGGAACAAGCAATCCATTAAAAGAGTCAAGTAGAAAATAAACTCTACTATCTTTTATGATTTAAAAGATTTTCCAACACTGTGATCGCTGAGACTCAGCTTAATAAAATAATCCACATCATCGAATCACCCCTGCACTACGGCCAAGGATATTCGTATATTCATTAATGGTCATGATCATGCCAACAACTGTCCATCAATGCACTACGGGCCAATGAGAACTTTTACCACATCATTCGTAACATTACGGTCATGATTACACCGAATAATCCCTGGTCATAATCATACCAAGTCCATCTATGTACTACAGGCCACAGATGACTTTCAACAGAATATAAACATGAGGATGATGACAATGATATAAGAATTCAATAAAACAAGTTCAAGAATTAATTTATCGAAGAATTAACAACGTCCAAATTGTCAACATGATACTACTTTGTGGAGTAAAATTCAAGAATGATCAGGAGAATATTTTCATGAATAGATACTAGATGAAGCGCAAATGTCAAGGATATTCCACAAATTTCATGGAGTATAGAAGTCAAAACTTAACCAACTGAGTATAATAAAGAATGGAATAACAAAAGAAATCACCATGCATGCGACAGACCGCACAGACATGTTATTCCAACAGAATAATAAATAATGGAACCAGGTCCGGCGCAAACGCACAGACAGGATATTCCGACAGAATAATAAATAATGGAACCAGGTCCGGTGTAAAACACACAGACAGGATGTTCCAACAGAATAATAACAAGACGGAACCAGGTCCGGTGTAAAACACACAGACAGGATGTTCCAACAGAATAATAATAAAAATGGAACCAGGTCCGGTGTAAAACACGCAGACAGGATGTTCCAACAGAATAATAACAAAAACAGAACCAGGTCCAGTGTAAAACACACAGACAGGATGTTCCAACAGAATAATAGAAGAATGTCACCAAGTATAGGGTAGACCGCGTATACTGGTTATTCCAACAGAATAATAAAGAATGGAATAACAGAAGTTCTCTTCATGAATATAAAAGAAATAATATTCCCTACCGTTTTGAAGACGAGCTGAAATAAGGAAGTAGTTAAGTAGCAGAATACTCTTCTTCTCTCTCTCTATAGTTTCTCTCTCTAGAGTTCAGTGAATTCGTAAGAAATAATGAAGGAATGAGCTGTTATTTATAGAAAAATAGAATGCATAGTAACTAATCCATGAACGGTCCAGATTGATTACTTTAATTTGACGGTCCATATTTAAAGAAAAATCTTTTAAATAAAATATAATATATTCTATTTATAGAATAACTTTAATAAAGTATTCTGTTTTATATAAAAAGATGTTTCTGTTTTATTACGTTAATAATACGAATAAAACAAAACGTCATTATCGCTAAATAATTCATATTATTAACTGACAATAATTGAATCAAACTGAGTGACTTCTCACATAAGCATTAATAATCAATACCGTGTGCTACTATGCAACCACACGTATTACTGTACTTTTACTACCGAGTAGTTCAATAGTAACAATGGTAAAATTTCTGCCGTTATTTTTAATAAAATATTTTTGTCGTTTTCTCAATCCGACAATAATTCCATTGTGGGGTCCACCAATGATTGTGTCGTTGTACGAATATTCCCTGTTAAAACGAATATTCCCCGACCAATCGAATATTATATAACAACTTGCGTACTTTGCAAAATTTATAAATATTACCCACAACTATAACATTATATCAAATTAACTCCATAATATTCAAAAATGATATTTATAGAAAATTCATCTTTATTTATAAAAGTTGGGGTCTTACAGATCCAGTACAAAACCATAAATTGTTTGGCTAAATGATTGAACCGATCAGTTTGTGTCTCGGCATAATCCGTGATTGAGGTGGGAACGTACGGTGCGACACCATTGGTTCTATTAACATCTTGAGTCCATCGCGTGTGTATAAATTCTTCAGGAATCTGAACCAAATTCTTTGAAGTTAGTAGGCTAAAAATGTGATGGCATATAGTATCAGAATGTTCAAACATTTTGCAATTACATTTCGCCATCCCGGTATCTATATATTGCACAACTGTGAAATACCTGCGGCGAGATTCAGGAACCATCACTTTGAACACCAAGTAGTTTTTTGAATCAGAAGTTGACAACTTAGACACCTTTACAGAAGTTAACTTGTTCAATTTTGTCAATTCAATTTGAAAACGTCAAAACATTTCTTTGGTATATATTTTAGCCGCATGCATCTCTAACGAATCTCCAATAACAAATTTTCTTGTACTATTAACTTTGATATAATCATCTTATATCTATCTGATGTATACTACTCAATAACTTTTTGGGACTTTAAAACAAAATCTCTAATCCCTGTGGAGGTATTGGCAAATTCGTCAAAAAAGTTGTTCATACTTTCACTCCTAAAAGTAATAGTCATTCTTGCTGTGAATAATTTTTTTGAATACACCCCAATCCATTTTTCCTTTAATTCATACAGAGATTTCAACCATTCGTGATTCTGCAGACCGTAGTTTTCAAGCAACAATTTCCATTTTTCCTCAAATTCTTGAATAGTCAAACACTTAAAGACGTAGTAGTTAAAATATGACTTAAAAGTTGGATGCGATGAATAGATATGCCCAAGTTTTTCAGGATATTTTTTGTTAATGTTCACTACAAGAAAAAGTGTTATTTCCAACGGGATTAAGGCCGACTGAACACATTCTGTCAACTTTAATCTAAGACCGACTGAATATTTCATCGATGTTAAGTCCGTCGACTTTAATGTATTCTCGAAGGACATCCGTCGGAAGTAAGCCCTCTCCTTGGCGCCAAGCTTTCCCGCTAGCGCGAGTATAAAGTCGACGAAATATGTGTTACCATCGACGAAATAGTTCGTCAAAGTTAGCTTAAAGTCGACGGAAATAACCTTGACGGAATTCCGTCGAGAATGATTATTAAAAACCTAATCAGATTGTTTTCTCCAGCCTCCTTATTACTCACTCTCTTATCTCTCTCTCAGTTCATCGCTCTCACTCACTCTCTCTCACTAAAACTCCTTCATCTCACTCCGCCCACACCACCACCTTTGCCGGATTCCAACCACCACCTCCGACCACCATCTCCTCCGACCACCTCCGCCCATCTTGCTACGGAAGCTAGCCCACCTATTTGGCACCCCATCTTACAGCGCCGTGGTCGATTTATTCTCAAATTTATGGGTTTTTAGCTAGTAAATCTTCTACTTTTTGTTAAAAATTCAAGCTAATCAGGTATATTAATTTGATGAATCTGTCATTTGATTTTGATTAATATGTCTTTTAAATGCATACCCTATTTTTGCAAAATGGGTTCTATTACAATACTGCTATGTATTTTGTATATATGTTTGGGTCTAAAAATTAGTGGGTCTTTATTTCTCTTACACTGACTCACAGATTGTACTGAAATTAGTTTTTATTAGGTTTGAAATTGGTTATATTGGTACTGAAGATATGAAATAGGACTAAAATTGGTATAAGATAGGGCTGAGTTGATCAAATTGGTCTGAAATTAGTTAATTAGCTAGGGTCTGATACCTAACTAAAAATTAGTATTATATGCATGCCATGAATTGTTGATATGTGTTTGTTTATTATATCATTAATTCTGAAATTATGAAAATTTTGGTGAAATTGGGAATATTAGTTGCAATTCTGAAATTTTGATGCCATGAATAGTATCATGTTGAGGTTTCATGAATTGTAAAATTTCGTGTTATATTTGTTATTTCTAACAGAATTCCCGACGGAATTCTATTAGAATTATTCAATTACAAAATCAGTGGGCCCTAAAACAAATAAAAATTAATAATAAAGTAGAATAATATATATAAATTGAATAAATCTATATAAAATAACTTAAAACATATCTAATAAATAAATTAAATAAAATAAAAATAATTATATTTAATCAATTAGTATAATATCTAATAAATAAATAAAATAAATTATATTTAAATAATTAATAATAAATCAATTAAATTGAATAAATTAAATTAAATTTAATAAAATAAATTTAAAAAATTATATAATATAATATAATACAAAATAAACTAAGTAGCACTTACTTAGTTTTTTAAGTTAATGAAAATAAGATCAAAATAAAATATATAATATAATATAATATAATAAAAAATAAATTAATATTTTAGTAAATAAAACTAAATAAAATAAATTAAATCATATCTAATAAATAAAATAAAATAAATTAGTTTAAATGCATATTTGATATACTTTAGTTGATTAGAACTTTAGTTTAATGTCATATTCATGTTGGCCTTGGTAATTCATATTCATGTTGGCCATTATTGTTGGCCTTGAATTATATTTATGTGTTATGTGTTGTTGAAAAAAAAACAAGTTTACAAGTACAAAAAATGTGGGTATTATTACCCTAGGTATTGCCAAAACAGTCAAAATATTAAAAAAAGAGAGATAACCTCGACGGAATAGGGGTATCCTTGACGGAATTCCATCGAGATTAAGCACCTTCTAATTTTTTATAAGATGCCACGTGTCAGGTTTAAACTTAACCGAATATTCTCGACGGATATAATTCAGTCGAGAATAGATTAATCTCGACCGAATTTTTCGTTGAGGTTAGATCAGTCGAGGATAGATATTTCCGATTGAAATATCGACGGACTTAATTTCGACGTGCTTATATCTGACCGAATTTTCGACCGAATATTCCGTCGGAATTAAGTATAATCTCGACGGATTATGCTTAATTCCGACAGAATATTCTGTCGGAAATAACCCTTTTTGTTGTAATGGTTCCAGGTATACAATGCATGGTGTGTATTAGGAAAAACTCTAGCAATCGCATTCGACATAGGACGATCATTATGATCAGTGACAATTGTTATGGAATGTTTGTAATTCATTACTTCAAGTCACTACTCAAACAACCATACAAATGTGTCTTCAGTTTCATCACTCAAGAGTGCACACCCAAATAGTACAGAATGGTAATAATGATTTACGCCCGTGAAAGGAGCAAATTAATGGCATGGAATATTTTTTTGTTCAACATGTGGTATCAAAAGTAATAACGTCACCAAAATTTTCATAAGCAGGTATTGACCGATAATCTACTCACATAATACATCCGATACGATTATTTATGCTTGGTTTGACACTATAATAAATTTTGCTCAGACTCTCACGGTGCAACTTTTTCAAGTAATTTATTGCACCATGCGCATCATTTGAATCAATACTATTATGTCTAATATCTCTAACTATATTTTGCACATCCTTTTCGGAGAACCCAACATTGCTCATACCTCCTTCCAATGAGCTCAAAACATTCATCATCCTACTTGGACCAATCCCAGCATTATTAATGGTTTCGATCAAATTCCTAGCAACTCCTGAAATATTTTTGGGTTTTATAATTTGTGAAACTTTACTCGAGGACACAAATTCATGATTGTGATTCAACTTAAGTGTAGACACAAATCAATTATCTTTTCTCCTATCATGTACAACATAAAATTTTGTTCTACACCATGTTATATCAATTAAGTCCCTCCTCTGATTTCCCTTAACCACATTATTATCTTCATCATCAGTGACAATCTCATTTTTCTTAACAACCATATATCCAGCTTTACAACACTGATACATTCTAGAACAAAAATCTTCAGACCTCACATGTTTTCTGCTGGTTTTTATTTTTACTTCAAAACCAACATGTTTCGTATATTTTTTGTAAAAAAAAAATCACCATCTTACAACGTATCAAATATTTAACCACCATATGGAATGGTATTCGATCCTCAAGTAAAGCAGTTTCCTCAGTACTTGATATTGAATGAAATGATTCTTCATCAAACAAATCCATGGCAAATCAAATAAATCAGTTCTAAATATAACTTACATATTGCCGATCTTTGGTGATGTTACGTTTGTTTGCAAGTATGCTTGCCTGCTAGTTGGATATGTGCTCTCAAGTTGATTGAATCGTTTATCGATGAAAGAGAATAGCAAAAGTCGTTTGCAAAGTTTTTATTATTTAGAATCCGCAGTTTAGTTCTGCGGACGTATTTTTTATTAAAAACGGCACCGTTTTAATGATAACCCATCGTCCGCAGTATTAAACTGCAGACATGTACTTTAGACGAGAAAAGTTCAATTTAATGTTATTAGTCTTTCATTTTTCTGCGTATTGTTGCAGATTCATCATCTTTTCTTGCGATAATGAAAATAGTACCCATGAACAAATAGAAAACTTAATAGCACTAAATCGAACTATACTTGTCTTAGATCGGTACTGTAAAAATAAAATGAGATCCAAAAATATATATATAACTTATTAAAGCTAAAAATCATTTATTTCTCCTGCATATTCTTGCTAGTTGTTACATATTCAACTCATTTGGGATGATGAGAAACACACATAGCAAAAAAAATTGGAAGGTTGGATAAAAGGAAACAGTGGGTTGAAGTGTTTTCAGTACACAAAGCTTTCAAGATATTGTGTCTTCCAAATCTTGTGTCATGCATGTCTCTCCATCCCAGATGAGATGAATTAGTAATAATAAGAATATGCAAGAAGCAGGGGCGGATCTACGCCTAGGGCAGGCGGGGCACCTGCTCCCACTGAATTTTCTTCCATGCGTTTGGGCTCCCTTGGCTCCTTCCCTTCTCCCATAGTACACACCCCCACCACCACCCTCTTTATGTATCAGTGACTTTTTAAAGTAAAATAGTACTACTTCTCTTATTTCTCTTTCCATGTGTCTCTATCTGTTTTTGATTCAAAAAGAAAAAAATGTCATCAGTGTTGACTCTGTTTTTTTAGTATTAAAATGCGGAAAACACAATCAAAGCTAATATTTTTCTTTCTAAAGTTTTTTTTCAAAAGTAAGAAAAAAATATTTGGCTCAAAAATTAAGTATTCTCTAGTACTTTTTTTTCTTTTTTTAACTAACACCCTGTAAAAAAAAATTATTGTAGAAAAAAAATGAGAATTTTTTTTGACTCGAAATACACTCATTTTCTTTATGATCTTTTTTTTTCTTTTCTAACTAAAACTCAAAGACACCATTTTTCTTAAATTTTTTTCTCTTGTATTACAAAACTCAAAGACATTAACTCTTTTTGTTTAATTTTCTTCGCTTTCTTTTCTTTTATCTCCAAATTAAAACTCAAAGACGACAAGGTGTTAAAACTCCAATTAAGACACCTATTTACTTAGTTTTCTCTTATTCCGTGTGGTCTTATCCAAATCTTTTGAATTTGTCACATTTGTATTACAGCGGGTTTTTAATATATAAAAAATTATTAATAAAAAAAACCATTCAAGTATTCTCCTTAAAAGAAAATTATGAATATATATATATATATATATATATATATATATATATATATATATATATATATATATATTGGAATTAGAAAAGTATGTATATGTAGCTATAATTTTTATTCTTAACAGTTTTTTTTTTCGAATTTGACCCCCACTGAACTTTGTGGTCGGATCCGCCCTTGGCAAGAATAAATAGAAAATTCTTGAACTTTAGATCGAACTCTTGTGCATTACCTTAAGCTTGCAGTACTATCCCATCCTATATATTAATTGGACCTAGAGTCCACAATATTAAACTACGAACAGGACTTTTGAGTTTCTTGGAGTCGTTTGGTTAAATCGGGGTGTCGTTTTGGGTATCCTAGAATTCGCATTTTAATACTGTGGACGGTAGTATAATTCTCAATAGGAGTTAGGGTCTGCAGTTTAATACTGCGGACAAGAGACTTTCACAAGGAGGGACATTTAGGTCATTTGTCTTATCCGCATTATTAAACTGAGGAATACTGTAAATTAAACTGCGGACGGAAGCAATATAAATTGTTAGATATCCGAATGAACGATCGAAATTTGTTATAAAAATCAGGGGCGGTTCTACCCTAGGGGCAGGGGGGCACCTGCCCGCACTGAATTTTTAGTCCATGTGTTTGTGCCCTCCTTGGTTTTCCCCATAGTACACACCCCCATCACCACCACCCTCATTTTGTATAAGTGACTTTTTAAAGTAATGATAATTTAGTACTACTTCCCTTATTTCTCTCTCAATGTGTAATATTTTGCTCAAAAAGTAAGTACTCTCTTCTACTTTCTTTTCTTTTTTAACTAATATCCTATATAGTTTTTTAGTTTTAGAAAAAAATGAGAAAAAAAATTTTGACTCGAAATACATTCATTTTTTTAATTTATTTTCTAATTAAAACTCAAAAACACCACTTTTCTTAATTTTTTTTCTCTTCTATTACAAAACTGACATTATCTCTTTTTGTTTTCATTCGCTTCCTTTTCTTTTATCACCAAATTAAAACTCAAAGACAAAGACAAGGTGTTAAAACTCCAAGACTATATACTTAGTTTTCTTTATCCCGTGTGGTCTTTATCCAATTCTTTTAGATTTGTCACATTTGCACTAAATTGAATTTTTAATAAAAAAAATATACATATATATATATATATATATATATATATATATTAAACTTAACGACTTAAATGTTGAAAAATTATATTGGATTTAAAAAAGTATATATATATATATATATATATATATATATATAGTTATAATTTTTATTCTTAACAAACAAAATTTTAATTTTGACCCCACTGAACTTTGTGGCTGGATCCGCCCCTGATAAAAATAAACACTTTTTTACAAAGTTGTAAATGAATCATCTATATATATATATATATATATATATATATATATATATATATATATATATATATATATATATATCCCCTAAACATATGGTCCTTGCTAGATGCGCTCTAGCTAACTGATCGTTAGATCCAATATTAGTAGTAGTAATTATATATACTTAAGAAACGGAATTACAAGGGAGACAAGGAAGCATTTTGGACCATAATTTGGGTTATTTACATGTGACGTTTAATTTAATTGTCCTTGTTAGGACCGTTCTTGTTAATTAGTGAATGCCCAAGTTAATTTGGAAAATCTTTTCTTGGTTATGGAGTCTAATACATAAATTAAGCGTTGGTCGCTCAACTGTCTACCCAATTTAATCACTGGAGATGCATGGATGTACGTACATTGTTGATTTGTTGTGTTAATTACTAACTAATTGCTTAATTATATATGTTTGTGTAAGATTTAGGGTCATATAGAAATATAAGTACATATGCTTTATATTTTAATCATGGACACGTGATTATTACATGATTACTGAAGACTGCGCTATTTTAATACTTACTCCAACGCTTAATCAATTAAAATTTTATCAAAGAAAATAATTTGGTATAAAATTAGTGGGGGAATCCAAAGTACGTATGTTTGACCATGTAAACACCAAATATTTTAAGATAATAACGTTCTGAACCTATCTTGTAATTATTTATAGGCATATTGTTCATGTTTACATGCTTTAATCTAATTTAATAAAGTCAATATTTCCAATTAATTAATTAAAGTAGAAATTTGACAATGTCTGTTTTTCAAAATAAAGAAACTAAAGGTCTTAAATTTTAAAATGAGGCTCTGATTTGGGAGGGAGGGAATTGGAAGGAGCTAGAGTAGGGAGTCGTTGTGTATAGTATTGTTAATTTGGAGAGTGATTAGTATGAAGTTAATTTTGGTCAATTAATTAATATAGTGTCGATACACAGGTCGGGAGGTGATCTCCTTACGTATCGGTACTATATTAGTCAAATGACTAATTTATTATAAAGTTAATTTTATGATAATCGGATCTGGTAATTTGGTAGGACTAGGAATTAGGATAATTAATGTGTGGAGCTAGCTAGGGGGTATTTTTATATTTATGTGGGAGAAGAAGACAAGAAGGTAATAATCAGAAAGCACAGGTTGTCTTGTCTTTAATTTGTAAGAAAAAATTCAGAAGCCTGATATTGCATCCTAGCCACTCATTTCTAACGATCCATCACCATCATTGATCATCGATCATCATGCCCATGCATCCATGTCCCCTTCCACTTCCAACCAAGGCTGCTCTATAATTAACTGTATATATGACTACACCGCTGATCATGAGCTTCAGGTTAATTAAATGCATGGGAACGGAACTCTGGGGAGAGATCAGAACAAGGGGGAGGAGAGCTTGAGCCCAAATACAGAAAAGAAAGAAAGATAGTGACACCGCCTGAGCTTGAGGGATGGAGCTGGACGGACGCTCTGCAGGGGAGGAATAGGCTCAAGTTATGGGTAGTAGTAGTAGTAGTAGGGTCCATAACGTCTTTTCACTTTCCATAACTTGGTCTATAAATTCAATTTAAATTTATATTAGAATGGAGTACGTAATGTAATTATAATTTTAATGAAGTGCGTGACATATATATGAACCGTCTTTATCAGATTATTATTATTTTTATTATTTTAGTGTCCACAATTTGAGAAACTGATACTACATACTTTTTATACTATATATACGTGGAAAATGACATCTCACCCTAAGAATTTTCTTTTCCCGATATGTTCCTTTCTTTACTTTGCTTTTGTTGATACTACAACAAATTTAAGATATTAACGAATAACAAAGCAACTACCTTTCACACATGATGATATTAACGTACTTTCTTTAAGACAGGAAATTAAGATATATATATATATATATACACGGGGAGGATCTCCAGCGGACCAATGAACGGACCAAGGCAAAAACACGCGGGTTTCAGCGGAGAGGATCTAAAACGGACCAAAAAAGCGGACCAATGAACGGACCAAGGCAAAAACACGCGGGATTCAGGGCGCGGGTCGGTTCGACCCACGGGTTGACCCTGAAACCTGCGTGTTTTTGCCTTGGTCCGTTCATTGGTCCGCTAATTTGGTCCGCTGGAGATCCTCTCCGCGGGTTTCAGGGCCAACCCGTGGGTCGAACCGACCCACGCCCTGAAACCCGCGTGTTTTTGCCTTGGTCCGTTCATTGGTCCGCTTTTTTTGTCCGTTTTAGATCCTCTCCGTATATATATATATATATATATATATATATATATATATATATATATATATATATATAGTCCCCTTCAAATAAAAAAACGAATTAAAGACAAATTGGCTATAGTGACGGTTTTCTGAGATTTAGCGACGGTTCGAATCGCCGTCATAATTATAGCGACGAAAAAAATCGTCGCTATAGCCGGCTCGTTTTTTAATTACTCTCTTTAGTTCGCTGAAAAAGAGGACCGATATATATATATACACACACGTACGTACGTATAAATTATATATATATAAACTGGAATGAATGAATATACACAAGCATGCATGCAATTTTGTTTATATGTATATATGAATCCAAATATCTTCAACTAACCTTCAAATCCATTTTGGTTTTAGCTATATAGCTGAATGTCCAGAATTGCTGTAACTTGCGTGCATGTTAGAAATTGCACATTATTCTATATTTTGGAAATTTAATTATTGTCACATTTGGACTTGAATAAAATCTATTAATCGACATAATTTAATTAAGTATATATAAATGTGTAATTTGTTTTCCTAATTATGGAGAATAAGAGAGAACTTCGTTTGATTTGTGAAAGTTAATTGTTTGATAAAACTAATTCTTAATTCCTTGTCCCATTTAATAAAAAAATTCTATTTAAGAAATAATTATTATTAACGTGTAACTTACATATTTAAGACTAACAAGTGTAGTTAAAAATAGAATTTAATAGTGTATTGTGTAACTTATATATATATATATATATATATATATATATATATATATATATATATATATATATTAAGTTCACCCCTTATCTAGCTCACCTTACTCACCCTCTTTAGTGACGGACCGGTCCGGTCCGACGCAAAAAGGGGATGAGCAAGGTGAGCTAGATAAGGGGTGAGCTTAAGATCCGGACCGTGTGTGTATATATATATATATATATATATATATATATATATATATATATATATATATATATATATATATATATATATATATGAAGTAAGTTTAAAATCAATTGAAGCATTTTTGAATTCAAAAATGAATATGAATTTATTTACTTTTTATCAATGCAATTATAAATATTATAAATTGTCTAAAAAATGATAATTATTATGACATCAATGCTTTTAAAATTCAATTGAATTGTATCAATTTTCAAAATTGAAAATGTATCAAATTTAATTTTAAAAAGTGAATATGGATTGCATAATATTTTATTGACTTTGTTATTTTTGTAGTATTACTAGCGCATTTATATAGATGTATGAGATAATTTCTTTTCTCAAATTTTTATTTTTCATTTTAAATTTCATAAAATAAAGTTTGTCCTCGAAAAGAAGAAGGAAAAAACAATAAAAAAAGTGTTAATGAAAAATCAAAAAAAATAAATCAAAAATCAAATGTCAGAAGGTAAAGAAATAAGACGATGGTTGGACGGAGATAGTAGTACGTCAAAATTAAGGGTTGCTTCATTTTAAAGGAAGGTGAAAATGGAATAGTTAGGTGCTGTTTGTTTATATTTGATTGTCTCTTAATGGATTGTCTTTTATTCGCTAAGATGCATGATGCTGTTTGTTTTGTTTTTTGTTATCTCTGAATGTCTCTTAATCGGTAAGACAGAAAATGAAATCTTAATAATTAAGAGGTACCTCTTAATGAAATTTTTTTGATAATTTTTTTTTATATAAATATATTCAACAATATTATGCATCCATTTTTATTAAATTGAATATTTAAAATTATTAAATAAATTTTTACCCTTTAAAATGGTAAAATAGTGTCATTAAGAGACAACTTATATTTTTATTATCAAACAATTTTTTAGATTCAGACATCATAACCATTCAGATGATCTAATTTATTAAGACATTATAATTATTCAGATCTTAATTCTCAGATTTATCAAACACAACCTTAGATGGCAAGAGAACCGGTTAGAACAACCGTACGGATATCAACATATATCTGTTACTGTTTATCACTTTATATTTGGATATGATTTTTTAAATCTTCCGATATATTCATGTGATATCTTAAATCCCCATCCAATTGGCATTGGGGACAAGCTACGAGGGCCATTTATTTTAGTTATTATATTATATTATCTTGACACCACAGTTTTACATAATATATATAATAATTTTATATAACTTAAATTTAAAAATTATATATATATATATATATCTATATATATATATATATATATATATATATATGAAGATTGAAAAATAAGGATAGGCAGATTTTTCAAAATGTGATTCTTAAAAAAATGATATGATTATCTAATTTATTTTAAAATAAATTTCAAGAAAACAATCCAAGACTATTACAAATGTTAAAACTTAAACGATAGTATTTTCGTTAATTTAAATTACATGTGTACTACATAAATTGTTTCGATAAAATTATAACTTTATTTAAAGTTAAATTATATAATTAGTACTTGTGAACATTTAATTGAATAATATAACCACTTGTTTAAAAGTTTCTAATTAATTGTTCATCATTTTTTAATGTATAAACAAATTTAAATTATTGTTTAAAATATATTATTATTAGTAAGGGTATAATAGTCAAAATAATTTTTTTATCCAATCCTTTAATTAATCTTGAAAAAAATAAACATAACATGAGATTATTTTAAGTTATCTCATGAATAATCTAATAAAAAATAAAGCTACGACTATTTAATCTTAAGATTAATAGTCTTGGGATTATAATTCTTACAAACAAACATGGCCTAAGTTACTAACAATAATACTTTCAGTCATACCCTTGAGTGAGCATGTGGGCTAAGAAGATACTATTGGGCGAGCCTGTCATGGGCTAATTTGATTCGATTTGGACTCGAGATTTGACCCGGTCTTTTATATAAAGAATTAAGTTACTAACAATAATACATCTAGTAATTAAGTTACTAACAATAATACTTTTAGTCAAAACCTTTTAGGTGAACCTGTAGAATAAGACCCAAGAATATATTATTGGACGAGCCTACGGTGAACTAAAATGACTCAAAAAAATATTATTGTGCAAATAATTTAAGATCTTATTTGGATAAATTTAATTCGATTAAAACTCAAAATTTGATCCGAGTTGTTTCCTTCTCAGTGTACAAATAAACATTGTTAGAATAGTTAAAAAAATGATGTAAAAAGTTAATAAACTTAATCAGTAATTTAAGTAATGCGACAAAATCTAAAGAGTGATACTTTGTTGTTACCAGTCACAAATAATACTAGTCTTCTTCTTCCCACACAAAATCTTATTTATAAAATTTACATATTTTCGTACATATTTATCCTAATATTTTATGAATATTTAGTTTAACAGTAATGAAATGATAGACTATATAACATTATATCATTTAGACTATCAACTAAAAAGGACCAACGAAGTCCTGTACCAATAATGGTAGTAACCATTAAATTGACTTGCGATTCTGCCACAGCCACTCCATCCATTATTTTTGGCATATCACAACTTCAAAGTGAGCTTTCATGTAAAGGTTCAGCTAAATAATGTCAAATATTTCAGTGATATTATCCATTATTACCACAAAATCTACCTTTATACACCAAAACAAATTGCATTACTTTCAAGCATACACCAAATTAATCAATGGATTTCTACCCCCCCTCCCTCCCCACCCCAATCACATATAAAATGCAGACCAAATTATTTCTTGGAAAACCAATATAAGAGTACATAAAAAAGCCTGAAAGTTAGCTGTCAAACCACAAGATTCATAGCATACAATCCAAGCTTTAACCAATTTGGTGCGGTTAGCACAATAACATACAAGGTGAGAGAATGAATGACCCCACTTTCGCAGTTGGAGTTTACCCACTAGCCACGAGTTCTGCTGCTTTCTGCATTTCTTACTGGAAAGAAATAAGGATGTGCCTGCGAAAAGGAACAGTTCTTACTAACTTAATATATAATGTGAGCGGTCCACGTAATTGCGTCACCTGTTCTCCTAAATCATCCATTCAAAATTGGCCTGGTGGGACTCAACGTGACCCTTACGCTGTAACATGTGAAATCAAATATGTTTGATTTTTATTTACCTTTTTCTGAAGCAAATATGTTCAATTTCTTTTAAAATGGATAGATTGCTTACTCTAATCTAACTATTATTTTTATTTATTTTATTTCAGTTTCGGGGGGGGGGGGGGGTGGTGGAATTTGTATAAAGCAGTTGGGAGTTTTTTAGTTATAGTAAAACATGGGGATCTTACCATTGCTTCTTTTGCAGTTGGCCTTTCTTGATGATCATATCGCAGCAACTTGTCAAGGAAGTCAACAGCCTTCATAGACAACACAAACATGTTATTACTACAAGGCTAAAAGAAGCACATGAGCTTTGTAACCACGGAAAAAATAAGGCTTTACCTCAGGAACAGCTATATGTTGATTATCAGCATTAATGAACTTTGTCCAAGGTTTTCTGCTATGCCTATATCCAAACAACAAAAGGATCCCATGAACTGACGTACAATTCTCGATTAAAAAAAACATAACTTGACTACAAGATTCACAGACCTTCCAACGAGCGCTGAGAGATGTGGGTCTAACTCTAACCGATACTTGTTTAGATAAGAATTTAACTCATCTGTCCCCAATACCTGCAAAGCAAATGACATTCTTAGAAGCATCCTTATAAAACTCACGCACATAAACAAACTTATGTCCATGAAGGAGTAGTACAGCAGAAGTTTGTCCAGTAATGTTAGCACTGTAATCCTTAGAACCCAAGCTGAGAAAAGAAATAGGCAATATAGAATCATTAACAAATCAGAAGCTGCATCACTCGTGACTCGACAAATCAATGACACAGCATTATAGAGACATACTGACACACATTATATATACTAGTTGTCCTACACACTACGTGTGATTTAAAAATAAAGGGACGAGAGAATATATAGGAATGAGAAACTAAAAAACTACCTAATAAAAAGATAAAAAATTAACTGGTATACATAATCATTGTTAAAATAAAAACTGACGTGTGAGAGAATTAATAGGGATGAGATTTTGCTAGATCCTAATAAGTTTAAAGGGTAAAAACAGAAACCAAAAAGGCTTCACTTTTGGTGTTAACACCAAAAATAACCGCCCCAATTTGCTCCTGATTTATTAATATATATATATATATATATATATATATATATATATATATATATATATATATATATATATACACACACAAATATTTAACAGGATTTAATACAGAGATACACCTTGGTGGAAGCATTTCACATACCTTGGCAATTTTGACAAGTTGATCATAATTATCATGCCCATAGAAAAATGGTTCCTTACGGAATATCTGTACAAACAAGCGTTTCTTATAAGCATCATAATTCAGAAAAGGCAGACACCTTGGCATACCTTGGTGTGAATTAAATAATAGCCTGCTCACCATATACCACACATGATTGATAATTCAAACAGATCAAAATACACTCCCTATAACATCACCAAAATCTGAATCATATAACTAATAAGATACTCATTTCATAAATTAAATTTAAGCCTTTTCCAAAAAAGGTTCAGACACAAAAAGAAGTCAAATTTTGTTCGATTGAAGTCATTTTTGCACTGAGGCTTGACGCAGAGCTAACACACGAATTGATATGCCCAGACCCTTTTGCATATAACAGCACTAAATGGTCAGAAGAGCCATCTGAAAATGCCACTTCTCTTTGAAATCAATAAACGATGCAGCAACCAAACAAATCAAAGAGATAAGGATACGCTCTCACCATTCCGGCAAACATACAACCAAGGCTCCACAAGTCTAAAGAGTAATCATAATCTTGCAAATCAACAAGAAGTTCAGGACCTTTGAAATATCTGCAAAGAGAAGAAAGTATATCGGATTTGGGGGGTGACAAAAGTTCATGACAAATTGAAGGTGTATGCTAAATTAAATGAATCTCAAACTCATCTAGTCCGAGTCAAAAGTTTTCCAATGCTACTAATTACCGTTATGAGTCATAAACTAACAAATCCAAGATATTCATAAAGGACAAAAGTAGAGCAAGACAGAGAAACAAAAAGAAGGAACAAAGCAAGCTTCACCTGACCTACGAGGACAAATTATGCTTCCATACATTTTCAACAGATTTTTCCCATGGCAAATGCCTTGAGCAGGGCTGAAGGCACGTTAAGGCTAGTGGAGTCAATCAATCCCACAGGAAAAAAAATTACTTTATAATATATGATAGATTAAATAATAATAATAATAATAATAAGTGTAATATATAAATTGACCCCGCTGAAATTTTATGATTTTTTAATTTTTAATGTACGGGGTCAATTTGAAATCTTTATAACTTTCTCACTCCCATATCACTCGTTCTCGTCTATACATGCATCTCCTCCTAATCTTCTTAAAATAAATAATAATTTAATGGCTTAAATATGATTCCCTATCCTAAACTGTGGGTCATTTTCCATTTCGATGATCCACCTTTCAATTTTATCAATTAGATGATTGAACTATTAATTTTTTTCACTTTGATTCAATTGGGTCTGCCACGTCAGAAATTGATGACATGGATGTCTAGGTAGGCCATCGTTAAGCTAATGTGTAACTAAAAACAAGAATATTTTAATTTTTAATTACACATTTATTATATATTAAAGGGCAAATTCGTCAAATCACTTTATATTAAACATTAAAACTAAACAAAAACAACAAAAGTCTAAAATCATCAGAACCCACCGGACAAAAATGTAAATTCAACATAACTAAAATTAATAAAATAAAAACCAATCGTCGGCGATGAACCACCAGACAGGCAGACATGGATTCCAGCCACACTGTAAATCACGAACCCAGAACAACCAAACCAAAGTTGACCTTGCCAACAGCATCAATCCAATTTAAGGAGAAACAATAAAAACAAACAAGCTTAGATTGAAAACAAAAAAGAAAGACAACCACCCAAAATCCGGTACTGCCTAGTCAAAAACAAGGATTCCAAATATGAACATGTAAAGGATAAGCAATAAACAAACATGAAACCCAGATCAGAAAAGCACACGGACTAACAATCAATCCGCGCAAAACAAAAAACCCAAATCTATGAAGAGCAACCACCCAAACCTGATTTACGGAGAGGATGAACAGTGAGCAAACATAAAACTAGATTCGGACAGAAAAACATCAAAATGGTTTGAGCCATCCATGATATTTGTGAACGGATAGAGCATGATCTCCTTCAACTTACCCACCCAGAGGGACTGCCACCGGAATTGGAGGATAGTTTTTAGATACGGAAAATACAAAGGCTGATTTTATATGAGTTTTGAGTTTTGAGGTAAGATGGTGGGATGGTTTCTAGATCTGAGAATGTGTTTTGAGTTTCCAAGTGTTCGACCACACATGAATGGGAGTTGTGCGACTGACGCTCATCAAGCACACTGCACCTGCTTTCAAAATTACTTTTGATAACCAAAATCACCTAATTCAGTGCGAAATAGTAGTGTCTATACTGAAAATGGTTCAAAGTTAGAAGACGAAAGTGATAGAGATTGAGAGAGAGATGTGGGAAGAAGGAATAAGCTCATGAACAGGAGATAAATGAAAATGCTCCTAAATCATCTTCACCTTCTGCTACTCCTACCCCTGTTGCCAGGTACCAAACCTAGATTCTCACTTCTTTTTTATTACTACATTTATCTCGACAATGTCAATGTATTAGGGCTTTGTAATGGTTCAAATGGTGGGTATGATTTGTTTCTTGATTTCTATAGCCTTGTTCGGAAAATAATTTTGCAGCTGTAGATAGGGATGCTCATCGGTAAAAAAACCAAATCGGTACCGAAAATACCGAACTGGTACCCATCCGAAATTTCCGAAAAAACAAAAACCGAATTACCGGTTTCGGTACAAAATCGGTACCGGTTTTTTCGGTTCGGTTTTCGGTTATACCGCATGGTAATATATATAATTATTAATAATAATTAAATAATTTTTTTTATATATTAATACTTTTTTAAAAAATTAAGAAATCATTAACTATTAATAATAATTAATATATAAAATAAAACTACAAAACATTATTAATATATATAAAAAATTAATAAAACTACTATTATATAGAAATTATTAATATATAAAAAAATTATTTAATAAATAAAATTACAAAACATTAACTATTAATTATTAAATTTCGGTATTTTCGGTATTTCGGTTTTTACCGAATTCAAAAAAGTCATTACCGCTACCGCTACCGAAAAGTGTTGAAATACCGAAAAATTGGTACCAAAAAAACCAGTACCGCCGGTACCGGTAAAAAACCGAAAAAATCGAAAATTTTGAGCACCCCTAGCTGTAGACCGGGGGGTTCACTTGGGAGGAGCCGCCACCGAAAATGGGTAAAGGAAATGGGAAGAGGACAAGTAAAGGATCTGGCCTTCCAAATCTACTTTTTCTTATTGTTTTTCAATATTCCTTAACTTAATAATTGTTATTTTAGTTATTAAATGTTTTTGGTTTTGTTATTATGGTTTGACGAATTTACCCTCGACTAAACAATGAATGTAAATAAAATATTAAAAATAACATTTTTAAATTACATATCAGCTGAACAAAATCCTACTAAAGGGTCACGTCATCAATTTCTGACGTGGCAGACTCAATTTGATGGAATTAGAAAAAATTAATAGTTCAATCATCTAATTGACAAAATTAAAAGGTGGATCACCGAAGTAGAATATGACTCATAGTTTAGGGTAGTAAATCATATTTAAAACTAATTTAATTTATATTATTTTTTAAAACCATTAAACAATTAAGTATTTATGAACAAATTTGTTATTAAAAATGCGTATTAGGGGTCAATAAGGTGTGTGTGTGTGTGTGTGTGTGTGTATATATATATATATATATATATATATATATAACATCACTATTTATTATATTAACATTGTAAGCAAACACATGTTTTTTATATGCAACCAAAAAGTGCAAAATTATCAACAAAAAAAATTGGTTCGAGATGCTTTCCTGGACCCCCATCAAATTATTTAGTCTCACAATATTTTGACCCCATTGTATACAAATCCTAGCTTCGTCACTGGCCTTGAAGCCACTATAGTCTACTAAGCTAGTGAAAATAGCAATTATGGAGACTACAGTCTACACTAGACAAATGTTACTTGGAACGTGGATATTTCAATTCACAGAACAAATACAAGAATCGGTACAAGTAAAAACGTGATATCCTACAGGTAGGTTTATAAAAATGCTTATAGTTAAAAATTCTCTTAGGATCTAAAAAGCTAAATTCCAAAGAAGATTTTTAGTTCCATAAAAAGTTGTTTGTTCTAAAATTAATTTAGTGCAAATGTGATGTTTAAGCATCCAACTAAAATTTAAAATATTAATATTTGTGCAATTAAATGTATCAAAAAATATATATTTGGGTCGCTATATTTAAAATTCAAAACATAAAACAACCATGTTTGGGAATGAAAATAACAAAACCTAGTTCGCTAAGTCAATAAGAATATATGGAAACTATGTGTTAGACAAGTTGAAAGGCCAAACTGACACAAATCCAACACAAGTAGACTAATCATATAATTTATTACTGATAAACATAATCCTGATTCCAAAATTATTGAAAGAAAAGCTACAAGAAAGTCGGAAAGCTGCATTTAGATAAAAAGGAAAGCATAAAATTTACTTACCTTTAAAAGTGAGTCTAATAAAAGCATGCTAGAAAGCCATATAAGATGACTATTATAAAACAACATAGCCAGAAGAATATGGACGCTAAAACTCCATTGTATAATCACAAGGAATCATACGTAACTTATTTTCATAAAAGATAACTTTGATATAGCCTGTCAACCAGCCTCAAATTCTTCCAATAAAATTTTAGAAAGAAGACAAACCTTGAAGCAACGCGTACATTATATTCTTTCCCTGGATGATAGAATTCTGCAAGACCCCAATCTATGAGACGAAGCTTCCGCTGCTCGTGATCAATCATTACATTATGGGGCTTCACATCTCGATGCATAATACCTTGAGAATGGCAGTAATCTAATGCCTACAAATAAATGCAGGGAACTTTAAATTTTCTACTAAGTTAGAACTTAAGTGGTGTTTGATTGTATCTTAACGGCTCACCTCTTAATACATTCTAATAGCCCACATATTTGTATTACGAGGTCTTCTGAATAGTTAAGATACAAATATGAGTCTAAACTATTCAAGACCTCTTAATACAAAGATGTAAGTTGTTAGATGCATTAAGAGGTGGACCATTAAGATGCATTAAGATACAATCAAGCACCACCTTAATAAAATATTATTAAGTCAACACCAAGAGAGACAATCAGATGACCTGAAGAAGAGACAAAAAGAGACCTGTAAGAGCAAAAATATTAATAGCAACAAAATTCCACAAAATGATTGTTCACTGAAACACTTGTTTTCAATATTTTGGAAAGCACTTATTTTCAATATTTTGAACCTCAGCTCCAATGAACAAAATGCTACTGTTGACTGGCCAACAAATATTGTAATTAGGCAAAAGCCTCTCCTGGCTTTGAAGTACAACACCATTTACCAATTTCTCCAAAGTCCTTTTTCTAACTCCAATTCAAGTGAAAGAGCAGTTTAGAATATTTATTCTAGCCACAACACTAACCAAGACCTCTGGCAGAAGTCAAATACATTTGATTAAGGTTATACAGACTACATAGAGGTGTGTTGTAAACAACAATATCCCCATCCGTCTACACGTTTTTATAATATTTTGATAAAAAAAAGAAATTTTTATTAATAAACAAAGAAAGAATACAATAAACAAGAATTCCACCTTCAGTAGAATAAAAAAACAAAAACAAAAGAGCACTAACACAACATTACACGTGTTTGTAATATTTGTTATATATAAATCAAGAAGAGCTCTAGCAAAAGAATGAAGCTATTCAATAAGTGAATTCTAGTACTAGAGACTAATTATCATGAAACTTCCTAATGGGGACGAGGGTTTTGGGACAAAGGATTAATATCACACAGATAATTCTCGCACAAAACTCAATCAATTAATCATTCAATATCTCCAAATAATAAAGTACATCACTGTTTATAATACTCCTAAACAACTTTTCTAACCTAAATTAGACTCTAATACGATAACTACAAATTAAAGAAACTATTTAAAATACAACTTCTAATTCATATAGGCTTCCAAAGCCTTTTGTAATGTTCTAACCAATTTTCACGGACTCGTCCTACATCATTTCTCCTACGCTGAAAAAAACCCGACTCCGTTGAGTTATTAACACAAGAACAATCACGTCGGATCACCAAAGAAATCTTTGCAAGCTTCAAATTTGGCATGTCGAGAGCACAAGAGTGACTTTGATATTGCCTTTGATAATCAAATAGATATTAGCATGAACATCATGTTGCGCATGACGATACCATAGTCATTTACGTACTAAGATAATGTGACAAACTTTAAGGGTTAGAACATCACACATAACGGTATCCTTAAACTTGCCAACGAAAAATATAACCATACACCTCTAGATAACCCTCAACTTTGTATTGTAATCCATGCAAAATCATATGGCTTCGGGTGAGACCCAATTTCTAACCCAAGTTTCTTAACTGCTTCATCGGAAATAACATTCGTACAATTTCCAGTATCAATCACAAGAGAGCACACCTGTCCTGCACACATGACTCGTCTGAAAAATTCGCTCACGATGGATTTTAGGATCATCCTTATGTTTCTGAGCAATAAAGGTCGAAGAACACCTAAACATCCTTCCAAATGAGCATCAGCTTCTAAATCTTGCTCATCGGGCTCATATTCGTCGTCTATCGGCTTGCAAACCTCTTCATTAAAATCAACTTTTCCACACGTTTTGTCAACAATAACAAGTTGCCTAGAGGGAGAAGAGGTAGCATTCATCTTGGGGGAAGGACACTCAAAAGACATGTGACCAAAACCACGACAGTTATAGCACCTAGACGAATTGTTGTTGCTAGCATTAGAAGAACCTGGGATACGGTTAAGCCTGCTAGTAGCTGAAGGGTTTGTTGACCCTCCGAGTTTGGACTAATATTGGAGGCTTAAAAGAATTCATTTTCAAATTATCCTCTATTTGGGTGGCAACTTGAACAGCATCATCCAAGAACAAGAGTTTACCTGTAGCTACACCACCTGCAATCTCTAGATTCAATCTTCGACAGTACATGGAGATTAAAACTTCAACCCAAGGAAATCCAGAACGTGTAACCAAACTGTAAAACATTGAAGTATACTCGGCTATAGATTTACGTCCTTGTACCAACTCAGTTAACTGCAAATATGCTCGCTGCTTATAATCCGAAGGTACAAAACGTCGTACCAATGCAGCTTTCATATCTTCCCATCTTCTCGCAGCTGTATACAAATTTCGTTGATGTTGATCCCACCAAATCCGAGTTGTTCCTTTCAACTTCACTTCAGCAAAGAAGAGTCTCCTCTGATCGGATAACTCATACCAACAAAAGAAGCTCTCCAAACTATGAATCCAATCGAAGAATGCTTCGTGTCCATTATCGCCATTGAAATCTCCAACGTATAATTTTGCTCCTTTATCCACTGCATTCATCCTAGGATCTAGAACATGATGATTAACTCGTGGATTAGGGTCATGTTATTGTAGTCTCAGATGATTAAGATCCGGAATGAGGTCTTCAAAATTCTTAGGAGCATATTCTTGTCCCTTATCTACGTATTCCGTGAGTACATCAACTTTTACTATAAGTGCTATAATAGAGACATGAACATTTGCAGCAAGTGTTGTGATTGAGTCTTCAATCCTCTTGAGACGCTCATCTTGTTGTAACATATAATTATCAAGCTTGGCCTTGATTTCGTTAGCATTTACCATGGTTCCTACAAATAAAAATATAGACTTTGTTTCTTTTTTATTTGCTCTAGGGATTCAAGTGCTAGAAGTATAAAGAAACAGGGGCTGGACTGAAACTGTTAAAACTTCAGGAGTTAAAATGACAGAAAATGAAACTACAGGGACTGGGATGTAAAATTTCAGGGGCTATTTTGAAATTTAAGAAAATTTGAGGGGCTAAACTAGAAACCTATAAAAATTATGGGGGTACTTAACTGTAATTTTTCATGAGATATTAGGTCACCCAGTGATGGTGGCGACTCTTTTATATTTCTTCTCTTTCTCTCTCTCTACTTTTCTTCTTTTTTCACGCCTGTGATGGCTGCGATTTGTGGTTACTACTTAGGTCGTGTTTGACTAGATTTTTGGCTAAAATTTGGGTTTGGGAGATAGTTTAGGGTTTGGATGTGATGGCTGCGATTTGGGGTTGCTACTTGGGTTGTGTTTGGCTAGATTTTTGGCTGGAATTTGGGTTTGGGAGATGGTTTAGGGTTTGGATGAGATGACTGCTATTTGGGGGTGCTACTTGGGCATTGTTTGGCTAGATTTTTTTTGTGTGATGATGATTGGACAATGAATTTAGGACAGAGGTTGGGGTGGTAGGTGGTTTTGAGATCTGGCTTTGATACCAAAATGATTGGGATGAGGGTTTTGGGACAAAGGGTAAATATCACATAGATAATTCTCACACAAAACTCAATCAATTAATCATTCAATATCTCCAAATAACAAAGTACATCACTATTTATAATACTCCTAAACAACTTTCCTAACATAAATTGGACTAATACGATAACTACAATTAAAGAAACTAATTAAAATACAGGCTTCCAAAACCTTTTATATTGTTCAAACCAACTTTTACGAACTCGTCCTACATCACTTCCTTGTGGATTCTAACGAGTTAGATTGTATAACTGAAACAATCTATATTATCAAATAACGCAAATGTAACCTATTCTTAAATTCATCCCTTCTCAACTCCTTCCTAAATCCACTAGTGTTCTAAAAAATCGTTAGGCTCGGTGCCTTGGCGTTTTCCAAGGCGTACTAGGCGTTAGTGGTCTCATTTATTTATTTTACTGCATATACATGTTGTACTATACAAAGCATATAGCAGAAGTAATTTTTTTAAATGTTACCTGAAACATTCTCAAAAAACAATCTTTTAAGGCTTAACAAATACATTTTAAGTATTGTAGATGCCTAGCCAAATCGAGGCAATAGAGGACCGCCTAGCGCCTAGGCGGGGATTAATTGGACCAAAGTGGGAATTTTTAGAACACTGAAATCCACAACCTCCTAATATCTTCTTAAAAGCCAACGACTAGAAGAAAATAATATTCATCCTCTAGATATTCATAAAGCCACAAGTCACTAACAACAACTTCTAATATCTCTCGACAATCTTTTTCTCCCTAAACTCTCGCAGTTGAACAATATATAACTTTCAGAATTCTGCAATCTACATATGTTTTGTCAAAGAGAGTCGCAAGTAAAAATAACGAAAATAAAAAACACATTTTGGGTAAAAACATTTTCAAATCAGAAATTTGTCCACTGAACTTGCAATAACCTCTAGCAAAAGCTGGCTTATTGAATCCACATTGTAGACAAAATTTGTCTTCTACGGAAATGTTCAGTGAAATGTTTAGTTGTTTAGTGAAATGTTGAGTTGTTTCATCACTCTTTTATCAAAATAAATATTAAACACCATTATGTAATATTGAACAATAGAAGGAACATGGCATCCCATGTCCAACATGGCAGCGAGCTATGTGCATGCACAGGAGCGAGAAATAGTTTTTAAGAATCTGTTGAACTGAACAGTATTATGTCAAACTGAAATTATAAAGTAAACTACTTGCTTCAATCATGCATGACAGCAAAAACAAAAAACAAGACAGAATAATATGAACATATGTCAGTTGTAATAATCAAATGTTATCAACTGTAGAGGCATATATAATGGGAGGCTTGCCTTAAGAAGTTCATAGATGTAATACCGAATGTCAAAGTCAGAAAGTGTGGGATAAAGCACTTTAAAATCGGTATTATTCACATATTCAAATATTAGACTTGGAGTCTTTGATTGCTGATCTCTAACAATATCGAGCAATTTCACAATATTTGGCCCGCCACAGAGGTTTTGTAGTATTTTTATCTCCCTCTTGATCTGCAAAGCAAGACAAATACATTCAGTCTTCCAACAATTCAAATATAGTGTTGCAAAGCAAGGAGATTTGAGACTTTGAAAAGAAAAGAAGAAAAGACCTAATGTTATACAAAGTGTACGAAACCGGCCTAGTTTTCTAAAAGCATATGCAGATCTTAGCATTCTTGGTTCCAACATTACAAGATGAAGACCAGAGGAAAGGATTTAAAGTGTAATACACAAAGAAAAAAAACATTCATATTCCAGTAAATATATTTAGATATACCGACCAAAACTCATAACTTCATACCAGGCAAGCCACCAGTACTGCTAGAATCAACATTCCCGTTTCAAAACTAAAAAACTCATCACAAGCAGAAAGCTTAAGAAAGGATTGGCTCGCAAACAAATACAAAACATTAAAACCACAAAATACAAATAAGGCAGCCCTAGAAGTATAGGAATGATGAAGCATGTCACAGCAAAAACTACTACCTCCATCCCATAATAACTGTCGTTTTAGAAGAAAATTTTTTTCCCAATTTATTTGTCGTTTACAACTTTCTAGGAGAATAAATTATTTACTTTCCTATATCCCCCTACCTTCTCTCATTGTCCCAAGAAATTTTTCCCTTTGTATTAATAGTTTTCAACTTCCCATAAAGGGGTAGTGATGAAATTTCACACCAATTTTAATTAATAAATGATAGCACTAAATGACTTTTTTAATCCATCTGCATCAAGCTAAAACGACAGTTATTATGGAGGGAGTACTATTTTTTCGTAGCAAATGTTTTATTGGAAGTTGAAGTAACTACAACTATTTGAAAATAAACACCTTATTAACAAAACAATGTTATAGTTATATGAGCTTCAACAATTCGTAGACCTCTATATTAGTTAGAGACTTGATATTAGCAAACAATGAAAAAGAACTGACCTTTTTCTTCTTAACGGGTTTAAGAATCTTAATAATGCATTTCTCGTTATTGCCGCAATGAAAGCCCTCGAAAACCTCACTGTATTTTCCTCTCCCAACTTTCCTCACAACCTCATAATCATCCTGCTCCCTACATAACCAGTACATATTATAATCAATCACAATCAAACCAAATACACGCAATCAAAAAGATAAATAGATAGCTAACCCCCATTGAACGGTGACGGACTCGTAATCCCAGTAATCCTTGGGACGAATCACATTAATGTCGGAGTAAACCCTAGCCTTGGAAGGGGCGCCGGGACGGCGGATGGATTTACCGATCTTCTGCGCCAGGGTTTCCGGCTGTGAAAACAACGGCCGAAGGCGGTTATACAACGGAGACGGCGGCGGCGGCGGCGGTTGGGATGGTTGTGGTGGGAGTTGTTGCTTTTTGAGTTTTGTGGGGAGGTAGTGCCGGGCCCTGAAAGCGATGTGACAGAGTATTGTGATTGAAAGAAATGAAGGTGGAAACCGGCTCAGGAGTCCGTTATGATGGTGGGATATTATGAGTTTCAGAGGCCTTGCGGCCATCAAACGGAAGCTATAACCCAGATTCAAGTCTCTCTCTATTTATCATTATCCCTCTCCCTTCTCTTTTTCTTTTTCTTTTTTTATCTTTATTTTCTCTTTTTCATTTTTATTCTTTTAATATTCTTCTATCATTTTTATAGTAATTCTATTTTTTACTTTCGGCTAAATTACACTTTTAACCCTCAAAGTCGTCCCTAAAGTATATTTTTCATCAATTGGATCGTGATATTTCGTATGAATTCTATTCTTTTTACCCAATTTGACACAAACTTGACCCATTTTGACTTAATTTTGACTCAACCCCAAATTTTAATATTTTAAAATAAAAATTTTTTTAAATAAATATAATTATTATTTTAAATTTATTAAAAAAATCATTTTAAATTTTCTTAAATATAAATATAAATACTTATTTTAAAATTATTTTAAATACTAATTTAACAAGGTAAGTACGGAATCCTTTTAATTACTTCAATTTTGATTACTCGGCAGCTCAAAAGACTTTTTCTTTTTTTTTTCTTCTTGTGATTTTCGTGTCTTATTGGTCATAAATTTTGATATTATTAAAAGTCAACTCAAAAGTTCTAAAGTTATGTTTTTCACAAAATTTTAGTAAGCATTTATTATTATTAAAAAGACAATGTACTCAATCTGGTTCTTAACAGAAGTTGTTTTAGAATTGTACACAATTATTAAATAAATGATTGAATATCATTAAATATAATATCAATCGTCTATATTACCCTTGTATTAGAAAAAGTGAGTACTCCCTCGGTTCTATATTAAGTGTCGTAGAGAAAAAAATTAATTCCTAATTAAGTGTCGTTTGCATATTTTTAGGAGAAATTTTCTCATATTTTCCTGATTTACCTATTTTCAAGTGCAACACTTTTCAAGTAAATTTATTTCCATAAAAACACTATACCTAATTCCTCCTCACTTTCCAAGGAAATTTATTCCTATAAAAACACTACTTACTCCATTCTATTTTTTCTCACTCTTATTTAAGGAGAGATACAAGCTAGTTTGCACTTTAATTAGAGGAGAGACACTACCAACACATAAGGGGTAAATATGAAAATTGGGATCTTTATTAATTACAAAGTAATGATATCCTTAATATGTGTATTTTATATAATAACGACACTTAATATGGAACCGAGGAGGTATTATTTAATGGACAAAAAATAGTAAGAGAACCAAAGATATATTTATTACTTAGGGTAATATTAAAAACTAAACAATTAATACTTATTTAAAATTCTTAAACGACTTATATTAACGAACAAAAACAATTCTCTAAAACGACTTATATTAAAAAACGAAGACAAAAAAAGTTTTGAATTATAAGTCACCAAATTTGGAGTACTAAGTTGACTCAAATCAATTAAAATGTCTTTATATATAAAAGTTTATCCGGTAAGTCCTTTTATCTTGGATATTAAACTTGTAATAATATAAAAAAGAGAAAGTAAAAAGTATGACCTAGTGGGGGTGTCTGGGGTTTTTTTTTTTTGGGGGGGTGGTCCGGTGGCCTTAACGACCGGTAATAACTGATGCACTTTAATCTTTGAGTCCTTCTACGTCGACATTGTTTTGGCGACATTGTAGCGACATTATTTTATTTTATTTTTTGTAGTATCTCCCAAAAAATGTATAGTATTTATTCCAATTGAAATTTTTATAAAAAATAATGTTTTAGGTGTAACTAGATATAAACCCGCGCGTTGCGGCGGGATTATTTAATTTTTAATAATAAATCTATACGTACAATTAATAAATTAAAATATACTAAAGCACCGTAAATTGGTGTGTGATGATAAAATTTTACATAGAAAAACAAATAAATATACATTGTAGGGGTAGTGGTGAGAGTTTACCGATCTGTGCATTACACTATAAGTATCTGACTATTGTTTTTAGGCTAGTGGCAAAATAAATGACCTCAACTCGTGGACAAATCATTTTTCTACTCTTCCCTTTTTCTATTTTTTTTTCAGTTTTTCTTGACCAAAGTGTAGCCAACTGATTTATTTTTCCCGTCCTTTATTACATTTGTAATTTATTTACTGTAAAAAAAGGGTTGCCTCAACTTAACTTTTTACAATCCATAACAAAAAGAGAATAAAAGGGTATGCCAAGGTTTAAAAAATCTCTTAAAAATTCAATTAGAAAGTCAATGCTCAAACTATTCAGCCTAAGCATATAGCAAAATATCTGGGTAAACTACAAGCTTAGAACCTTCATTCAAGAAAAAGCCTTCAATTGCAATGGTCTGAAAACAAAGTCGGTGTTCAAATTAGCAGTGCCACATTGTGAGGTAATTTTGAGTAATATGTATGAAAAGCAATACATGACACAATAGCTTGAAAATATCTACCTCTAACCATTCCCTTGTAAATAATGCAGTAAACATCAAGCTCATAACTATTCAAAATGTCAAAAAACTAACTACTTAATAGTTGGCCTAATGTAAGCACGTGAAATGAACTTTCTAGTGGTTTCCTTTCCTTGGTTAGCTGCACATAAATTTGCAAATAACAATAAGCTTGCTCCTAACATGAACAACACATAACACAACATATTAGGTGACAATGTAGCTACTACTTTTAGCAACAGATGTCCAAATATTAACATAGTTTAAATACATATGCTACTTAATAAGAACATTCAGTAGAAATACTTAATCCATGATCGTTTACATTGTCCTATATTAAAACTACTTCCCAGACTGTATACCTAATAACACATGTGCGAGACATTTGAGAATGTGAGGATTCCAAATCACAGAGCACACTAATTAGATAAAAGAAGAACCAAAAAAATTAAAAATTTAAGTGATGAGGTCACAAAGAAGGAAGTATAGGACAAACTTTTTTAAATGTCATTTTGAAAATTCAACAGGTGGAGTGACATCAATGGATGGTTTCCTTCGACAATTCTTCAACAATGTATATGAAAATAAGATGCACACCCGTGAAAACAACTACCGCAAGTACAACAACCAAGTGCTCGCATCATTTATTCTTGACAGCTCAAAGTTACGATTAGAAAACAAAAAAAACAATTTTAAGATAATCAAAACATATTTCACAAACTCTGCTATTCAAATTAACTTCAACTAAAACCAATAAAATCAAAAATTTCAGAATTGATCATTAAAAAGCATAAAAGCTATTTTCCCCCAATTCCTAAACAATATACCAAATTAATCTATAAAAATAAAGCAACAAAAATGCAAAAGAAAGATATCAAAAGTTAATACCTCAGCGGCAAGATACTCGAGGACGGAGGACAGATAGAGGAGGTAAATGAAATTTATTTTCGCAGCAACTCCACTTTCTAGCCTTTGAATATGCAAGCTAATCACGCTCCATCAGTGATACTTGCACCCTGTTTGTGAGTTTTTAAAACTAAGAAAAAGATAAAATAGAAAAAGCCAAGGAAAATTATAATTTTTTCATAGTAATCCGATGTTAAACAAATACAAAAACAAAATAATAATAATAATAATAATAATAATAATAATAATAATAATAATAATAATAATAATAATAATAATAATAATAATAGTAGTAGTAGTAATAATAATAATAAGTAATAAAAATAATTTTATAGTTTTTTATACTACTATTACTAATAAGTGGACTCTTTCTGTTAAACAAAAACAAAAGGCTGATGTTGATATTCTTTTTGTGAAAAGGAGGAAGTATTAAAAAAATATCTCTAGAAAATACAAGTTGACTTTTCATATGTATCAAAAACAATCTAAATATGCTTCAAAAAAAGTCAATAGTCAAATACAACTTAGAAAATAGAGGGAGTATAATCAAAACAAAATGTCCCCGAACTGATCATCAACAGCCTAACATCATAATTATGTCTTTGGAGATCTGAATTGTTTTCGAAATGAGACCTTACCAAAATACAGAAAGCAGTTTAAGTCTCTTTTTTCACTTGAAGACAAATTATGATCTAGCCAAATAAAACCCTTCCAAGAGCTGATTCATAGATTTCTTAAAGGTCCCATCTGAACATCCATTATGAGGTAGTATATACAGCTTAGAACAGAGTACAATAACCTCAAATGGATCCAAATGTCTATAAAACTCTGGATCTCGGTCATAATCCTGGAACATAAAATTAGAAGGCAAAGAAAAACAAAAAGAAGGTTATGGAGTAATATATTTTAATATTGTAAAACTTATTTACCTGAAATAAATAATTTACTACAAAAAACTTCACATATTGTTCAATTCGTTGACGCTTGCCGCACACCAAGAATAAATTGTGCATCAAATTATCTCATTTACAAAGGAAAATAGTTAAATGCCCTATATTAGTATGAACCAAATGGCAAACAAAATTTCTTGATACATATTTTCATTACATATTCAAAACCAATTGACATTTTCAGTTATAACGACAATTGGCTTGGAAGCAAACTTGAGTTGAAGTTTTTGAAGTCTCATTCTGATCTTCTCAATATCCTAGATTTATTGACAGTAGAAAGACAAACCCGCGCGCGTTGCAGCGGGATTATTTAATTTTTTAATAATAAATATGTACATACAATTAATAAATTAAAATATAATAAGAATATGAAATATTGTTATCCAGATTAATCAACATGTCCTCATCAAGCCATAAAAGAATTTGCAAGCTTATAATAATTAGTGAGGGCCCATATCAGAGTTCACAGTTTGTACAAAAAGGGCACATTAGTTACAAAATTTTAGAAAAGAAACCCAAAAACCAAGGAGCAGCTCACATAAGTACCTAATACCGGCTGCCTTTTATCTTCATTTCTCTTGTATACCTGGTTTGTGTAAATGTTCGACATGATTGAAAATATTACCATTTATCGTGAAAAAAGTATCTAAATACTCTAGTAATCACCTCAGCAAAGTTGGACCAATAATTCATGGAAACAAATGACAAGGCCTTTTTTATCCCCATTCTAGAAACAAAAGACCTCATTTCAGATATTGAAAACGGCAATGCATGGGAAAACAGTAGAAAACTTAGATACTTTATTAATCAACTAAAATGAGAAAGCAAATATCATAAGATAGAAAGAACGGCATTTCAAAAAGCTCAAGGAAAAATAAAATTGTCTCAATGTGTACTTTCAGGAGAATGATGTATACGACTTAAATTTACTGACCCAGACTCGATCAACTCTGGCATCACTGCCTCACATGCCCCAGAAGACGCATCAGAAAAAAGCAAGGGATCACACTTATTTTCAATCAACTTCTTCCCTTCATTGTTGGGAGAATGACTGCCTTCAGGACTGCCTCCTGTAAATCACTTGACATGTCAACATCCTCATTATAATCTGGGACTGCACTCTCCGCCTCTTGCGCATCACTACACGAAGCAAGCCCGCCAGGTTTATCATCATTTGAAGCAGCTTTCTCAGTATCATATGTTTGAACAACCTCGAGGCTCTCCAAGTTGGAAGATATTACTTTCTCCCGATTTATGGCTCCAATTTCTTCCCTCTGCTTCTTATAAATAGACATGGCTTTCTGCAAGTTGAAACAAAACATATAAAAATAATCATGAAAGATCTATTCAACTTTGCAAAATCCTTGACAATATTCTTAGTCATTTGTTTATAAGAGATAATAATCAGATACATGAAGGGGGAAATATTATAAACTCAAACACACAATTCCAAGTATATTATTGACGCATTTAAACATTTAAATAAAAATTCCATAGGGCAAACATATAGTTGAACTCTAGAAGCATTTCTAACCCACAATTCCAAGTATATGCATACTTTTCTTTTAGTGAGGGCCCATCTCAGAGTTCATCGAATGAGACGTGTACTGCATTTGCAATTCCTATACAAGCATTTTTTAAACAGATAAGTGACTACACTTGCATCCTATACAAGCATTTTTTTTATATATACTACCCATGTTTCAAATTATAAGATCATTTTTGAATTTTGAAAGTCAATTTGAGTCATTTTCAAACTCAAAATTTAAATGATTTATTAAAATTATGAAATAATAAATATTACAACAATGAGTAATATTTTTAGATAGTTTACAATATTAATTAATGTATTGATTAAAATTAAATGAATTCATGTCAAAATTTTGAGTTTGAAAGTGTTTTAAGTTAAATTCAAAATGTCAATAATGATCTTATAGTTTACAATAGGAGTACATATAAGGACATTCTAGACCAACATTTTTTCTAGAGGTCAAGTAGAATTTTAAAAGCTAGACAGAACATAATTTGTATCCACCAAACCCCCTGGCCGATATGAAACCCCGAAAAAAAAACAACGGTTTTTAGCCACAAAAAAATACTAAATATAATTATAGGATTGGAAAAAAAATAACACCAAAACCTATAAGTTTAGCACCATTGAGTTACTCGTAACAAAAACTACTCCAAAATGAGGGCCACATTGAACAAATAGTAGTGAAAGTGGTGACACGTGAAATGAATAAGCAAACCATCAAACATAAACACATGATTAAATGATCACAACAATAAAAATAGTGATGACTCATCATGCAATGAATACAAGTATGCATACCATTTTCACAAACTGTAACATTCCCGAGATCACCAGCATGAATATCTCATCCTTAGGAGCGTCATGCTCTTTGCCAGCAGGGTTATAATGTGGTCCTGCAGATTAACATGATCAAGAGAAGAAATATAAAAATCGTTGCATTCTTTCAATTGCCATTGTCAAAAGTACAAAAAAATTCAAGTACATGGGTGAAATTTACCAGTTGACATGCAACCATCTGTTGTATCACCAAGAGCATGGACATGAAAACCATGAAGTCTGGGTGCAAGGCCAGAAAGGCTTCCACTAACTGTAG
This sequence comes from Panax notoginseng, assembly GCA_016801055.1. Lineage (NCBI taxonomy): Eukaryota > Viridiplantae > Streptophyta > Magnoliopsida > Apiales > Araliaceae > Panax > Panax notoginseng. The sequence continues at coordinate 40,732,582 of CM029013.1, read as the reverse complement.
TTGGATCTGAGGCACAAGAATAGGATCTACCAAATTAAGCTTAGTGTGCTCCTTTATAATGGACTTTTATTTTTTGGATTATAATATATATATATATTAGATGAAAAAAGAATATATGTACAGGGAAAGAGTAGTCCACCCACAAAATAAAAATAAGAAGTGAAAAGAAAAATAATTTGAACCAGATAAACAACAAATCCTCCAACAAACAGGGCATTAAGATCCTTGAGGACACACTGTACAAACACAAAGCAGATATAGAAGGAACAAATGAAACAAAAAGAAAAGCTTCACCTACTTCTATTTTGTATTAGGAGGATTAGCCAGCGCATCAGAGATTCTGTAATCAATGGTAATCCAAGTCACCCACCACGAAAGTAAGTCAAAGGGTTTTAGAAAACAATTACTTGTGGATCTCAGAAATCCATAAGATCTTTCATGCTATTGACAACCTCTTGTAACGAATGATCCAGTTGTAGTGATAAAACATTGCTCTTGTAACAAAAAACCCATGATGGTGTTCCAGTTTCAATAGTTACCAAGGCAGCTCCAAGATTAGTGCTTACACCATGACAGAGTAAAGTTTAACAACAGATTACAAACAAAATGAATACAGTTTCTAAAAGTAAATCAAAACCGTCCATGAAAAGGTATCTAAGGATTAGAGGGCAAAGATATATATATATATATATATATATATACATATATATATATATATATATATATATATATTTCAAATCCATAACATAAATTTAAGGTTAAATTCAAGTATATATAGTACATTTCTTTTTAGATTAATAAGCACAGGTCAAATAACCCAACAATGAATTACAATTTGAAAAATACGACAAAAATTTTACTTCAATTATTTATTTTACTATGAAGACAATAACCTTGGAGTAGGTAGGATTTGACCATGTGATCTCCCCTTAGAATGGGGGACAAAAGGAGTTGGCATTTAGTAACATAAAAAAAAATCATATTTTTCAAAATTTAGTTGAGAAAAATGAGTGTCTATGTACAGAGTTATGCAACTGAATCTCAATTCTCAACCTACCATGACCATATATAAATTTAGGTTATAACCTATCAAATATTTTGGAAAAAGAAAAATTAAAAAACAATCAGTAAGAAAATACTCAAAAAATTTCATGGTGCGGCTTAACTGCCTAACACCGCAACATAAGTATTAAGAAAAGACGATAAAATAGGCATACTAAGCTGCTGTAAATTGAAATAAGAATTAAGAGTCTCACAATAATTGGTTGTATATATATATATGATCGAATCACAAAAGAATATATGATCATAATCAGCAAAAGATCCAGTTGATTAGAGCTAAAAAATAGCCCAAAAAGATGATAAAATGTAAGCTTCAAGAAATTACTTCAGCTAAAAAATAGCCCCAAAAGATTAAAAAATTTAAGATTCAAGAAATTTACCATCCATGAACCATCTTCCATCTGAAGAAATGTAAGCTTTCTTAATTGACAAGTTCAGATCTTTGAGAACTTGAACGGCTTCTAGAAGAATTCCATGTTTTCTAGCACTATCAAGAAAATAATGGACAAATTAGTCAAAATGTCAAACTAATTTTGGACAAATAACTTTTGGGAAATTTAATAGAAGGTGATACTTACCATAATGCGAGTGGCGTTGGAACAACCAGCATTATCGACTATGACCCTGTAACAACATCAGGGGCAAGGAAATTTCTGAAAATAGTCAAATTATAATAGGTGAAAAACTTCTAGAAAAATGGAATAAGAGTTGGACAAATTTCAAATTTGGGAACAAAATCAACTAAGTAACTCTTTACTGCCAAATATTGGTGTTAATATGGAAAATATTCCGAAAATTTGGAAACAAATCATGTCGAATATTTCCACAGTGATATTCTCTAAAATATTGCAAGCAATATTACTTATCCACCCAAAGGTATATTGATAATATTATTTAACTGAATCTTTCTAGCACATACAATGGCTCTCATTCCTCCTGAAGACACAAAACTTGCTCCTGCTACACTTGACTGGCGGGACTGCACCCTCCAAATCTGAAGGCAAGCAACTGAGACAAAGTGAAAGTCAAATTAAAAGTCATTTTGCACAACTGAAATGAAGGGTCAAAACCTGCAAGATTTTTAGCTTTCAACTTCTCAATAGCCTATAAGAATCATAAAAGATTAGCAATTCTATTGAAGTTCTATGTATTCTCCTATCCTACTTATCCGCAATGGATTCATGTGCTAATTAGAGAGAAATTAGCAAGCATAAACACATATATGGATGAAATGGTGACAAAATAATCATATCAATTATTGAGACCCATAGTTCATAGTCCATCTAAAATATATTTAGAGAAAACTGAAAAGGCTTCAGAGATTTTCCTAGCATAACATTTATCAAAGCTGGAAGGAAGGGAAGATTGCTCTTTTTTTAGAGCAAGATTAAACTTTAAATTGATACATATATACAAACATAACCTATAGTTTTAGAAGGGGGTTGAGGGCTAATTTTGGGTACCGGAGAAGAGAGGAGACCGGTAAGTAATTGTATCTCCGTGACGGAGACGAATCGCTTCATCTCGTCTAGCTGGTCTCGAATCCCGGCTCGGTGTCGTGCCTCGGTCTCGGCTAAACGGAGCCTCAGATCCTCCACCGCCCTAGAAGGAGCTTTCGATGAGAATCTGTAACTAAACCAAATGGTGAAAACCAGATCTTCAGCAATCTACTGGATGTTTATCCTTTAGATTGAGTTTCTTCGAATTTTGAATGAATTTGAATTAATTTTGTTTGAATTAATTTAGTTGTCGTATTTAAGGGAATTTGGGAAATGAATCTCATATGTTAATTAATTTAGTTTGAATTAATTTAGTTGTCGTATTTAAGAGAATTTGGGAAATGAATCTCATATGTTATGTTAAACGGACATTTGTGTAAAGGTATTTAACAACATTAATTAAAATGGACAGGTGTTAATTTTTTAGAATGACAGATGTCAATTTGTGTCATGTACTGTAATTTAGTATATATAATAGATTTGGATACATACAAGGAACAGGGCCTGTACTACTATACATTTTTTGGGAGGTACTACAAAAAAAAAACAAAAAATTAAATAAAAAATGTCACTAGAAATGTCATTAAAAAATGTTCCCCTAGACTTATTGTTAATCTATTTTTTTTACTACAATTATGAGAATAATAAATAAAAAATAATAGAGCAAGTTTGAACAAAAAACTGTAAAAGAAAGTATATTTTTTATTGAAAAAACACTGTAAACTGCTCTATTATTACTGTAAACTGTAAAAGAAAGTATATTTTTTATTTTTTTTAATAAAAAATATATTTTCTTTTACAGTTTTTTGTTCAAACTTGCTTTATTATTTTTTATTTATTATTATCATAATTGTGATAAAAAAAAACAAAAACAAAAATAAAAACAAAAACAAAGGTACCGGTCATTAGCACCGGACCTAAGTACCGGACGCCCCCCCAATTTGGGTGTCTGTGTGTTTACCATGACCCAATCCATGTTTACCATGAGGTTGGGTGTGTGTGTGTCAAATTAGCAAAAAAAAGTGTGAATCCTATCAATTTAGTTTTTTAAACATTTTTATTGTATAAATGAATTCTAACGTTTGTGAACAAAAATTTAAGTATTTCTCATTAGTGGATTCCTTTCCTTTTAAAACAAAAGTTGTTCAGTGAATGATGGTGCTGCCACCAAATGTTAGGTTACTATATGTCATATGAAAACACTAGTATCAGAGTTAGTTCGATATTAAGATGATGATTTTATTGTTCATGTATACTACTACTATTAGTTTCTTAAGATATTTATCTACTTCTCTGTGATTCATCTCTAACCCAACAACCTATTCATCTGTTGTACTAAACTAAAACTCGTCATATAGGGGTAGGGGTAGGGGTAGGGGGAGGGGGAGGGGGTTAACATGAAAAAATTAGACATCTTTGAATTTCTAACTTTACAAACCAGACCTTTTTTATTTATAAAACGGATAGAAAAAATAAATATTCCAACCTAAGAGTATCATGATATACTATATGAATTTAAATTCGATGTACTGATACCGTATATACAACCGATATTACGATAACGAGACATTATTAATAAAGTATATGTATTAGATAAAATTATATTTATCTATCAATGTATTAAATTTTAACTCATTATATTTCATACTTATGTAAGATTTTAAACTTGAAGATTATGTGCCCTAGTTGAGAGCGGGCAATTTTTCAGGCCCAAATATTTCGTCGTTTGATCTTAAAAGTCAAATTTTATCTTTAATTTTAGAATGGATGAAGTATTATTAATAAAGAAAATGATATATGTCCACAAATCTCATGGTAAAGTTAATTTATAATTAAGGTGAGATGGAATAATAGTATCTTGATCTTTTTTTATTTTTATTTATCTCATGCATTCACATATATCAAAGGAACAGATTGCTTCGGGTGGAGTGTGGTAGGGGAGGGGTGGGGGTGTATACATAATCACTTAATAATATTTTTTTGAATAAAAATTTTTTGAATCTGGGGTAAAAAGAACCTTTGATTTATATTTATAATGAAATGTGGGTCGAAAAATGGTTAACCGATTTAGACCTATATTTCTTTTAAAAAATATGGTTCCAAAACTTAATCGAATAGTTGCAACTCCAGAAAAAAATACAATAACATGAACTTAAATAAATAAAATAATTAACTAATTCATTTAGTTCTAATTAATATAATAGGGGTCGACTCAATAGTTAACAAGTATACTATTTCCTGTTTTTGTTAACTTGGTTGTTGGATTTTCCGTTGTTAAGGTTATAAGGTGGATGGAGTCAGACACTTGAGCTACAAAAGTTTTGTCCAATATATATACTAGGAGTTGGCGTTAATAGTGAAAGCGGTTGACAAAAGGCTTTCCAGTTCCAGAGTTTCAACATGCTGAATAGATTGCTGACTACATCCAAACCGTTTCTAGCTTTTCAGAAATATGACGGAATATTTAAATAAAATATTTGAAGCTCGTGTGTGTTTTTGAATTCATTGTAACTTGATCAAAGATCTGTCCGACATGTCATTGTGTATAGGGTGAGTTTTTTTCTTCCTAGTTGACAATCCATCTTATGTGTTATATATAAGGGGCATTACAAACATTTTAAACTTATAATAGTTATGTATAAAATATTAAGAGCATGGTGTTCTTTTAAGATTTGTTACATTTTAATTTAATATGATCTGTTTTGACGACTACTAGTACTAGAGATAATCGGCTCTCTCTGCAAGAGATAATATCACCTAAATTATACTCAAGTTCATGTCTATACATTCTACTTGGTATTTATTTGAGATGACCTTCAATGTATCACCTGCTTCTAGTTTTTCCCTTCATACTAGTTATCCTGTGGTGCAAGGATTTTTTGTGGTTGGCAATTTTCCATCATAAGTGCACTGCGGGATATTTGGGTTCCTAACAAGCCGGGGCCCAACTGGCACTTTATTTGCTTTTGGACGAACATCCTGCAGGCCAACAATTAATCACTTATAAAAAACAATAGAAGATGCAGCATTTACTTATCTTAATTATAATATGGAAGCGTACTGAGTTTTATCATGTAGCTTGAACTCTCTACTCTTTTGACATGCTATTGCTGTTTCTGAATTGACTATTTAGGCATTCATACTGGACTGTATCCGCATGTAGTCTAACTATTCAGTTCGTGCCTTACTGGTATGCTTCTGTCCTTTGTAATTTTATGTTTTGGTCTAGATCTGTTGTCATGGCATTAGCTTTTAATAAATGATATGATTGTATCAGTGATATATATAGATATATACATATATGTTGATGCATAACTTTCAAGGGGGTCTTAATGCTTGGTTGCATAATATTGATATTTAAGTGGGCCGAGTCATTTCTGCAAAGTGATGACAATTTTGTGAAAGTAAGAATATGTAAATATGTTTCTTTTCTTCTCAAAACCTTTGATTATTTATTTTATACTTTTTTGCCTATTTGCTTGGCTATTATGGGGATGGAATGAAGAAGAAATATAACAAAGGAGTGTCTAGAGAGAAAATACAGAGAGGTAATGAAATATAACATGGAAGAAAAATATTTCATGCTGTCCAACTAAACAGGCCGGTTTTATTGGATGATAGAAAGATGGATGCGAAGATGTAGGTCTTCATATTAAGAAATGTGTCCTGGTGTTCATGCATATTCATACTCAGTCAGATGTACTCCTATTTTTCTTACATCTTCTTCCTTATTTGGTACTCTTGTGGATGTGGTGTTATAGATGGGAATTCAGTAAGCTGAGTGGGTAATGGGAATATAGAAGCTTGTAAAGTGGAATTTTCTGATGTATTTAGGTAGGTGATACTTAATACAGAAAAATAAATTTTGTGATAGGAAGCTTGAATACTTACCTGGTCAAATATAGCTGTTGGGATAGCAAGAGTAGCAACAGCGTTAGGGGAGTCAACTATTCCTGAAATCCTTCCTTCACAAGGGCAACATGACAGTAAAAGATAGATCTGATAGCCACCGTCATATTTCTCAAGTCAGTAACTAATCTGAATCTAAACTCCAAGATACACTAGTCGTATATAATGAGTGTGCTTCAAGTGTTTGTGCTCTATTTCTAAGACTAACAATATGAATAGGTGGTGTGATTTGTGAGACCGACCTGTTCTTTGGAGTACCCAAATCTGGAGAGGTAGTCAATTGCATTGAGTACTGCTCGTTTATAAGCCACACTGGCGTCAAGGTAATGTTGTCTCCCAGTCTCATCAACGCTGATGCCCTCAAATACCAACCATTCTGAAAATTTTGGCTCAACAGGCCCAATTTCGAATATTGGGTTTACATGAAGAGGAGTGGGTCCCATTGGAGTTAAGTATTCTTTCATCCCACCCCTTATGATTTCGCACCTGAGACAAATAAAATTCTCTTTGCTTTAATGTAAAATTATAGCATAGCATAATTTAATGTAAAATTAAAAAAAAAAACTGACAAAGGGGCAGAATTTTTGTGAAAAAGAGCTTCTGGGGCATGCAAAGAAGAAAAAATTGTAAAAACACTTCGGGTCCCTTGCGATTCAGGAAGTGCCCATTCTTTGTGTTTTTGAGGCAGGCAAAAGATTTTGGGACCTTTCAGAGGAATTCTTCTTAAGGTTTCAGACAACTTGGTTACCTATCAAGAGCTCCTCAGTCTAAAAGAGTATTTCCCAAGAAAGATTCATGTAATTGACCTTAAGTGGATGGGAAATATAGTTGATTTCTTAGTCTAACCGCTTGACTTATCTAGTAATGGAGCTAACTTAATTATTCGGGAATTCTACCAAACTTTAGTCTGTTATCTGGATTCTTGATTTTGAGATTTATAGATGTCTCCATTGTATCTTTTGATGTTTCCTTCTTTTTTCAGTAATATTATTGAATTACTAACTATACAAGAGAAATTATATGTGAACTGCAATTAATATTTTTGGGGACAATAATTTGAAAGCAAATGCAAATGCTATTAAGATGAGATATGTAATGTACTTGAGCTCTAAAAATCCGCTCATCTCTATCGCTCCACAGAATGAGACTTCACCATCACCTTGGGAAAAGTGCATGTCCCCAGTGCTAAAGTTTGCTCCTTCAACAAATACAGGAAGGTATATCTTTGAACCCCTGCTAAGATTTTTTATGTCACAATTTCCCCCGTTCTCTCTTCCAGGAATTGTCCTTGCAGCCTCCTTAGCAATCCTTTCCCACTCCGGAGTTTTTCCTTGAATCTACAAATCAAGTGCTGTTAGAGTAACCCTTTATGCAGTAAGTAACTAAGTCAAGTTACAACATGTATGTTACTTGTTAGCATGCTTAAAGCTGTACAAGTCTTTGTAAAAAATAATCTTTAGAATACTACCTCAGGGCAGTGGGAAGTTAAATTTATAGATTGCGTCTCATAATGTAATAGTAGAACTGGTCGAGGTAATTCGCCATATAGGCAGAGATTGCTAGCATGTTAAGTGAATAATATATACCTTGCCAAGATGGCATCCTTTTGTTGATGGTAGGTTTGCCAGTGGCCGAATATGCAAAACCTCACATAATTTCAGTGACTGATGACCAGTTTCTTCAAGCTCTCTTTCCCTCTTATTCCATATATTAAGGAGTTCAACAGAAGGTGCAGTTCCAATTATGCCAGGGTGAGTTAAACCCGGAAACCGCACGCCTGTCATGGATAAAGAAGTGCCCGAGTAGCTTACAAAAGTATGCAAAACAAGTATGTTTAAATGTAGGCACTATGATTTCTTTCAGAATAGTGGGGGTTAGCATTCACATTTACTGGTTTCATAAACGCAGAATAGGAAAAGGAAGGAATTAGGAAGAAAATTACCTGGTATGTGAGGAGAGTAAGAGTATATTCCTTCAAAATACCAAATGGCTTTGGTCGCACAGGGGAAGTGGTCAGTTAGAAAACCCCCGCCGTTTTCTCTGTCAAATATTGCTGTAAAACCCCACTCATCTCCAGGAAGAGGACCTAAGTTGCATATTTCGACTACTAAAAGATCACCTGGCTTAGCCGGAGTCCCGTCCTCAGCAACAACTCTGATTGGACCACTGAGATAGTGGACCTTCGCCAGTTTCAGAGGTCAAAAGTCATGTCTCATGAATTAATTAGGTAGTTAGATTATGCAGCAATTCTTTATTCTCTACCTGTGGCTAATTTTTTCTTAGGGAATGAATTTCAATCTTTGGATGTAAGAGAAAGTATCTTAAACATTCTGCTTGATCTTAGTATTCTAGATGAGAATAAGATTATACAAAGTTTTTTTAGGACATTATAGTTTCTGAATTTTGATCTTTGGATGCAACTCAGAGAAAGTATCTCAAATATCTAGATGACATGAAGATTATACTTACAGTTGAGAGGTCTACATATTTTACATCAGTTGCAGAATTGTCATCTTTAATAGCACCTCCTGTCCAGTCTACCATCTCTACCCTGAACATCTCGCCTGTCTTAACCTCTGCAACCGGTGGTATTTCCGGATGCCATCGATTGTGCAGAGGTGGCTTTTGTTCCCATGGCTTCTTCTTTAGGTCAATGGGTGCTACAAGTTTTGTAGATGGAGGAGCCATGAATGAACTGTTAGAGAGACAAGACTTTAGGGGAAAATGGCAGAAGAAGTTAACTGTTGACTTCAAAACCTGGGTAGCCGGCAAATGTAAATGACAGCTTTTCTAGTGGTCCCTCGAACAAGAGAAATGTATTGAAGAACTACTTTCCTATAGCAAGAATTTTTTTAAATTAAAATAAATAAATTATATTCCATTAGCAGGTCTTTATTTGACCATATTCATTTATGATAAAATTTGGGGGTTCCCTGGGTGTTGGAATGTGTAAGTGGGTTATCGGGCTTCCTTGACAAAGTATATATCCACCTCCAATCCGATTAGAAGTTACAAACTATTCTTACCCATTATGTCCCAATCCCTTCTGGTTCTGCTTGTTGCTTGACTTTCTATTTCCAAAAACCACAGCAAGCAGAATGATCATAGGAAATGAAACCTTACAACTCTTACTTGGATGCCCTAGCCTGTGAGGGAGATACTTTTGTTCTTAAATTCAGGAAAAAGAAATAAAAAAACTTATTTTAAAGTGCCGTATTTTATTGAAGTCTAACAACAAGATTTATCAAGATTAGCAAAACTACAAGTTGTATTATGTTATTCTTCTCATATTAGCCTGCCCTCCAGAAAATTAAGTTATCAGTGACCCTTTAATACCACATGCTTCATCTACTCTTTCAATATATCTAATACATATACTTGAAATGATACTAGAACATATATTAGAAGAAACTCACAATAGACAAATCAGCATGTTTGATATCTTCGGCTGAGTAGTCCTTTGTAATGCCACCACCACTAAAATCCACCATCTCAACCCTGAAAACCTCCCCAACTTTTACCTCTGCAACCGGCGGTATATCGGGGTGCCACCTGTTGTGAAGGGGCTGTTCTTGTTCCCATGGCTTCTTCTTTACATCTATGGGCACAATAAGCCTGGGACCATGTTGAGCCATTGACTCACTCTGTGTTAAGCAAACTTGATGTAGCTTACCAAAGCCAAGGAAAAGATAACTGAGTTCAAAATCCTTCTCTGTTTACAAGATTGGCATTATTGATAGACAAAAATAGGTTTGGATATTTTTCCTCTCCTTACTCGATGGACCACTTACACACCTTGATTGTTCTCACAACCAACTTTCTTGATTGAAGGCTTCAACAGTGATTGGACATATTATTACTTTGTGTGTTAATAATATATATAACTATTATATAGATGGTAAAAATAAAGCTTCTTTTAATTTACCTATCGAGTTAAAGTTAGCCATTGATTAAGGGGAATAATTTGATACTTATCTGTGACACTTTATACTAGTAACATTTAAGGTAATTTAGTGCTACGATTTGATGTTAATGTGTGATGTGATTAGATAAGCTACTAAATTTTATTAGTGTAAACTTGCATTTTCTTTCTTTAAATGAATGAATTGCTTGTTGGCTGGCTGGAGAACGACTGATCATCTTGGGGTGTTGAAGATAATCCAAATTATCTTTTAAAAGTGCCCCACAAAAGTCGGGTCTTTAGGAGATTCCCTAGATTTCGTGATGATTTGATTTTATTGTTGTGTCCCTTTTTTAAGGAATAATTGTTGCTCAATTTGCTCTATACAGGCTGAATGTTGTCTTCTGTCTTGATGCCATTGTTTTTTTCCTTCCCTTTTACTCCGAAGACTTGGGCAGTGAGATTATTAAACCATGTCTTTGAGACTTGAGAGTCCTAAAAATGTGGATCTTGTTTTCCTTTTTGGTGGGTATTAGAATTGGAGTCTCCTTTTCTAAAACTTATTATAAATGACTTTCATTTTTTTTATTTTGAAGTTTTAGAGCTGCTTAACTATTTTTTTATTTTTTTTAAAAAGGAATTGCTGAACTGTGAAATTGATGCGTCTTCCTAAGAGGAAGAGTGCACAATGTTCATCACAGAAACTTACTCCGTCTTCAAGAATACTTTATTGTGTGATCTTTTTTATGTTTAGATTTAGACTCGTCTTCTTTATTAAGATTTGTTATTTTCAATATTTGTTAACATAGCAGAGTATGGAAAACTAAGGTTGGTGTTTTGCTTTTGAATGATTGGATAAACTAATCCACAAATCTTGCATTAAAAGTGATTCTTGGGAAAAATGTGAGAAGAGGACTAGTACAAAAAATTGCCTTTATTGCGTGTTTGAAGGACAAGAGAAAATTGGGGTTTTCTTTGGTATTTTTTTCGTTTCATAATATAAGTCTTTTTAAAAATATACATAAGTAATAAAAAAATAATTATAAAATATTAAATATAGTATCAATTGTCTATATTATTCTTATATTAAAAAAAGAGTCTTATTTATTGAACAAAAAATAGTAAAAGAATCAAAATTGTATTTAATTGTAAGACCCCAAATTATTAATAAATGAAATTTAAATTTTCTCTATTTATTATTTTGAAATAGTAAGGGTTAAATTGATTAATGAGGTTAGTTATGGGTAAAATGCGCAAATATTTCAAATAAGCAGGTGGTTATAAAATATTCATTGTGGTCGGGGAATATTCGTACGATAGCGCAGTCTTTTGTGGGCCTCATAACGGAAAGCGATTGAATAAAGAAAACGACAAGTATAAGTTGTTTATAAACAACGGCGTAGTTGTTACCGTTAATACTGTTGGAATACCCGGTGGTTAAAACACAGTAATACGCGTTGTTGCACAGTAGCACACTGTATTGCACTAATTATTGATTCTTACGTAAGAAGGCACTACTCAATAATGGTTACAGTAATTACTGTTCAGTATTTTATTTTATTGATTCAATAATTGCTGCGTTAATATTTTATATTACTGTTGTTTCAATAATTGTCACTACACAGTATTTTCTATTATCGGAGCAATAATTCATATTATCTGAATAATATTATTAGATAACATTATTGATAATGTCTAAAAAGTTCTGTCTAAGAAGAGGTTTGGTCACCTAATTGCGCGCCAGTAAGGAGAAATCCTTATTGGAAAGCCTCCTCTTTCCTGGGAACGGCTTGGTTGCCAGTACTGTGATTCTGTAATATTATTTGTGAATAATTAATTATTGATTTATATGATGAGAAAAATATTCATTTTATGTGGATATAGATGAAGAAAATTTTTAAAGTGACAATTGTTAAAAATTGATATTTTATCTTTTCTGATAAAATAATATTTTATTATATTATTAATATAATAATGATGATATTTTTACAATGAATATGGAATATATGAATATATGAGGAGAAAGAGTATTTTTGTTGTAAAAGTTGTTTAAAACATGTTAAACATGTCTGTGGGCCCATTTCTTGACTGAAATTTGATTATAGCCTGTAAAATCGTCCGTTTATGGATTTCGGTCAATTTCTGTTTGGAATTTAGAAAAAACTTTCTTCTGTAAAGTTGCAGAGAATTGAATTTCCTATAAAAACTAGCGAGATTCGAATTTTCTGATAAAAGGGCTATTTATTACTCCCTCCGTCCCAAATTAATTGCTCAGTTTTGATTTTTTTAAGTCAAATTGACTATTTTTAGAAATAATAATTAAGCATATATAAATATATTTTTAAAATTATAAAAATTGGGATTAGTAATAAATTGTATATACTTTCTGTTGGTTATAATCTCTTCATCTATATTTTAGCAAAAATAGTAAAAAGATTAATTTTAAAAATGGTCAATTTGACTTTAAAAGGTCAAAACTGAGCAATTAATTTGGGACGGAGGGAGTATGAATTATTGAAGTTCCGAAATAATTATTTTTTGGGAGTTTTAGTTAATTATTTTGAGAAAAACATTTTTTGTATTTTTTGGACATCATTAACATGTGTGGCTGGTGTTTTTGACCAAAAGGTGGGCTAAAAAAATTTTGTATAATTATATTAATATTTTATTAAATTTTCTGCTTTGGTGTTCTAAGCATTTTCCTATAAATAGGGTGCTTAGGTTAGAATTAAAAATCACACTAGAAACTGAAATCTTCTCTCTCTTTCTCTCTCTATATTAGTGAGTGTATTCTTGTGAGTATTTTAATACTTTGAGTATTGCTATACGGTGCAAGTTCAAGTCATAGCCTATATCCGATGTTTCAACTAGAAGTACTGTCTTTACGAGGTAAGGGATGTTATTTTATTCGAAAATGATATTATTTCTTCAATATTATTATGCCAAAATATTGGTTGGAATTTTTTATCAAATTTGAAACTTTTCATGTCGGGGTTACTATTCATAAATTACTATTCACGAGTTACTATTCACCGAAAAATAAAATTTTCTTCTTTTCGTCCAAAATATCTATTCTGGATATTAGCTTTGATTGTATCCATATTTTGATCATTCTTGAATTTTACTTCACTATGATTATTTATAAGGTATTTTTGGACATGGATAAATCGAAATACGAATCCTTAATATTTGTTATTTTTCACTGAATTCGTTTTCTTTAAAATATTTTTCATCATCCTCAATCCTAAATGATGATATAACTGAATATCTTTGGCCTGTAGTGTAAAGATGAATGATTTCTTGATGAATATCTTTGGCCCGTAATGCAAAGATGAACAAGTGTTGAGATGAACATGACCAACTGATGAATATCTTTGGCTTGTAGTGCAAAGATGAATATTGATTGATGTTACAGGGATAAAATATTGATGATGAACTTTTAAATTCATGGATAATAGTAGATTTCATTCTCTACGTAACTCTTCTATGAATTATTATTTTTCGCTGCGAATATTGATTTAAAATTTGTTGTCTATTGTATTCGATTAGATTTTTTTCCTGTTGAAGACTAACGATAATTTGTTCTGTATTATCTTAGTCATAATGTTCTTTACTGGGCTAGTTGAGCTCACCCTTTTCTTTTTTGTTCCATTTTTCTCAGGAGGCGAGAATGTAGCGAGTATTAGTCGGGGTATGGAATGATGGTTCTAGAAGTTATTTTAGTAGTCCTCACTATTTTTGGGAAATAATGTATCAATAATTGTAATGAGGACTTATTTGAGTGTGGATATTGTTTAGATGACAATATGTGTATTTAAACTCACAGTTCTTATGTTGTAATAGTAAAGATGTAGTTGTTTCTGTACCATGTATTTTGGCGACTCAGAATAGGTGTTGTATACCTATTTTGGGGCGTCACAGTTGGTATTAGAGCTTAGGGATATGATCTCTGGCGGAGATCGCGGAATAGAACTAGGAGGGGAGAGACGAGTAAATCCTTCGCTAGTGTGTCCTACCTAAGCTTATTTATTGGTCGGTCATAATATAGGGGTATTATGTGATTTGTTAATTTATTTAATTAACCCTTGTTTTATGGCAGTATTTGAGAATGTCGACTGAGAATGTTAACAGTGGAGTAAATGAGACCGTGGAGACACCTGTGCTCGCCAACGAGGAGAACGTGCAACAGGCTGGCAATGTTCCTCTTGTGAACAACACCAATGAGCAGATGATGAACGATGGGATGTTTAGAAGTTTTTTACAATTCATACAAAACCAGACTAGGGAGACTCGTGTTCAAAATACAGGAGGAAATGATAGCAATTCACGGTTTGTCACAGCCAAACAGTTCAAAGAATTGGGACCACCAGAATTTAAGGGAAAGCTGGATCCGATCATGGCGAAAACGTGGGTCAAGCAAATTACCAAGATATTCGATGTCTTGGGATGCACGGAGGAACAGAAGGTTCCATTCGCCACCTTTATGTTCCGCGGCGAGGCAGACTACTAGTGGGAGTCTGTGAAGCGTACCCATCCAGTCGCACTCAGCATGTCTTGGGAGACATTTCAGAAACTGTTCAATGACAAGTACTTTCCTGAAAGTATTCGTCATATGAAGGAGGTAGAGTTTATTAGACTAGAGAAAAATAACATGACGGTGTCTCAGTACGAGGCGAAATTTACAGAGTTGTCCAGGTTTGCACCTCATTTGGTGGAGAATGAGGAACATATGACGAGGATGTTTTTGAGAGGTTTGAAAACCGGCATACGTCAATATCTCATTTCTCATAAATTTTCTCTCTATTCAGATGTTGTCAACAGGGCTCAATTATTAGAGCGAGATAACGAGTACGGTCAACCGAGGGACCACAACCAGGATCATATCGGTGACAGCAGTCATCATAACAATGATAACCAGCGGAGAAAGAAAAATACAGACAAGAACGGCAACCACTCTAGTGGTAATCGTGGCTATGAAAATAGAAAAAACGAGTCGGGAGGAGATTTTAAAAAGATGAGATTCAACAATGACAATACGAAGACGTCAGCACCAGCAGCAACTGGTTTCCAAGGGAGGAGAATGACCACCGGTTATATGCTATAAGTGCGAAAAATAAGGACACATCAGCCTAAACTGCCCACAACAGTTGAAGGTATGTTATAATTGTGGAAAGGAAGGACATATCGCTCGAGATTGCATTGTAGTGAAACCAAGTCCAGCGGGGATGGTGACTCAAAAAGCTATCCCAGAAAAGATAAAGTCAACGGTTCCTGGAAGAGCGTTTGTCGTGACTAGTCAACATGCGAGGAACCCAAACGAGGTGATCACGGGTAAGCTAATCATAAACTAATGCGAAGTTTATACCTTGCTAGATACTGGTGCTACCCATTCATTTATTTCTCCTGCTTGTGCTCAACGTTTAAACATGACTCCGGAGAAGTTAGACTTTGATTTATCTGTGGAGACTCCGTTAGGAGAAACTTTCATCACATCCACTATTTATAAATTTTGTTTGATCCAAGTTGGCACCATCACATTATCTGTTGACCTTATCTCTTTAAAGATACTTGCTTTTGATGTGATTTTGGGGATTGATTGGTTAACTACTCATCATGCCAAAATTGATTATTTTCGTAAGGTTGTTAGTTTTCATATTTCTAACCAACCTGTTGTACGAATTCAAGCAACTAAGCCATTAAAATCAATAACTGCTATATCAAGCCATAAAGCCATTCGTTTATTAAAAAACGGATGTCAAGCTTTCTTATCCTATGTTATGGATTTGAATAAAGACACGTCAAATTTGAATAATATTCCTGTTGTTATTGACTTTCCTGACGTATTTCCTGAAGAACTTCCCGGTCTACCCCCGGAACGTGAAGTTGAATTCTTTATTGATCTTGAACCAGGTACAAAGCCCATTTCTAAAACCCCATATTGAATGGCTCCTATTGAACTTTAGGAGTTAAAGGTCCAACTACAAGAGTTGTTGGACGTTGGTTTCATTCGTCCTACTACATCTCCTTGGGGTGCTCCTGTTTTATTTGTAAAGAAGAAAGACGGGAGTATGCGACTTTGTATTGATTACCGGGAATTAAACCATGTCACTATCAAGAATAGGTATCCGCTACCTCGTATTGATGACCTGTTTGACCAGTTACAAGGAGCACAATTCTTTTCAAAGATCGATCTTCGTTCTGGATATCATCAGCTGAAGGTTAAAACTGAGGATATTCCGAAGACTGCCTTCAGAACTCGGTACGGGCATTATGAATTCCTAGTCATGTCTTTTGGATTGACTAATGTTCCTGCGGCTTTCGTAGATATGATGAACCGAGTATTCAGGGATTATTTGGATCAGTTCGTTGTTGTCTTTATTGATGACATCCTCATATATTCCAAAAGCCGTGAAGATCATGCGCACCATTTGAAGCTGGTACTCCAAAGGCTGCGTGAAAACAAGTTATATGCTAAGTTAAAGAAATGCGAGTTCTGGCTTGAGAAAGTAGCATTCCTAGGACACGTGGTGTCAAAACATGGAGTATCTGTTGACCCGGCGAAGATTGAAGCAATACAAAGTTTAGAGCAACCAAAGACGGTGACCGAAGTACGTAGCTTTCTGGGCTTAGCTGGTTATTATTGGAGATTCGTGGAAGGGTTTTCTCGAATCGCTACCCCGTTAACTCAGCTGACTTGGAAAGATATCAAATTCGTATGGAGCGAGAAATGCGAGAAGAGTTTTCAAGAGCTTAAGAGGAGACTCATTTCGGCACCTGTTTTGACCATACCATCTGGTTCGGATGGATTTGTTATCTACAGCGATGCTTCAGGTAAAGGGCTAGGATGTGTTCTTATGCAACGTGAGAAAGTTATAGCCTATGCCTCGCGACAACTTAAAGAATATGAGAGAAATTATCCTACTCATGATCTATGTGACGCCCCCAAAATTAGGTACACATCACCCATCTTGGGTCGTCAGATACATAGTACAGAATACAAATACAACTTACTAATACAACTGTCGTGTACAATACGACAAAACATAAACTATGAGTTTGAATACAAATATTATCTTCTAGAGAGTATTCATACTCAAAAAGAGTCCTCATTACATTTATTAACACACCATTACATAGAATAGTGAGGACTACTAACTAATACTATCATTCGGACCATCACTCCGCTCCCCGACTTGCCCCAGCTACGTTCTCATTTCCTGAAGAGAACAGTGAAAGAAAGGGTGAGCTCAACTAGCCCGGTAAGAAATATTGTGACTAAGATAATGCAGAATAAATTATCATTAGCCTTCAACAATGTTAAATTGATAAAATATAATAGACATCAAGTTTAACTGCAGCGGAACAAGCAATCCATTAAAAGAGTCAAGTAAAAAATAAACTCTACTATCTTTTGTGATTTAAAAGGTTTTTCAACATTGTGATCGCTGGGACTCAGCTTAATAAAATAATCCACATCATCGAATCTACGGCCAAGGATATTCGTGTATTCAATAATAGTCATGATCATGCCAACAATTGTCTATCAATGCACTATGGGCCAATGAGGACTTTTACCACATCATTTGTAACATTACGGTCATGATTATACCGAATAATCCCTGGTCATAATCATACCAAGTCCATCTATGCACTACAGGCCACAAATGACTTTTAATATTTTATAAACATGAGGATGATGACAATGATATAAGAATTCAATAAAACAAGTTCAAGAATTAATTTATCCAAGAATTAACAACGTCTAAATTGTCAACATGATACTGCTTTGTGGAGTAAAATTCAAGAATAATTAGAAGAATATTTTCATGAAAAGATACTGGATGAACCGCAATTATCAAGGATATTCCACTAATTTCATGGATTATGGAAGTCAAAACTTATCTAACTGAGTATAATAAAGAATGGAATAACAAAAGAAATCACCCGGCATGCGATAGACCGCACAGACAGGTTATTCCAACATAATAATAAATAATGGAACCAGGTCCGGCGTAAACGCACAGACAGGATATTCCGACAGAATAATAAATAATGGAACCAGGTCCGATGTAAAACACACAGATAGGATGTTCCAACAGAATAATAACAAGACGGAACCAGGTCCGATGTAAAACACACAGACAGGATGTTCCAACAGAATAATAATAAAAACGGAACCAGGTCCGGTGTAAAACACACGGACAGGATGTTCCAACAGAATAATAGTAAAGACGAAACCAGGTCCGGTGTAAAACACACAGACAGGATGTTCCAACAGAATAATAGAAGAATGTCACCAAGTATAGGGTAGACCGCGTATACAAGTTATTTCAACAGAATAATAAGAAATGGAATAACAACAGTTCTCTTCATGAATAAGAAAGAATAACACCCCTTACCGTTTTAAAGAAGAGCTGAAATAAGGAAGTAGTTAAGTAGCAGAATACTCTTCTTCTCTCTCTATATAGTTTCTCTATATAGTTTCTCTCTTTAGAGTTCAGTGAATTCGTAAGAAATAATGAAGGAATGTGCTGCCATTTATAGAAAAATATAATGCATAGTAACTAATCCATGAACGGTCCAGATTGATTACTTTAATCTGACGGTCCATATTTAAAGAAATTTTTTTTAAATAAAATATAATATATTCTATTTATAGAATAACTTTAATAAAGTATTCTGTTTTATATAAAAAGATGTTTCTGTTTTATTACGTTAATAATACAAATAAAACAAAACGTCATTATCGCTAAATAATTCATATTATTAACTGACAATAATTGAATCAAACTGAGTGACTTCTCACATAAGCATTAATAATCAATACCGTGTGCTACTATGCAACCACACGTATTAGGGTTTTTAAGATATTTTGCGAGGGTTATAATTTTTAATCCGACCGTTGGATCGTGGTAATATTTAGATATGTTATACATATATAAGTTGAGTATATATCTACAAATTTTGAACCGTTAAAAATGAACGTATGATTTGTTATTAATTTTACGAGATGACTGGTTCAGAAATTATTGAATTTTCGGAGTTAATCATTTTGGTGGAAAATTCTAGAATTGGTGGGTCCCACTCTTGGTTGGTGAAGAAATATGCTGAGATTTTTATTCAAATATGATGGGTGGGAATAGTAGCAGGTAAAGCCATCAGGTTACAGGTTAAGTCTGCTTCGGCGTGCTAACATTTTCCTATAAATAGAGGGCTAAGTTAGAATTGAAAATCACACCAGAAATATAAGCTTTCTCTCTTTCTCTCTCTATATTATGAAGCATATTTTATGAGTATTTAGATACTTTGAGAGTTGCTATTCAGTGCAAGTTTTCTTCGGCTTTGCATTCCAATCAGAAATACTGCATTTTTGAGGTAAGGGATAGTAAGGGATTTTAAGGGTTGTTATATTTTCCAGTTTCGTAATTTTTCTGACCTTCAAAAATTCTGGAAAAATTTGAAATGATATTTTGATGAGTTTTTTTGATTGTGTCCAAAAATAGTGATTTTTGGATGTATAGATTGAGAGTTATGAATTTTATGAGAAAAGACTATTTCAAAAGTAATCGCTTATAATTCCTTGTGGTTAACTCCAAAATTGATGAAATTTTTATTGAAAATACATGTATATGATAGAAGTATACTCTGTAAATTTTAGAATTTTTGGACAAAAGTACAATTTTTAATAAATGTCTAAATATTCGGCTGTTTTGGCCATATGAAAAATAGTAAATGACTTTTAAAAATTATGAGAAAAATATATGTTCACTATGAGATTATATTATGCTAAATCTCAGAAAAGAAATATTTTTGGAACTGATTTGATATTTTTCATAAAAATGGTCTAGTTATGAGTAAATGAATTAAATATGTTTTGTGAAGTAAGAAAATTAGAAAATAGGATTTTATGACTTGAGAATCCTATATGAGGTATATGCAAATTTTTGATGAGGGTTTTGGTTATTGGTGATAAAATCTTATGAGTTTGGCATTTTAGAATGATTAAATGCATTATTTAGTAAAGTGTAAACAATTAAAACAAATTATTTATAAGCTTAAGAAATATTATTCTTTCAATATCATTATACCGAAATATTGGTAAGTATTTTATTGTGGAATTTCTACCTTTTTGTGTCGGGGTTACTGTGAGACCCCGAATTTTATGAAATAAAAGTATTCAATTTTTTTATTTTGGTAAATGGTTAAATTGATAAAAGGTTAAAGTTAAGGGTGGTATGTGAATTTTTTTTAAAGTAAACAAGTTGTCATAAAATACCTGGTCATTATTCACGAGTTACTATTCACGGGTTACTATTCACCCAAATTACTATTCACTATAGTATCGTTCACTCGAGTATTTGGGACACTTTTTGTGTCGGAGTACTATTCATAAGTTACTATTCACGAGTTACTATTCACAAGTTACTATTCACCTAAATTACTATTCACTCTAGTATTGTTCACTCGAGTATTTAGGACACTTTTTGTGTCGGAGTTACTATTCATGAGTTTCTATTCACGAGTTACTATTCATGGGTTACTATTCATCCAAATTACTATTCACTCTAGTATTATTCACTCGAGTATTTGAGACACTTTTTGTGTCGGAGTTACTATTCAGGAGTTACTATTCACGAGTTACTATTCACGGGTTACTATTCACCCATATTACTATTCACTCTAGTATTGTTCACTCGAGTATTTGGGACACTTTTTGTATCGAAGTACTATTCATGAGTTACTATTCACGGAGAATATTCGTACGACGGTACAATCATTGGTGTACCCCACAACGGAATTATTGTCGGATTGAGAAAACGACAAAAATATTTTATTAAAAATAACGGCGGAAGTTTTACCATTGATACTGTTGAACTACTCGGTAGTAAAAGTACAGTAATACGTGTGGTTGCATAGTAGCACACGGTATTGATGCTTATGTGAAAATTCACTCAGTTTGATTCAATTATTGTCAATTAATAATATGAATTATTTAGCGATAATGAAGTTTTGTTTTATTCGTATTATTAACGTAATAAAACAGAAACATCTTTTTATATAAAACAGAACACTTTATTAAAGTTATTCTATAAATAGAATATATTATATTCTATTGTGCATAGTATTTTGTATAGTAAAATCTTTTTATATAAAACAGAATACTTTATTAAAGTTATTCTATAAATAGAATATATTATATTTTATTTAAAAGATTTTTCTTTAAATATGGACCGTCAGATTAAAGTAAATCAATCTGGACCGTTCATGGATTAGTTACTATGCATTTCATTTTCCTATAAATAGAAGCTCATTCCTTCATTATTTTCTTACGAATTCACTGAACTCTAGAGAGAGAAACTATAGAGAGAAAGAAGAAGAGTATTCTGCCACTTAACTACTTCTTTATTTCAGTTCTTCTTTAAAACGGTAAGGGGTGTTATTCTTTCTTATTCATGAAGAGAACTGTTGTTATTCCATTTCTTATTTTTCTATTGGAATAACCTGTATACGCGGATCTACCCTATACTTGGTGACATTCTTCTATTATTCTGTTGGAACATCCTGTCTGTGTGTTTTACACCGGACCTGGTTCCGTTTTTATTATTATTCTGTTGGAACATCCTGTCTGTGTGTTTTACACCGGACCTGGTTCCGTCTTGTTATTATTCTGTTGGAATATCCTGTCTGTGTGTTTTACACCGGACCTGGTTCCATTATTTATTATTCTGTCGGAATATCCTGTCTGTGTGTTTTACACCAGACCTGGTTCCATTATTTATTATTCTGTCGGAATATCCTGTCGGTGTGAATTTTACCTGACCTGGTTCCATATTTATTATTCCGCATTTATTATTTTGTTGGGAATAACCTGTCTGTGCGGTCTCTATCGCATGCATGGTGAATCCTTCTGTTATTCAATTCTTTATTATTCTATTGGAATAACCTGTCTATGTGGATTGCCACATGCATGGTGAATGAATAACCTGTCTATGTGGATTGCCACATGCATGGTGAATGATCATTTATATTCATTCCTTATTAAATTGTGGAAATGATCTGTATACGTGGATTACCGCATGGCTGGTGAAAATCCATTTGCAGTTTCATATATTTTTTATTATACTCATTTGGTTAAAGTTTTGATTTCTATACTCCATGAAATTAGTGGAATATCCTTGATATTTGCGCTTCATCTAGTATCTTTTCATGAAAATATTCTTCTGAGCATTCTTGACTGTTACTTTACAAAGAAGTATCATGTTGATAATTTGGATATTATTAGTTCCTGGATAAACTAATTCTTGAACTTGTTTAATTGAATTCCTATAACATTGTCATCATCCTCATGTTTATTTTATGTTAAAAGTCATCTTTGGCTTACGTGCATAGATGGACTTAGTATGATTATGACCAAGGATCATTCGGTATAATCATGAACTGTGATGTTATAAGTGGTGTGGTAAAAGTCCTCAGTGGCTTGTAATGCATTGATAGACAGTTTGTGGTATGATTATGACCAGGGATTTTTCGGTATAGTCATGATCATTGATGATTTAATGAATATCCTTGGCCCGTAATACAAGGATGATTAGAAGATGTGGTTTATTTATTAAGCTGAGTCTCAGTGATAAAAGTTGATGAAAATATTTTTTAAATCATAGAAGATAGTAGGTTTTATTCTCTACTTGACTCTTCTAATGGATTTCTTATTCCGCTGCAGTTAAATTTGATGTCTATTGTATTTTATCAGTTTAACATTGTTGAAGACTATTGATAATTTATTCTTCATTATCTTAGTTATAATATTTCTTACTGGGCTAGTTGAGCTCACCCTTTCTTTCAATGTTCTCTTCAGGAAATGAGAATATAGCTGGGACGAGTCAGGGAAAGGAGTGATAGTCCAGAAGATAGCATTAGTAGTCCTCACCATTCTGTTAAATAGTGTGACAATAAATGTAATGAGGACTCCTTGAGTATGGATATTGTCTAGATGACAATATTCCTATTAGAACTCTCAGTTTATGTATTGTTGTATGTTACACGACATTTGTATAATTAAGTTTGTATTTGTATTTTGTACCATGTATCTGACGACCCAAGATGGGTGATGAATACCTAATTTTGGGGGCGTCACAGTTACTATTCATGAGTTACTATTCACGAGTTACTATTCATGAGTTACTATTCACGAGTTACTATTCACGATAAAATTGGTTTCTTTTTCTAACCAAATTATAGTTGATTTATGAATATTACTTTTGAGATTAAATCTATATGTTGATCATATTGTTTTTATTATCATATATAACATTTTTATAACCCTGATGTTGAAATTCTCTTTCACTTGAATGTAAAGATGGGTAGATTATTGGTATGATCATGACTTTGGGTTCTCTTTGGCCAGTAGTGCAAAGTTGAATTATTGACTAGTATGATCATGACCATTAAATTTATAATTGAATATCTTCAGCTTAAGTGCAAAGGTGAAATGATCAACATGGTTATAATTATTGTTTATATAAATGATTATATATTTCTTTGAGATATTAATATATTTGGCCTGTAGTGCAAATATGAACTGTTGATGCATATATTTGGCCGTAGTGCAAATATGAACTGTTGAGGAATATCTTTGGTCTGTAATGCAAAGATGAAATATTGATGAATATCTTTGGCCTGTAGTGCAAGGATGAATTGTTGTTGAATATCTTTGGCCCGTAGTGCAAAGATGACATGTTGTTGAATATCTTTGGCCAGTAGTACAAAGATGAACAGATGTTGAGATAAACATGACCAACTGGTGATACAAATGAATATCTTTGGCCGTAGTGCAAAGATGAAGTTATTAGTATGATTATGAACAGGAAATGTGATTTGGTGTAACCATGATCTTTGATGTTTCAGGTGATGAAAATTATCTTCGTCTTGGATGAGAAGAGGAATTTAGAACTACAGTTATGATTATGAGTTATTCATATAATTGTGGACCAGAATTGTTGATTGATATTACAGGGATAAAACTTTGTTGGTGGATTTTTAATATGGAGAAGATAATAGACTTTATAGTCTATTTGACTCTTCTAATGGATTGCTCGTTCCGCTGCAACTATGGTTGAAATTTTTATCATTTACCATATGTTCTAAATCTTTGATTTATTATTGATGAAGGCTATTGATAATTTAATTATCTTTAGTCATGATATTCTTTACTGAGCTAGCTGTGCTCACCCTTTTGCTTCACAATTCCTTTCAGGTAATAAGAGTGTAGCTGGGTCGAGCGGGGGTAACAAGGGAATAGAACGGTGGTCTCTAACTGTAGATGTTCTCCCGAAGTAGTATAAAAAAGTTCATTTAGTAGTTTTATTTGGTGAATCCAATAGGATAAGGTGTACCCAACGTTGGAAGAGTTGTTTGCCACTATCATACAAGATGTCTAACGACATACAACCTCGTGTCATCATAAGACAGGGATGTGCTCATCCACTTGCTGAGTATATATACGAGGATTACCTATATAATCTTGGTGTTTGTTTGAAGTATAATTCTCAATTAGAGACAGTAGAGATAATGATATGTCAAGAGAAGACTCACCATTGGGAAGAATATGATATTAATCTTCTCGTTTTTCTTTGGGGTCTATTGGGTCAACCAAGGATAATTCTGTGGTCATATGATATCTATCATAACCTAGACGCATGGCCTCCCATGTACGAAGGTTTCTTTGAGCACTTCCCAAAGATTTTAATTTCTAAAATATTTTTTGACTATACCTTTATGTAAGGTGTCATTGTGAGGTGATGTCCACGGTTGGAACATGAGTCACATTTGGTATATATTTGTATCCAAACTCACAACATATGTGTTGTTGTATTTTGCACGATAATTGTTGTAATAAAGTTGTAGTTGTTTTCTGTACCATGTATTTGGCGACTCAGAATAGGTTGGATGGAATGAACCTATTTTGGGGTTGTCACACCCTCTTTCCTGGGAACGGCCTGGTTACCAGTACTGTGATTCTGTAATATTATTTGTGAATAATTAATTATTGATTTATATGATGGAGAAAATATTAATTTTATGTGGATATAGATGGAGAAAATTTTTTAAGTGACAATTATTGAAAAATGATATTTTATCTTTTCTGATAAAATAATTTATTATTATATTTAATAATATAATAATAGTGATAGTTTTACAATGAATGTGGGATATATGAGTATACGAGGAGGAAGAATATTTTTGTTGTATTAAATGATTAAAACATGTTTTGTGTGTCGGTGGACCCCATTTCTTGACTGAAATTTGATTATAGCCTGTAAAATCGTCCGTTTATGGATTTCAGTTAATTTTTGTTTGGAATTTAGAAAAACTTTATTCTGCAAAGTTGTAGAAAATTGAATTTCCTATAAAATGGCTATTTTCTATAAATTATTGAAGTTTCAAAAAATAAAATAATTTTTATTAAATTATAGGGTGGGACCCACTTTGGTTGGTGTTAATAACATGTGGGCTGCTATATTTTTTTAGAATTGGCATGCTTGGATGGCTGGTCTTGGATGGTTGGTGTGTAGAAAAGAAAATTAATATTTTATTATTTTAGTCTCCTTTGGCGTTCTAGCATTTTCCTATAAATAGGTGCTTATGTTAGAATTGAAAAACACACCAGAAATAAGTTTTCTTTCTCTCTATATTATCAAGCATATTTTTGTGAGTATTTTGATATCTTGAGTGTTGCTCAGCGTTTTATTCAATATTCAAGTCAGAAATACTGCTTTTTTGAGGTAAAGGATTTTAAGGGTTATTATGTTTTTCAGTTCGTAATTCTTCTGACCTTCAGAAAATTCTGGAAAAATTTGAAATGATATTTTGATGAGTTTTATTGATTGTGTCCAAAAATGGTGATTTTTGGATGTATAGATTAAGAGTTATGAATTTTACGAAAAAAGACTATTTTAAAAGTAACCGCTTATAATTCCTTGTGGTTAACTCCAAAATTGATGAAATTTTTATTGAAAATATATCTATATAATATCAGTGTACTCTGTGAATTTTGAAATTTTTGGATAAAAGTACAATTTATGATAAATGTCTAAATATTCGACGGTTTTGGCTATATGAAAAATAGTAAATGAGTTTTAAAAATTCTGAGAAAAATATATGTTCAATATGGGACTATATTCTGCTAAATCCCAGAAAAAAAATATTTTTAGAACTGATTTGGTATTTTTCATGAAAATAGACTAGGTATGAGTAAATGAATTAAATATGTTATGTGAAGTAAAAAAATTGAAAAAGAGGATTTTATGGCTTGAGAATCCTATATGAGGTATATGCAGATTTTTGATAAGGGTTTTTGGTTATTGGTGATGAAATCTTATGAGTTTGGTATTTTAGGATGATTAAATGCATTATTTAGTAAATTGTAAACAATTAAAATAAATTGTTTATAAGCTTAAGAAATATTATTATTTCAATATCATTATACCAAAATATTGGTATGAATTTTATTGTGGAATTTCTACCTTTTTTATGTCGAGTTACTATTCATGAGTTACTATTCACGACAAAATTAATTTTTTTTTCTGACCAAATTATAGTTGATTTATGAATATTACTCTTAAGATTAAATCTATATGTTGATTATATTAATTTTATTATCATATATAACATTTTTATAACCCTAATGATGATATTTCTCTTTGACTTGAGTGTAAAGATGGGTAGATTTTTGGTATGATCATGACTATGGGTTCCCTTTGGCCAGTAGTGCAAAGTTGAATTGTTAACTGGTATGATCATGACCATTGAATTTATAATTGAATATCTTTAGCTTAAGTGTAAAGGTGAATTGATCAACATGGTTATAATTAATGTTTATATAAATTCTGAAATGATTATATATTTCTTTGAGATATTAATATATTTGGCCTGTAGTGCAAATATGAATTGTTGATGAATATATTTGGCCTGTAGTGCAAAGATGAACTGTTGTTGAATATCTTTGGCCTGTAGTGCAAAGATGAATTTTTGATGAATATCTTTGGCCTGTAGTGCAAAGATGAACTGCTGTTGAATACCTTTGACCTGTAGTGCAAAGATGAACTGTTGTTGAATATCTTTGGCCTGTAGTGCAAAGATGGTCTGTTGATGAATATCTTTTGTAACGACCCCAAAATAGGTCCATTCCATCCAACCTATTCTGAGTCGCCAAATACATGGTACAGAAAATAACTACAACTTTATTACAACAATTATCGTGCAAAATACAACAACACATATGCTGTGAGTTTGGATACAAATATATACCAAATGTGACTCATGTTCCAACCGTGGACATCACCTCACAATGACACCTTACATAAAGGTATAGTCAAAAACTGTTTTAGAAATTAGAATCTTTGGGAAGTGCTCAAGGAAACCTTCGTACATGGGAGGCCACACATCTAGGTTATGATAGATATCATATGGCCACAGAATTATCCTTGGTTGACCCAATAGACCCCAAAGAAAAACGAGAAGATTACTATCATATTCTTCCCAATGGTGAGTCTTCTCTTGACTTATCATTATCTCCACTGTCTCTAATTGAGAATTATACTTCAAACAAACACCAAGATTATATAGGTAGTGCCCATAGATATACTCAGCAAGTGGATGAGCACAACCCTGTCTTATGATGACACGAGGTTGTATGTCATTAGACATCTTGTATGATAGTGACAAAACACCCTTCCAACGTTGGGTTCGCCTCACCCTATTTTCTTCACCAAATATAACTACTAAATGATGACCACCGTTCTATTCCCTTGTTACCCCCGCTCGACCCAGCTACACTCTTATTACCTGAAAGGAATTGTGAAGCAAAAGGGTGAGCACAACTAGCTCAGTAAAGAATATCATGACTAAAGATAATTCAATTATCAATAGCCTTCATCAACAATAAATCAGAGATTTAGAACATATGGTAAATGATAAAAATTTCAACCATAGTTGCAGCGGAACGAGCAATCCATTAGAAGAGTCAAATAGACTATAAAGTCTATTATCTTCTCCATGTTAAAAATCCACCAACAATATTTTATCCATGTAACATCACTCAACAGTTCCTTTCCACAATCATATGAATAACTCATAATCATAATTGTGACTATAAATTTTTCTTCGCACCCAGGACGAAGAATATTTTCATCACCTGTCTTTACCTGAAACATCAAAGATCATGGTTATACCAAATCACAGTTCCTGTTTATAATCATACTAACAAATCCATCTTTGCACTACGGGCCAAAGATATTCATCAACAAACCATCTTTGCACTACGGGCCAAAGATATTCAACAACAGTTCATCTTTGCACTACAGGCCAAAGATATTCATCAACAGACCATCTTTGCACTACATGCCAAAGATATTCATCAACAATTCATATTTGTACCACAGGCCAAATATATTCATATCTCAAAGAAATATATAATCATTTCAGAATTTATATAAACAATAATTATAACCATGTTGATCAATTCACCTTTGCACTTAAGCTTAAGATATTCAATTATAAATTCAATGGTCATGATCATACCAGTCACAATTCAACTTTGCACTACAGGCCAAAGAGAACCCTAGTCATGATCATACCAATAATCTACCCATCTTTACACTCCAGTGAAAGAGAATTTCAACATCAGGGTTATAAAAATGTTATATATGATGATAAAAATAATATGATCAACATATAGTTTTAATCTCAAGAGTAATATTCGTAACTCATGAATAGTAAATCGTGAATAGTAACTCATGAATAGTAACCCCGACACAAAAGATAGAAATTCCACAATAAAATCCATACCAATATTTCGGTATAATGATATTGAAAGAATAACATTACTTAAATTTATAAACAGTTTATTTTAATTGTTTACACTTTACTAATTAATGCATTTAATCATCATAAAATGTCAACTCTTATAATTTCATCATCAATAACCAAAACCCTCATCAAAAATCTGCATATACCTCATATAGGATTCTCAAGCCATAAAATCCTATTTTCCAATTTTCTTTCTTCACAAAACATATTTAATTCATTTACTCATAACTAGACCATTTTTATGAAAAATACCAAATCAGTTCTAAAAATATTTTTTTTTCTGGGATTTAGCATAATATAGTCCCATAGTGAACATATATTTTTCTCAGAATTTTTAAAAGTCATTTACTATTTTTCATATAGCCAAAATAGCCGAATATTTAGACATTTATCAAAAATTGTACTTTTGTCTAAAAATTCTGAAATTTACAGAGTATACTTCTATCATATACATGTACTCCCAATAAAAATTTCATCAATTTTGGAGTTAACCACAAGGAATTATAAGCTGTTACTTCTAAAATAGTCTTTTCTCATAAAATTCATAACTCTCAATCTATACATCCAAAAATCACCATTTTTGGACACAATCAAGAAAACTCATTAAAATATCATTTCAAATTTTTCCAGAATTTTTGAAGATCAGAAAAATTACGAAACTGAAAATCATAACAACCCTTAAAATCCCTTACTATCCCTTACCTCAAAAGAGCAGTACTTCTGACTGGATATCGGATATGATGCTGAAGGAAACTTGTACTAATGAATAGCAACTCACCAAGTATCTAAAAACTCACAAAATATGCTTCATAATATAGAGAGAGAAAGAGAGAAAGCTTATGTTTCTGGTGTGATTTTCAATTCTAACTTAGCCCTCTATTTATAGGAAAATTTTGGTAGGTTTGACCTGCAACCTGATGGCTTTACCTGCTACTATTCCCACCCACCACATTTGAAATATAATTCAGCACATTTCTTCACCAACCACAAATGGGGCCCACCAATTCTAGAATTTTCCACCAAAATGATAAACTCCAAAAATTCAACAATTTCTGAACCAGTTATCTCGTAAAATTCATAATAAATCATACGTTCATTTTTAACGGTTCAAAATTTGTGGACATATACTCAACTTATATATGTATAACATATCCAAAAATTACCACAATCCAACGGTCGGATTAAAAATTATAACCCCCGCAAAATATCTCAAAAACCCTGATTTTTAATACCTCCATTCCGACAAAAATACTGATAAAAATCTCAACATTAACTCCTTCATTTTTTAACCACAAAAATATATCCCTCATTTATATCCACATAAAATAAATATTTTCTTATCATATGAATCAATAATTAATTATTCACAAATAATATTACAGAATCACATTTATGACAACCAGGCCGTTCCCAGGAAAGAGGGGGCTTTCCAATAAGGATTTCTCCTTACTGGCGCGCAACTTGCTGAGTATATTACGAGCACTACCTATATAATCTTGGTGTTTGTTTGAAGTATAATTCTCAATTAGAGACAGTGGAGATAATGATATGTCAAGATAAGACTCCCCGTTGAAAAGAATATGATAGTAATCTTCTCGTTTTTCTTTGGGGTCTATTGGGTCAACCAAGGATAATTTTGTGGCCATATGATATCTATCATAACCTAGAAGCATGACCTCCCATGTACAAAGGTTTCCTTGAGCACTTCCCAAAGATTCTAATTTCTAAAACAGTTTTTGACTATACCTTTATGTAAGGTGTCATTGTGAGGTGTTGTCCACGGTTGAGACATGAGTCACATTTGGTATATATTTGTATCCAAACTCACAGCATATGTGTTGTTGTATTTTGCACGATAATTGTTGTAATAAAGTTGTAGTTATTTTTTGTACCATGTATTTGGCGACTCAGAATAGGTTAGATGGAATGAACCTATTTTGGGATTGTCACACATATAAATATTGTTATCATTAAAACCACAAAATATATATACTAACAGTAGCACGTCAGTCATACATCGAAAGATATGAGAAAAATTTATTGATATATATGACTTTTTGCGTGAACATGTGAATGGTTATTATGATTCAAGAAGCCTAAGAAGATACTATTGGACTAATGTTAATTTAAGGTCTTATTTGGATGAATTTGATTGGTTCGGACTTGAGATTTTGACTTGAAATTTGTTTCGAACTCGAGATTTAACCCGAATTATTTTATAAACATAACAGAATCTTATTGCCACAAATTTGTGGTGAATGACAATTGTGAAACCTATCAATAATATATATCATTTTTCATAATAATAAAGAATTTTATTTATTACACATTTCTTTAAAAGGATTAACACTAATAAATATGCACTTAATTGACAATAAAAAATAGACATAAATATTTATAATATATATCATTTTTTATAATAATAATAATAAAACCTAGTAAGTTGTCGGCATGCACGTTGATTTGAAAGGGAGAATGAAGAGAGTATGGAAGTTTGCAAGTTGGAGGGAACATGCGCGTGTTGTAGGGACTTAAGCAATAGTAGGGGATAAGGACGCCCAGTCACTAGGACAGCGACCACCATTCCCTTTCTTCTTCCCCCACCATCTTGTTTTGGTTCTGGTTATCGTTCTTGTTCTTATAAGGCGATTTAGTCCATTGTTATCTCTTCTTCATCAACAATCCTATTCTATTACTAATAGTATTTATCTATAAGCACAGAGGGAGAGGGAGAGGGAGAGGGAGAGAGAGAGAGAGAACGGTCCCCTAGGACTGAAATTATGTCCAAGCTGCCCCACCCAAAGTCTCCAATCCCTGTAGTAGAGAGGAACAGACAGTGGGGGAAAATTGAATAAAAAAGATTTGTTTGTCATGGCAAGTGGCTGCCCATGAGCTCCACTTTAGTCTCTAGAGAACCGTACTTATTGTACACTGGCATCAGTTGTCTCACAATGAATGTCCCAATTAAGATTATTTATTTCCAAAAATGAATGTTAGTTACTAAACATATTTTCCCCCCCAAATGGCAGTCTCTACTGTAAAAAACATGATACGTATTTAGTGACTCGACTCATGGTAAAAATAATTATAAAATAATAGTAGTAACATTTTACTTTTCAAAAATTAACTTTCATAAAATAAAGAGTCAGTCTATACGGACAAGTAAAATAAAATTTGTTCTACCTGTTAAATTCTTTTATTCGTGTATACTCATTCTAAAATAAATCGTGTGGGTCTTTATTTGTACATATTACCAATCCATGTCCATGATAACTACCCCATTCATTTTTAATTATTTGACGTTTTAGAATTTTTAATTTGTCATTAATTATTTAACGTTTATTTAAATCTAAGAGAATTAATAAAAATTTTTTCAAAATTATCCCTTATATTTTTCTCTCTTTTTATCCTAACAAAACTGTGACGCCCCCAAAATTAGGTATACATCACCCATCTTGGGTCGTCAGATACATAGTACAGAATACAAATACAACTTAATAATACAACTGTCGTGTACAATACGACAAAATATAAACTGTGAGTTTGAATACAAATATTATCTTCTAGAGAGTATTCATACTCAAAAGGAGTCCTCATTACATTTATTAACACACCATTACATAGAATAGTGAGGACTACTAATTAATACTATCATTCGGACCATCACTCCGTACTCCGACTTGTCCCAGCTACGTTCTCATTTCCTGAAGAGAACAGTGAAAGAAAGGGTGAGCTCAACTAGCCCAGTAAGAAATATTATGACTAAGATAATGCAGAATAAATTATCATTAGCCTTCAACAATGTTAAACTGATAAAATATAATAGACATCAAGTTTAACTGTAGCGGAACAAGCAATCCATTAAAAGAGTCAAGTAGAAAATAAACTCTACTATCTTTTATGATTTAAAAGGTTTTTCAACACTGCGATCGCTGAGACTCAGCTTAATAAAATAATCCACATCATCGAATCACCCCTGCACTACGGCCAAGGATATTCGTGTATTCATTAATGGTCATGATCATGCCAACAACTGTCCATCAATGCACTACGGGCCAATGAGGACTTTTACCACATCATTTGTAACATTACGGTCATGATTATACCGAATAATCCCTGGTCATAATCATACCAAGTCCATCTATGCACTACAGGCCACAGATGACTTTCAACATTTTATAAACATGAGGATGATGACAATGATATAAGAATTCAATAAAACAAGTTCAAGAATTAATTTATCCAGGAATTAACAACGTCCAAATTGTCAACATGATACTGCATTGTGGAGTAAAATTCAAGAATACTTAGAAGAATATTTTCTTGAAAAGATACTGGATGAAACGCAACTATCAAGGATATTCCACAAATTTCATGGAGTATAGAAGTCAAAACTTAACCAACTGAGTATAATAAAGAATGGAATAACAAAAGAAATCACCATGCATGCGATAGACCGCACAGACAGGTTATTCCAACAGAATAATAAATAATGGAACCAGGTCCGGCGTAAACGCACAGACAGGATATTCCGACAGAATAATAAATAATGGAACCAGGTCCGGTGTAAAACACACAGACAGGATATTCCAACAGAATAATAATAAAACGGAACCAGGTCCGGTGTAAAACACACAGACAGGATGTTCCAACAGAATAATAAACGGAACCAGGTCCGGTGTAAAACACACAGACAGGATGTTCCAACAGAATAATAGAAGAATGTCACCAAGTATAGGGTAGACCGCGTATACTGGTTATTCCAACAGAATAATAACAAATGGAATAACAGAAGTTCTCTTCATGAATATAAAAGAAATAATATTCCCTACCTTAAAAGAACTGGATATTGAAAAAGTGATGTAGCAGAATACTTTTATTCTCTCTCTCTTATTCTCTCTATACTTTCTCTCTCTATAGCTTGAATGAATTCGTGAAAAATAATGAAGCCCTAGGCCTCTATTTATAGAAAAACTGAGGGTGGCTCTTGGTCTTAACGAAGGGTCAAATGACTCTTGGTCTTAACGAAGGGTCAAATGACTCTTGGTAATATTGAAGGGACAACTACTATTGACGAAAGTAATTACTATTGACCAAGGTAAATACTATTGACGAAGGTAATTACTATTGACCAAGGTAAATACTATTGACCAAGGTAAATAATATTGACGAAGGTAATTACTATTGACCAAGGTAAATACTATTGACGACGGTAATTACTATTGACGACGGTAATTACTATTGACCAAGGTAAATACTATTGACGACGGTAATTACTATTGACGAAGAGACTCTTAGATGATGACATATGGCCCCCCATAAAATAATCAAACTTACCACAACGTCTCAATAATATAACATATTATACAGATGATACTATGACAATAATTTAAGAGATATGATGCAGCAATTACTGTAGCAATAATTGAGTATAGCTGAGTGACTTCTCACGTAAGCATCAATAATCAATACCGTGTGCTACTATGCAACCACGCGTATTACTGTACTTTTACTACCGAGTAGTTCAACAGTTTTAACGGTTTTAACGGTAACACCTCAGCCGTTATTTTTATAGAAAGATAATTCTGTCGTTTTCTCAATCCGACAATAATTCCGTTGTGGGGTCCACCAATGATTGTGCCGTCGTACGAATATTCCCCGACAAAAAGAATATTCTCCGACCAAACGAATATTTTATAACAACTTGCTTACTTTGCAAAATTTATAAATATTACCCACAACTATAACATTATATCAAATTAACTCCATAATATTCAAAAATGATATTTATAGAAAATTCATCTTTATTTATAAAAATTGGGGTCTTACAACCTCCCCTTCTTATGAAATTTCGCCCTCGAAATTAGGGTACGTACCTGGTATGTCGAAGAGGTAAGGATACCTTGATTTCATTTCTGATTCTAACTCCCAAGTCATTTCCTCAACATCGTGGTTTCTCCACAAAACTTTAACTTGAGGTATAACCTTGGAGCGTAGAATATGTTCCTTCTTATCCAAGATTTGAACAGGAACTTCTTCATACGTCAAATCCTCCGCTATTTCGTCCGGTTCTAACTCAATAATGTGGTTCGGGTCTTCCACATATTTGCGTAACATGGATATGTGAAAAACGTTATGAACACGAGACATACTTGGCGGTAAAGCGAGTCTATAAGCCACAGTTCCTACTCGATCGAGGATTAAAAATGGACCGATGAATCGAGGATTTAGCTTTCCTCTCTTTCCAAATCTCGTAACTCCTTTCCATGGAGCAACACGTAAGAACACATGATCTCCTACATCAAATTCCACGTCCTTTCGATGAAGATCAGCATAACTCTTTTGTCGATCTTGTGAGGTTTTTATACGTTGTCGGATCGTTTGAATCTTTTCTGTAGTCATACGTACCAACTCCGGTCCCAACAACGTTGCTTCGCCCACCTCATCCCAGCATACTGGAGAACGACATTTTCTTCCATACAATGCTTCGAATGGAGCCATGCCAATACTTGCTTGATAACTGTTGTTGTAGGAAAACTCCACCAATGGTAAGAACTTGTCCCAACTTCCCTTGAAGTCAAAGACACAGAGTCTTAATAGATCTTCAAGAGTTTGAATAGTCCTCTCTGATTGTCCGTCCGTCTGAGGATGATATGCTGAACTAAATCGTAACTCCGTGCCCATAGCTTTTTGTAAACTAACCCAAAATCGTGAAGTGAATCTTGGGTCTCGATCAGAAACTATGGATACTGGCATACCATGCAGTCTTACAATCTCGTTTATGTACATACGAGCAAGACGTTCAAGTGTATAAGTTTCTCGTATCGGTAAGAAATGAGCAGACTTGGTCAATCTATCAACAATGACCCAAATCGCATCAATACCTTGAGAAACCCTAGGAAGACCGGTAACGAAATCCATGGTAATGTGCTCCCACTTCCATTCTGGAATTTCAAGTGGTTGCAATGGACCTTTTGGTACTTGATGCTCCGCTTTGACTCGTTGACAAGTTAGACACCTTGAGATAAACAACGCTATCTCTCTCTTCATATTGCTCCACCAAAATGTATGACGAAGATCATGATACATTTTGGTACTTCCAGGATGGATTGCAAACGGTGTGTTGTGCGCCTCCATCATGATTTCATACTTTAAATCAGGGTTGTTAGGAACACAAAGTCTGGAGTTGACTCGAAGTATTCCTTCTTCATCGATTCTTGCTTCCGGCATAGCACCTTCTTGCACTTTCTTCTTCATACGCATCAGCTCCAGGTCTGTAGCTTGAGCAGCTTTAACTTTATCGATTAAAGTCGGTTCTACTCGTATATTCGCCATCATCACATGGGTCCCTGGAGTCTTCAACTCTATCTCCATCCTTTGCAAGTCACACAAAATGGGCCTTTGCGTTGTTAATATTGCACTTGTACCCGCATATGATCTTCTACTCAATGCGTCAGCTACCACGTTCGCTTTTCCAGGATGGTATTGAATGGTATGATCATAATCTTTCAACAGTTCAAGCCAACGTCGTTGTCGCATGTTGAGTTCCTTTTGAGTGAAGAAATATTTGAGGCTTTTATGATCCGTAAAGATCTCCACTTTCTCCCCATACAAGTAATGCCTCCAAATTTTAAGTGCAAAGACAACAGCTGCCAACTCTAGATCATGAGTAGGATAATTCCTCTCATATTCCTTGAGTTGTCTTGATGCATAGGCTATGACTTTTCCATGTTGCATGAGAACGCATCCCAACCCTTTGCTCGAAGCATCACTGTAGATGACAAATCCCTCCGAGCCAGATGGTATTGTTAGAACAGGTGCTGAAATGAGTCTCCTCTTGAGTTCTTGAAAACTCTGCTCACATTCTTCGCTCCAACCAAACTTTGTATCTTTCCGAGTCAGCTGAGTTAATGGAGTAGCGATTCGAGAAAATCCTTCCACGAATCTCCGATAATAACCAGCTAAACCAAGAAAGCTACGTACCTCGGTCACTGATTTAGGTTGCTCCCAGCTTTGAATAGCTTCAATCTTTGCCGGGTCAACCGATATTCCACGACTTGATACTACGTGCCCAAGGAATGCTACCTCTTCCAGCCAGAACTCGCATTTCTTCAACTTGGCATAAAGCTTGTATTCACGAAGCTTTTGGAGTACCAGCCTCAAGTGTTGCTCATGATCTTCACGGCTTTTGGAATAAATAAGGATGTCATCAATAAAGACGACCACAAAATGATCCAAATATTCCTTGAATACCCGGTTCATCATATCCATGAAGGCAGCAGGAGCATTAGTCAATCCAAAGGACATGACTAGGAATTCATAATGCCCGTACCGAGTTCTAAAAGCCGTCTTTGGAATATCCTCAGTTCTAACCTTCAGCTGATGATATCCAGAACGAAGATCGATCTTTGAAAAGAATTGTGCTCCTTGCAACTGGTCAAACAGGTCATCAATACGTGGCAATGGGTACCTGTTTTTGATGGTGACATGATTCAACTCCCGATAATCAATACAAAGTCGCATACTTCCATCTTTCTTCTTCACGAATAGAACAGGAGCTCCCCAAGGAGAAGTACTAGGACGAATAAAGCCAATGTCTAACAATTCCTGCAGTTGGATCTTTAACTCCTGAAGTTCAATAGGAGCCATTCGATATGGGGCTTTGGAAATGGGTTTTGTACCGGGTTCAAGATCGATACAAAATTCAATTTCACGCTCTGGGGGTAGGCCAGGAAGTTCTTCAGGGAATACGTCAGGGAATTTATTAACAATAGAAATATCATTCAAAACTGACGTATTTTTGTTTAGATCTGTGACATGAGCTAAGAAAGCTTGACATCCGTTTTTCAATAAACGAATAGCTTTATGGCTTGAGATGACAGCGATTGATTTTAATGGTTTGGTTGCTTGAATTCGCATAATAGGTCGATTAGGAATATGAAAGCTAACAACCTTACGAAAACAATCAATTTTTGCATAATGAGTAGTTAACCAATCAATCCCTAGAATCACGTCAAATGCAAGTATTTTTAATGAAATCAGATCGATAGGTAATGTGTGGGTACCAACTTGAACCAAACAAGACTTATAAACAGTGGAGGTAATGAAGGTTTCTCCCAACGGAGTTTCCACAGATAAGTCAAAGTCTAATTTCTCCGGAATCAAATTTAATCGATGAGCGCAAGTAGGAGAAATAAAAGAATGGGTTGAACCGGTATCAAATAAAGTATAAACTTCTTTAGAGTTTATAATAAGCTTACCCGTGATGACCTCATTCGGGTTCCTTGCTCTCTGGGAGTTCACAACAAACGCTCTCCCTTGCACAACCGGTTTTGACTTTTCTGGGACGGCTTTTGGTGCCTCCATCCTAGCTGAATTTGTCTTCGGTAAACGACAAAATCGGGCTAAATGACCTTCTCTTCCACAATTATAACATGCTTTGGACGGCATCGCGCAGTTTGGACTGATGTGCCCCTCCCCTCCGCATTTGAAACATATGATAGGTGGTCGTTCTCCTTCCTTAACGACAGGTGCTGGTGCTGACGTCTTTCCATCATTGTTGAATCTCCTCTTCTTGAAATGTCCATTCTTATTGTTTTGGCCCTGATTACCACCGAAGTGGTTACCATTTCTGGCCTGTTGATTCCCTCCACGCTTGTTGTCACCGCTTCGATGACTGCTCTCACTGGTATTATCATTTTGCCGGCTGCTCTCTTTTGGTTGCGTTGTCTCGTTATCGCGCTCCACCAACTGAGCCCTATTTACAACATCTGAATACAAACACAGTTTATGAGAAACAAGATGTTGACGTATCTCCGGCTTCAAACCTCTTAAAAACATCCGCGTCATTCTTTCTTCATTATCCACCAGGTGGGACGCAAACCGGGATAACTCCGCAAATTTTGCCTCGTACTGCGACACGGTCATATTATTCTGCTCCAATTTGATGAACTCCACCTCCTTCATGTGACGAATACTCTCGGGAAAGTATTTGTCGTTAAACAGCTCTTGGAACTTCTCCCAAGACATCTTCAGTGCGGCAGGTTGAGTACGCTTTATCGATTCCCACCAGTAATCTGCCTCTCCTCGCAACATAAAGGCGGCAAAGGGAACCTTTTGCTCCTCGGAGCAACCCAAGACATCAAATATCTTGGTGATCTGCTTTATCCATGTTTCAGCTACAAGTGGTTTGGGTTCTCCCTTAAACTCCGGTGGTCCCAGCTCCTTAAACTGTTTAGCGGTGACCGCCTGAGAGTTTCCAGTATTTCCACCTACGTTGTGGACAGGAGCCGCTTTCACCTGTTGTTGCATGAATTGCATAAAGCCTCTGAACATTTGATCATTCATCATTTGGTCAGTGTTGTTGTTTGCATGAGGATTGACACCTTCCTGATGCACATTATCCTGATTATTGATATGT
This sequence comes from Panax notoginseng, assembly GCA_016801055.1. Taxonomy (NCBI): domain Eukaryota; kingdom Viridiplantae; phylum Streptophyta; class Magnoliopsida; order Apiales; family Araliaceae; genus Panax; species Panax notoginseng. The sequence continues at coordinate 40,692,924 of CM029013.1, read as the reverse complement.
GGTGAATCAACAGTCGTCTGTGCTCCATTGCTATTCTCAACATTCTCAGATGCCATTTTCAGATACTGCCACAAAATAAAAATTAATTGATATGTCATATATTATCCTTATATTATGACCGACCAATTAAATACCATGCAAATAAACTTAGGTATGTCATACTAGCGAAGGAATTCCCCGTCTCTCCCCTCCTAGTTCTATTCTCACATCTTAGCCAGGGATCATATCCCTAAGCTCTGATACCAACTGTGACGCCCCCAAAATTAGGTATACATCACCCATCTTGGGTCGTCAGATACATAGTACAGAATACAAATACAACTTAATAATACAACTGTCGTGTACAATACGACAAAACATAAACTGTGAGTTTGAATACAAATATTATCTTCTAGAGAGTATTCATACTCAAAAGGAGTCCTCATTACATTTATTAACACACCATTACATAGAATAGTGAGGACTACTAACTAATACTATCATTCGGACCATCACTCCGTACCCCGACTTGTCCCAGCTACGTTCTCATTTCCTGAAGAGAACAGTGAAAGAAAGGGTGAGCTCAACTAGCCCAGTAAGAAATATTATGACTAAGATAATGCAGAATAAATTATCATTAGCCTTCAACAATGTTAAACTGATAAAATATAATAGACATCAAGTTTAACTGTAGCGGAACAAGCAATCCATTAAAAGAGTCAAGTAGAAAATAAACTCTACTATCTTTTATGATTTAAAAGGTTTTTCAACACTGTGATCGCTGAGACTCAGCTTAATAAAATAATCCACATCATCGAATCACCCCTGCACTACGGCCAAGGATATTCGTGTATTCATTAATGGTCATGATCATGCCAACAACTGTCCATCAATGCACTACGGGCCAATGAGGACTTTTACCACATCATTTGTAACATTACGGTCATGATTATACCGAATAATCCCTGGTCATAATCATACCAAGTCCATCTATGCACTACAGGCCACAGATGACTTTCAACATTTTATAAACATGAGGATGATGACAATGATATAAGAATTCAATAAAACAAGTTCAAGAATTAATTTATCCAGGAATTAACAACGTCCAAATTGTCAACATGATACTGCATTGTGGAGTAAAATTCAAGAATGCTTAGAAGAATATTTTCTTGAAAAGATACTGGATGAAACGCAACTATCAAGGATATTCCACAAATTTCATGGAGTATAGAAGTCAAAACTTAACCAACTGAGTATAATAAAGAATGGAATAACAAAAGAAATCACCATGCATGCGATAGACCGCACAGACAGGTTATTCCAACAGAATAATAAATAATGGAACCAGGTCCGGCGTAAACGCACAGACAGGATATTCCGACAGAATAATAAATAATGGAACCAGGTCCGGTGTAAAACACACAGACAGGATATTCCAACAGAATAATAATAAAACGGAACCAGGTCCGGTGTAAAACACACAGACAGGATGTTCCAACAGAATAATAAACGGAACCAGGTCCGGTGTAAAACACACAGACAGGATGTTCCAACAGAATAATAGAAGAATGTCACCAAGTATAGGGTAGACCGCGTATACTGGTTATTCCAACAGAATAATAACAAATGGAATAACAGAAGTTCTCTTCATGAATATAAAAGAAATAATATTCCCTACCTTAAAAGAACTGGATATTGGAAAAGTGATGTAGCAGAATACTTTTATTCTCTCTCTCTTATTCTCTCTATACTTTCTCTCTCTATAGCTTGAATGAATTCGTGAAAAATAATGAAGCCCTAGGCCTCTATTTATAGAAAAACTGAGGGTGGCTCTTGGTCTTAACGAAGGGTCAAATGACTCTTGGTCTTAACGAAGGGTCAAATGACTCTTGGTAATATTGAAGGGACAACTACTATTGACGAAAGTAATTACTATTGACCAAGGTAAATACTATTGACGAAGGTAATTACTATTGACCAAGGTAAATACTATTGACCAAGGTAAATAATATTGACGAAGGTAATTACTATTGACCAAGGTAAATACTATTGACGACGGTAATTACTATTGACCAAGGTAAATACTATTGACGACGGTAATTACTATTGACGACGGTAATTACTATTGACGAAGAGACTCTTAGATGATGACATATGGCCCCCCATAAAATAACCAAACTTACCACAACGTCTCAATAATATAACATATTATACAGATGATACTATGACAATAATTTAAGAGATATGATGCAGCAATTACTGTAGCAATAATTGAGTATAGCTGAGTGACTTCTCACGTAAGCATCAATAATCAATACCGTGTGCTACTATGCAACCACGCGTATTACTGTACTTTTACTACCGAGTAGTTCAACAGTTTGTAACGGTTTTAACGGTAACACCTCAGCCGTTATTTTTATAGAAAGATAATTCTGTCGTTTTCTCAATCCGACAATAATTCCGTTGTGGGGTCCACCAATGATTGTGCCGTCGTACGAATATTCCCCGACAAAAAGAATATTCTCCGACCAAACGAATATTTTATAACAACTTGCTTACTTTGCAAAATTTATAAATATTACCCACAACTATAACATTATATCAAATTAACTCCATAATATTCAAAAATGATATTTATAGAAAATTCATCTTTATTTATAAAAATTGGGGTCTTACAAAAACTCTCATTATCCCAACAAAATTCTTATATATATTAATGAGGGAGAGAGAGTAGATAATTTCTAAAGAATTGGATACGTTTTTTATAGGGACGGATGGAGTGAGAAATGAGGCATGTGTGAGAGAGAGTGTGAATAATTGTGATAAATGATGATTTAAGAATATTATAGATAATTAAATAATAATATTATATTTAATAATTTTTAATTATTATCTTAATTCTTGTGTTTATTTCTAAAATATCAAATAATTATTGTGTCCACCTCCCATCATTATCGTATATTTGAGTTGTGTGGGTATTCTTAGTATCACCAATTCTTAGATTTTATTTGCCTATTGGTTGGACTTTATCCTTTTATGTATGTCCATAGCAAAATTAGAAAGAGGAAAAAAATAAAGTCTAGCTAATGATCAAGCTAAGCTGTCAGCCTTATTAACGTCAACTTTTTTCGGCGACTGTAATGTAAGGCATATATGTTCCCTTATCCAACTTATAATTATAAAACAATTTGTTTATAAGAGTCTTTACTTACTTATTCATATAATAAATTTTAATTTAAAAATTATATTTAGAATTTTAATTTTAATTTCTATTTAATTTTAGTCTTTAAATAATTATATATTAAAAGTATATTAAAAAAATATTAAGTGTACATAATAATGAATATTAAAAATCATATTATATATATAATTAATAATTATTTTAGTTACCAATTCTATTACCTTTAGCTAATTAATGTTACAAAATTTTTTTTTACTTATATATTAGTTATCAAAATTTAGTTAGCTAACTTTTAAAACTAAATAACTATATATTAAAAAGATAAGAAAAATATTATCAGTGAATATATATATATATATATATATATATATATATATATATATATATTAAATACTATAAAAATTGTAATGTATATTACAAAAAAAAATTAATGATTAAACTTTAGTAAATAATTTTATTTCATATAAGAGACCTTTAATTAATTAATATTAAAAAAAATCTTGACTTACATATTAATGATTAAAATTTAATTACCTTTTAAAACTAAAATCATGATGGTAACTTATTATTCTACGTACAACAATTTTATTTTTTTTAGAATTTATTTAGTTAATTAATTATACAATAGAATTTGTGTAAGACCCCAATTTTTATAAATAAAGATGAATTTTCTATAAATATCATTTTTGAATATTATGGAGTTAATTTGATATAATGTTATAGTTGTGGGTAATATTTATAAATTTTGCAAAGTAAGCAAGTTGTTATAAAATATTCGGTTGGTCGGAGAATATTCTTTTTGTCGGGGAATATTCGTACGACGGCACAATCATTGGTGGACCCCACAACGGAATTATTGTCGGATTGAGAAAACGACAGAATTATCTTTCTATAAAAATAACAGCTGAGGTGTTACCGTTAAAACCGTTAAAACTGTTGAACTACTCGGTAGTAAAAGTACAGTAATACGCGTGGTTGCATAGTAGCACACGGTATTGATTATTGATGCTTACGTGAGAAGTCACTCAGCTATACTCAATTATTGCTACAGTAATTGCTGCATCATATCTCTTAAATTATTGTCATAGTATCATCTGTATAATATGTTATATTATTGAGACGTTGTGGTAAGTTTGGTTATTTTATGGGGGGCCATATGTCATCATCTAAGAGTCTCTTCGTCAATAGTAATTACCGTCGTCAATAGTAATTACCGTCGTCAATAGTAATTACCGTCGTCAATAGTATTTACCTTAGTCAATAGTAATTACCTTCGTCAATAGTATTTACCTTGGTCAATAGTAATTACCTTCGTCAATAGTATTTACCTTGGTCAATAGTATTTACCTTGGTCAATAGTAATTACCTTCGTCAATAGTATTTACCTTGGTCAATAGTAATTACTTTCGTCAATAGTAGTTGTCCCTTCAATATTACCAAGAGTCATTTGACCCTTCGTTAAGACCAAGAGTCATTTGACCCTTCGTTAAGACCAAGAGCCACCCTCAGTTTTTCTATAAATAGAGGCCTAGGGCTTCATTATTTTTCACGAATTCATTCAAGCTATAGAGAGAGAAAGTATAGAGAGAATAAGAGAGAGAGAATAAAAGTATTCTGCTACATCACTTTTCCAATATCCAGTTCTTTTAAGGTAGGGAATATTATTTCTTTTATATTCATGAAGAGAACTTCTGTTATTCCATTTGTTATTATTCTGTTGGAATAACCAGTATACGCGGTCTACCCTATACTTGGTGACATTCTTCTATTATTCTGTTGGAACATCCTGTCTGTGTGTTTTACACCGGACCTGGTTCCGTTTATTATTCTGTTGGAACATCCTGTCTGTGTGTTTTACACCGGACCTGGTTCCATTATTTATTATTCTGTCGGAATATCCTGTCTGTGCGTTTACGCCGGACCTGGTTCCATTATTTATTATTCTATTGGAATAACCTGTCTGTGCGGTCTATCGCATGCATGGTGATTTCTTTTGTTATTCCATTCTTTATTGTACTCAGTTGGTTAAGTTTTGACTTCTATACTCCATGAAATTTGTGGAATATCCTTGATAGTTGCGTTTCATCCAGTATCTTTTCAAGAAAATATTCTTCTAAGCATTCTTGAATTTTACTCCACAATGCAGTATCATGTTGACAATTTGGACGTTGTTAATTCCTGGATAAATTAATTCTTGAACTTGTTTTATTGAATTCTTATATCATTGTCATCATCCTCATGTTTATAAAATGTTGAAAGTCATCTGTGGCCTGTAGTGCATAGATGGACTTGGTATGATTATGACCAGGGATTATTCGGTATAATCATGACCGTAATGTTACAAATGATGTGGTAAAAGTCCTCATTGGCCCGTAGTGCATTGATGGACAGTTGTTGGCATGATCATGACCATTAATGAATACACGAATATCCTTGGCCGTAGTGCAGGGGTGATTCGATGATGTGGATTATTTTATTAAGCTGAGTCTCAGCGATCACAGTGTTGAAAAACTTTTTAAATCATAAAAGATAGTAGAGTTTATTTTCTACTTGACTCTTTTAATGGATTGCTTGTTCCGCTACAGTTAAACTTGATGTCTATTATATTTTATCAGTTTAACATTGTTGAAGGCTAATGATAATTTATTCTGCATTATCTTAGTCATAATATTTCTTACTGGGCTAGTTGAGCTCACCCTTTCTTTCACTGTTCTCTTCAGGAAATGAGAACGTAGCTGGGACAAGTCGGGGTACGGAGTGATGGTCCGAATGATAGTATTAGTTAGTAGTCCTCACTATTCTATGTAATGGTGTGTTAATAAATGTAATGAGGACTCCTTTTGAGTATGAATACTCTCTAGAAGATAATATTTGTATTCAAACTCACAGTTTATGTTTTGTCGTATTGTACACGACAGTTGTATTAATCAGTTGTATTTGTATTCTGTACTATGTATCTGACGACCCAAGATGGGTGATGTATACCTAATTTTGGGGGCGTCACAGTTGGTATCAGAGCTTAGGGATATGATCCCTGGCTAAGATGTGAGAATAGAACTAGGAGGGGAGAGACGGGAAATTCCTTCGCTAGTATGACATACCTAAGTTTATTTGCATGGTATTTAATTGGTCGGTCATAATATAAGGATAATATATGACATATCAATTAATTTTTATTTTGTGGCAGTATCTGAAAATGGCATCTGAGAATGTTGAGAATAGCAATGGAGCACAGACGACTGTTGATTCACCACATATCAATAATCAGGATAATGTGCATCAGGAAGGTGTCAATCCTCATGCAAACAACAACACTGACCAAATGATGAATGATCAAATGTTCAGAGGCTTTATGCAATTCATGCAACAACAGGTGAAAGCGGCTCCTGTCCACAACGTAGGTGGAAATACTGGAAACTCTCAGGCGGTCACCGCTAAACAGTTTAAGGAGCTGGGACCACCGGAGTTTAAGGGAGAACCCAAACCACTTGTAGCTGAAACATGGATAAAGCAGATCACCAAGATATTTGATGTCTTGGGTTGCTCCGAGGAGCAAAAGGTTCCCTTTGCCGCCTTTATGTTGCGAGGAGAGGCAGATTACTGGTGGGAATCGATAAAGCGTACTCAACCTGCCGCACTGAAGATGTCCTGGGAGAAGTTCCAAGAGCTGTTTAACGACAAATACTTTCCCGAGAGTATTCGTCACATGAAGGAGGTGGAGTTCATCAAATTGGAGCAGAATAATATGACCGTGTCGCAGTACGAGGCAAAATTTGCGGAGTTATCCCGGTTTGCGTCCCACCTGGTGGATAATGAAGAAAGAATGACGCGGATGTTTTTAAGAGGTTTGAAGCCGGAGATACGTCAACATCTTGTTTCTCATAAACTGTGTTTGTATTCAGATGTTGTAAATAGGGCTCAGTTGGTGGAGCGCGATAACGAGACAACGCAACCAAAAGAGAGCAGCCGGCAAAATGATAATACCAGTGAGAGCAGTCATCGAAGCGGTGACAACAAGCGTGGAGGGAATCAACAGGCCAGAAATGGTAACCACTTCGGTGGTAATCAGGGCCAAAACAATAAGAATGGACATTTCAAGAAGAGGAGATTCAACAATGATGGAAAGACGTCAGCACCAGCACCTGTCGTTAAGGAAGGAGAACGACCACCTATCATATGTTTCAAATGCGGAGGGGAGGGGCACATCAGTCCAAACTGCGCGATGCCGTCCAAAGCATGTTATAATTGTGGAAGAGAAGGTCATTTAGCCCGATTTTGTCGTTTACCGAAGACAAATTCAGCTAGGATGGAGGCACCAAAAGCCGTCCCAGAAAAGTCAAAACCGGTTGTGCAAGGGAGAGCGTTTGTTGTGAACTCCCAGAGAGCAAGGAACCCGAATGAGGTCATCACGGGTAAGCTTATTATAAACTCTAAAGAAGTTTATACTTTATTTGATACCGGTTCAACCCATTCTTTTATTTCTCCTACTTGCGCTCATCGATTAAATTTGATTCCGGAGAAATTAGACTTTGACTTATCTGTGGAAACTCCGTTGGGAGAAACCTTCATTACCTCCACTGTTTATAAGTCTTGTTTGGTTCAAGTTGGTACCCACACATTACCTATCGATCTGATTTCATTAAAAATACTTGCATTTGACGTGATTCTAGGGATTGATTGGTTAACTACTCATTATGCAAAAATTGATTGTTTTCGTAAGGTTGTTAGTTTTCATATTCCTAATCGACCTATTATGCGAATTCAAGCAACCAAACCATTAAAATCAATCGCTGTCATCTCAAGCCATAAAACTATTCGTTTATTGAAAAACGGATGTCAAGCTTTCTTAGCTCATGTCACAGATCTAAACAAAAATACGTCAGTTTTGAATGATATTTCTATTGTTAATAAATTCCCTGACGTATTCCCTGAAGAACTTCCTGGCCTACCCCCAGAGCGTGAAATTGAATTTTGTATCGATCTTGAACCCGGTACAAAACCCATTTCCAAAGCCCCATATCGAATGGCTCCTATTGAACTTCAGGAGTTAAAGATCCAACTGCAGGAATTGTTAGACATTGGCTTTATTCGTCCTAGTACTTCTCCTTGGGGAGCTCCTGTTCTATTCGTGAAGAAGAAAGATGGAAGTATGCGACTTTGTATTGATTATCGGGAGTTGAATCATGTCACCATCAAAAACAGGTACCCATTGCCACGTATTGATGACCTGTTTGACCAGTTGCAAGGAGCACAATTCTTTTCAAAGATCGATCTTCGTTCTGGATATCATCAGCTGAAGGTTAGAACTGAGGATATTCCAAAGACGGCTTTTAGAACTCGGTACGGGCATTATGAATTCCTAGTCATGTCCTTTGGATTGACTAATGCTCCTGCTGCCTTCATGGATATGATGAACCGGGTATTCAAGGAATATTTGGATCACTTTGTGGTCGTCTTTATTGATGACATCCTTATTTATTCCAAAAGCCGTGAAGATCATGAGCAACACTTGAGGCTGGTACTCCAAAAGCTTCGTGAATACAAGCTTTATGCCAAGTTGAAGAAATGCGAGTTCTGGCTGGAGGAGGTAGCATTCCTTGGGCACGTAGTATCAAGTCGTGGAATATCGGTTGACCCGGCAAAGATTGAAGCTATTCAAAGCTGGGAGCAACCTAAATCAGTGACCGAGGTACGTAGCTTTCTTGGTTTAGCTGGTTATTATCGGAGATTCGTGGAAGGATTTTCTCGAATCGCTACTCCATTAACTCAGCTGACTCGGAAAGATACAAAGTTTGGTTGGAGCGAAGAATGTGAGCAGAGTTTTCAAGAACTCAAGAGGAGACTCATTTCAGCACCTGTTCTAACAATACCATCTGGCTCGGAGGGATTTGTCATCTACAGTGATGCTTCGAGCAAAGGGTTGGGATGTGTTCTCATGCAACATGGAAAAGTCATAGCCTATGCATCAAGACAACTCAAGGAATATGAGAGGAATTATCCTACTCATGATCTAGAGTTGGCAGCTGTTGTCTTTGCACTTAAAATTTGGAGGCATTACTTGTATGGGGAGAAAGTGGAGATCTTTACGGATCATAAAAGCCTCAAATATTTCTTCACTCAAAAGGAACTCAACATGCGACAACGACGTTGGCTTGAACTGTTGAAAGATTATGATCATACCATTCAATACCATCCTGGAAAAGCGAACGTGGTAGCTGACGCATTGAGTAGAAGATCATATGCGGGTACAAGTGCAATATTAACAACGCAAAGGCCCATTTTGTGTGACTTGCAAAGGATGGAGATAGAGTTGAAGACTCCAGGGACCCATGTGATGATGGCGAATATACGAGTAGAACCGACTTTAATCGATAAAGTTAAAGCTGCTCAAGCTACAGACCTGGAGCTGATGCGTATGAAGAAGAAAGTGCAAGAAGGTGCTATGCCGGAAGCAAGAATCGATGAAGAAGGAATACTTCGAGTCAACTCCAGACTTTGTGTTCCTAACAACCCTGATTTAAAGTATGAAATCATGATGGAGGCGCACAACACACCGTTTGCAATCCATCCTGGAAGTACCAAAATGTATCATGATCTTCGTCATACATTTTGGTGGAGCAATATGAAGAGAGAGATAGCGTTGTTTATCTCAAGGTGTCTAACTTGTCAACGAGTCAAAGCGGAGCATCAAGTACCAAAAGGTCCATTGCAACCACTTGAAATTCCAGAATGGAAGTGGGAGCACATTACCATGGATTTCGTTACCGGTCTTCCTAGGGTTTCTCAAGGTATTGATGCGATTTGGGTCATTGTTGATAGATTGACCAAGTCTGCTCATTTCTTACCGATACGAGAAACTTATACACTTGAACGTCTTGCTCGTATGTACATAAACGAGATTGTAAGACTGCATGGTATGCCAGTATCCATAGTTTCTGATCGAGACCCAAGATTCACTTCACGATTTTGGGTTAGTTTACAAAAAGCTATGGGCACGGAGTTACGATTTAGTTCAGCATATCATCCTCAGACGGACGGACAATCAGAGAGGACTATTCAAACTCTTGAAGATCTATTAAGACTCTGTGTCTTTGACTTCAAAGGAAGTTGGGACAAGTTCTTACCATTGGTGGAGTTTTCCTACAACAACAGTTATCAAGCAAGTATTGGCATGGCTCCATTCGAAGCATTGTATGGAAGAAAATGTCGTTCTCCAGTATGCTGGGATGAGGTGGGCGAAGCAACGTTGTTGGGACCGGAGTTGGTACGTATGACTACAGAAAAGATTCAAACGATCCGACAACGTATAAAAACCTCACAAGATCGACAAAAGAGTTATGCTGATCTTCATCGAAAGGACGTGGAATTTGATGTAGGAGATCATGTGTTCTTACGTGTTGCTCCATGGAAAGGAGTTACGAGATTTGGAAAGAGAGGAAAGCTAAATCCTCGATTCATCGGTCCATTTTTAATCCTCGATCGAGTAGGAACTGTGGCTTATAGACTCGCTTTACCGCCAAGTATGTCTCGTGTTCATAACGTTTTCCACATATCCATGTTACGCAAATATGTGGAAGACCCGAACCACATTATTGAGTTAGAACCGGACGAAATAGCGGAGGATTTGACGTATGAAGAAGTTCCTGTTCAAATCTTGGATAAGAAGGAACATATTCTACGCTCCAAGGTTATACCTCAAGTTAAAGTTTTGTGGAGAAACCACGATGTTGAGGAAATGACTTGGGAGTTAGAATCAGAAATGAAATCAAGGTATCCTTACCTCTTCGACATACCAGGTACGTACCCTAATTTCGAGGGCGAAATTTCATAAGAAGGGGAGGTTGTAAGACCCCAATTTTTATAAATAAAGATGAATTTTCTATAAATATCATTTTTGAATATTATGGAGTTAATTTGATATAATGTTATAGTTGTGGGTAATATTTATAAATTTTGCAAAGTAAGCAAGTTGTTATAAAATATTCGTTTGGTCGGAGAATATTCTTTTTGTCGGGGAATATTCGTACGACGGCACAATCATTGGTGGACCCCACAACGGAATTATTGTCGGATTGAGAAAACGACAGAATTATCTTTCTATAAAAATAACAGCTGAGGTGTTACCGTTAAAACCGTTAAAACTGTTGAACTACTCGGTAGTAAAAGTACAGTAATACGCGTGGTTGCATAGTAGCACACGGTATTGATTATTGATGCTTACGTGAGAAGTCACTCAGCTATACTCAATTATTGCTACAGTAATTGCTGCATCATATCTCTTAAATTATTGTCATAGTATCATCTGTATAATATGTTATATTATTGAGACGTTGTGGTAAGTTTGGTTATTTTATGGGGGGCCATATGTCATCATCTAAGAGTCTCTTCGTCAATAGTAATTACCGTCGTCAATAGTAATTACCGTCGTCAATAGTATTTACCTTAGTCAATAGTAATTACCTTCGTCAATAGTATTTACCTTGGTCAATAGTAATTACCTTCGTCAATAGTATTTACCTTGGTCAATAGTATTTACCTTGGTCAATAGTAATTACCTTCGGCAATAGTATTTACCTTGGTCAATAGTAATTACTTTCGTCAATAGTAGTTGTCCCTTCAATATTACCAAGAGTCATTTGACCCTTCGTTAAGACCAAGAGTCATTTGACCCTTCGTTAAGACCAAGAGCCACCCTCAGTTTTTCTATAAATAGAGGCCTAGGGCTTCATTATTTTTCACGAATTCATTCAAGCTATAGAGAGAGAAAGTATAGAGAGAATAAGAGAGAGAGAATAAAAGTATTCTGCTACATCACTTTTCCAATATCCAGTTCTTTTAAGGTAGGGAATATTATTTCTTTTATATTCATGAAGAGAACTTCTGTTATTCCATTTGTTATTATTCTGTTGGAATAACCAGTATACGCGGTCTACCCTATACTTGGTGACATTCTTCTATTATTCTGTTGGAACATCCTGTCTGTGTGTTTTACACCGGACCTGGTTCCGTTTATTATTCTGTTGGAACATCCTGTCTGTGTGTTTTACACCGGACCTGGTTCCATTATTTATTATTCTGTCGGAATATCCTGTCTGTGCGTTTACGCCGGACCTGGTTCCATTATTTATTATTCTATTGGAATAACCTGTCTGTGCGGTCTATCGCATGCATGGTGATTTCTTTTGTTATTCCATTCTTTATTGTACTCAGTTGGTTAAGTTTTGACTTCTATACTCCATGAAATTTGTGGAATATCCTTGATAGTTGCGTTTCATCCAGTATCTTTTCAAGAAAATATTCTTCTAAGCATTCTTGAATTTTACTCCACAATGCAGTATCATGTTGACAATTTGGACGTTGTTAATTCCTGGATAAATTAATTCTTGAACTTGTTTTATTGAATTCTTATATCATTGTCATCATCCTCATGTTTATAAAATGTTGAAAGTCATCTGTGGCCTGTATTGCATAGATGGACTTGGTATGATTATGACCAGGGATTATTCGGTATAATCATGACCGTAATGTTACAAATGATGTGGTAAAAGTCCTCATTGGCCCGTAGTGCATTGATGGACAGTTGTTGGCATGATCATGACCATTAATGAATACACGAATATCCTTGGCCGTAGTGCAGGGGTGATTCGATGATGTGGATTATTTTATTAAGCTGAGTCTCAGCGATTACAGTGTTGAAAAACTTTTTAAATCATAAAAGATAGTAGAGTTTATTTTCTACTTGACTCTTTTAATGGATTGCTTGTTCCACTACAGTTAAACTTGATGTCTATTATATTTTATCAGTTTAACATTGTTGAAGGCTAATGATAATTTATTCTGCATTATCTTAGTCATAATATTTCTTACTGGGCTAGTTGAGCTCACACTTTCTTTCACTGTTCTCTTCAGGAAATGAGAACGTAGCTGGGACAAGTCGGGGTACGGAGTGATGGTCCGAATGATAGTATTAGTTAGTAGTCCTCACTATTCTATGTAATGGTGTGTTAATAAATGTAATGAGGACTCCTTTTGAGTATGAATACTCTCTAGAAGATAATATTTGTATTCAAACTCACAGTTTATGTTTTGTCGTATTGTACACGACAGATGTATTAATCAGTTGTATTTGTATTCTGTATTATGTATCTGACGACCCAAGATGGGTGATGTATACCTAATTTTGGGGGCGTCACAATTTGACTTAAACACTACGTTTATGCTTTTATGTTTTCACTCAACTCTAAACACTAAAAATGCATATATAAATACGAAGGATTGAATATAAAACTAATTATTAAATTTAAAAAGTATATAAAACTTAATATTAAGTTAAAAATAACAAAAAAGTATATCAGTAATACTCAATTGTAAGTATTTGACAATTGTACGTAATTTATAGTCATTCGATCATTTTTTAAACAAAATTTATATATAATCATTTTAATAATAATATTAAATTATAAATATATATATATGTGTGTGTGTGTGTGTGTGTGTGTGTAAATTGTAGTTTGCTCATGTTTTTGAAGACGAACGAGTATGGTTTAGCAAAACAAAAATGTTTTGAGATTGTAGGATTTGTTGTTAGAATAAAATTTATCCCAACCATGTATGTTAATCTAATAATAATAATAATAAATCCTAGCCATCCATCCATGTATGTTAGTCTAATCTCAACCTTGTATTTATTTTTATATATCAGGCCAGCAGGCAGGCATTTAGGCTATATATATATATATATATATATATATATATATATATATATATATATATATATATATATATATATATATACTAGCTGTGTCCCGTGCCTCCGATACTATATGGACGATGAAATTTATCTCAAATTTTGAACGGTTCAAATGATTTATTAGAGTGAGCGAAAAATTTAAAATGAATTATATTTTGTTATACAAATTTGTTACATCTATCACATTTCTGTCAAACTTTGAAATTCGATGAAAGAAAGATTTTAACAAATTGGCCACTAGTTCAAACGCTCTGCTCATTAGTGATTAATAAAATTTCTAATTTTTAGCTTATGGTTGAAGCCATATCCTATCCTATTTAATTTGATAGAAAGATAAAAGCAATTAGTGGTTGTTCTAGTGGCTACTATTAGTATTAGTATTAGTATTAGTATTTATTTATGTTCAATATATAAACGTAAATGGTTTTAGTCACATCATAACAGTTGTCAAGTAAATTTAATAGCATGCTTACACCAAAAGCCACTCTCATAAACAATATATATACTCCATAGTAAATTATGGAGTAAATTAAATCCACCAAGAAAAACCAACCAAGCTAGCTAGCTTGCGTTCGAAATAAACTTTTTAGGTTATATTTATTTATAAGAATTATAATTTTAGAAAATTATAATATCAAGACTATTAATTTTAAAATCATAATTTTGAAATTATAATTATAATTTAAAGATTATTAAATAATTTTATAATTCTTAGACTAATAATCTCAAGTCTAAATTTAAAAATAAATAAAATATTTAGAATTAAATAATCATATCTCAAGTATTAAATTTTATTAGAGTTAATTTAGTAATAATTTAATGAAGGTATCTTTCATTTTTGACTAACGGAAGAAATAGAAATAAAAATAGAAATAGAAATAGAAATATAGATGGTTGGTCGAGGCTAATCTATATCTATATCTATAGAAAAGAAAGAAGATAGCGAAAGGGCAACATCAAGAATAAAAATAAAAATAAAAATAAAAATTCCAACGGTTGAGGAAAAGATTAAGCGCGAAAACACGGAGCCGCTCACGCCCAATACTTTGGAATCTAACCCGACCACAAACACCCGTACCACCACCAACCCACCCCTCACAACTAACTAACTTAACCCTAGTTTAGTTACTTCACTATTCTCTCTCTCCTACTCACACTTCATTTATTTATACACACTATACACCCCCTAGAATGATCCCATTCTGAGCCTATTCTTCTCTTGTTCACTCTCTCCTTCTCTTTCTCTCTTGGACCCAAAGGATTCTGCGTTTTCATTTCTCCGCCTCCTCTAGAGAGTTATTCTTAATCTCGTCTGTCGATGATCCATAAAACACCATTAATAAATAATTGAAGCAGGGAACTAGCATAGCATAGATAGTGAGGAAATATATTAATTAAAAATGAGTTGCAATGGATGCCGAGTCCTTCGAAAGGGATGCAGTGAAACCTGTATTCTTCGGCCATGTTTGCAATGGATCGAAACCCCTGAATCTCAAGGTCACGCCACCGTCTTTGTTGCCAAATTCTTCGGCCGTGCGGGTCTCATGTCTTTCATTTCCGCAGTTCCTCAAACTCAAAGACCTGGTAATTTTATCTATTTTTTATTTTTTTCTCACCACTAACAAACATTCTTACACATCTCGCAGCGGCAGCGCGTGTTATCATTGCTAACCTTACCATCGTTATTTCCTAGCTCTGTTTCAATCGCTGTTATTTGAAGCAGCTGGACGGACTGTGAATCCGGTGAACGGAGCCGTAGGGCTTTTGTGGACGGGGAATTGGCACGTGTGCCAGGCGGCTGTGGAAACTGTGCTTCGCGGTGGCGCGTTGCGTCCAATTCCGGAGTTTCACGGCGCGACTGCAACCTTACCGGATCTCGACGAAGCATCGGAATGCACTGACATGTTTAAGCTTCGAGATCCGAGTTGCAGTTCTCGATCAAGAGCGGAGAAGCGTAGGCGCCCGTACGAGCCATCATCAAAGGTGGCTCAATTGGCCGATCTTGATACCAGCTTAACGCAAGGCTTTCCAGCGAAGGTTTCGTTGGAGAAGCGGCGCGCGGAGACTCCGTCGAGGAATTCGGAGGAATCCGTGACTACTACGTGTTTTGAAAGTCGATTTGGAGATTATTATAATGATGGAGCGGGAGGAATAGCAGGAAAACCTAAGCTTTTGAACTTGTTTTAAGTTTGGTGTAATGTGTCGTCATCCTAATTTGTTACTTTTTGTTTTTTGCTAGGAAAAAGCTTTTCCCGGAATTGAATTCCGGCGAGTTTCTGCAGATCGATGATCACAGGCACAGGATTTCCCTCTTCTGTTTTTAAAAGTTATTATTACTCATTTGACGAGGAGTAGTAGACAGGAGGGAAAAGTGAAAGTTCGCCGGTGATTTTTGTTTTTTCTACTACTAGTAATAACTATGAACTTGTTAATGAATAATTTGTTTAACGTGATCTTGTTGGTTGAGTGGAATTGAATGATAAAATATTACTAAATGAGCGATTGAATGGAGTGGTGTGATGTAGCCACCCACCAGAAAGAACCATATCAACCCAACCCCCCTAGCTCATGCAATGCAAATGCAATGCCGAGTACTTAAAATTCCTAGTTTTTGCCTTGATTAACCCACAAATTCTATTATAAGGAGTTGTTGACCGGTGTTACTAGAGCGCGCAAATATTTATTTATTTATGTTTAGGCTACACTTTTACAATGAAAGAACAATTAATCGGTGTATTAACTCTTTCGTTTTAATGGATTTATGGTGGCTACGATTATAAACTTCATTTTCCTTAGAAAAGGGAAAAAAATTGCCGTGCAATTGGAATGGGTAGGTTATTAGTCTATCTCCGGTTAATTAGCTAGTTTCAAAGTTTGAAGTCTGACTGACCAACCCACGCACACAAAATGCGTGTTTCCCACTTGATGTTAAAGTCGCGTGGGTGGGAAGGGGTCAAACTAAAAAAAAACATCCTACATTTGGATTGGTCTCTTCGTAGTTATCCATACTCCAAAGAAAAAAATAAATTTTATTTTATAATACTCCTTAATTGGAGTTATATTCATTCAAACAACAGTTAGGCTGGCGGGCTGGCGGGGACTTGGGAAGGTTCTTGACTTCTTTCCTTGCATTCATTAATGAATATGTGTGGCGTATCTGGGACCTGACCTTTTGAGTGAGAGAGAAGAGAACAGCCGATTGTTTTACTCCGAGTATATATATATATATATATATATATATATATATATATATATATATATATTACGTAGGTGGATAGTATAAAGTTTATTTTTGAATAAATTGGTCACTTAGTCAATAGAGTGTTGATACGTATATGAGACTCTATATGTGTTAATATTTTATTGACTAATTAACCAACTTACTCAAAAATAAACTTCATACTAATCGGATACATATCCTACACATATTCATACACACACAATATAATAACAAAAAAGTGTGATTACATTTGTCATCATAATTAAAAGACTGAAATTATGAATCATTTTCCTTTAATTGATTGCGGCAAACATACACGTATAATTTATTTTACAATACTAGTAAACAATAAAATAATAATTAATAAATTTGATAAAAAAATAAATAATAATTATATTGTTCCTGCACTACAATCGTTTTATCTTCATAGCAATATAGATAGATAGATAGATAGATAGATAGAGTGAGAGAAAGGTAGAGAGAATACGGCTTTTGGAATACGGGAAGGGAAGGATGGAGGTGAATTAAGATTTTATTCTTTAATAGGATATTAATATTTTATTTTTTTAATGTATTTTTATATAGGTGGTGGGACTGGTGGGCATGCATTGTGGGTCGTGGGGTCAGTTTCACCCAATTGCAATGAAGGGTACGGTTCATGTCAGCCTCCCTCCTATTTTCTATATATTTTTTATTTGAATAAATTTATATGTTCATCTAAATTATATACTAGTACATCCAAACCAAACACATATATAAAGAGTATAAAATAGAAATAAAATGTTACTCCATAAAGAGAGGATATCATTTTATACTTGACTATTTTCTTTTTATTTAAGAGCACTAACTACGTATATAGGAGGAGCAATTTCATTCAAATTTTCTTTCTCTTTGATTTTCTTCTTAAAATATAAAATTAATATTAATTACTTAAAGTCAATTGAATATATATTACATTAAAAATAATTTATTTAATACTAATACCTGTTAGATGGCTGAATTTATTAGGGGCCACGTACGTTACGTACCAACCTTTAAATGGAAAAATTTAAACAGGAAAATTGAACATTTTCCATTTTTTTTTAAAAAACTTGTGACTCAAAAAATATATAGTATTTTGTTCAACAGGAATGATTGTATAACCCTATTCTTGTATATGTATCTAAATTACACTTAAAATATTATATTTTATAAAAATTTCTGTTCAAATAAATATTATATATTTTTTAAGAATCATAAGTGTAAAAAAAAAAATTTTAAAAATTTAAAAAAAATTCTGTCTAAATATCATGTCTGCGCATAACTGCTCTAAATGGAAATACTTATGTTTGGGTCCAATAATTACTGGCTCGACTTTGATACTGAAAAAGAGACGGATTATAACAGTACTACTCCTACTCATAGTTGGTGATAACAGTAGTAGTACATACACTTCCGGTGCGGTGACCATTGAAAATGGTTTCCTTGCTGCCCCTAGCCACGTGTGTCACTTATCCCGGTACATTTTTTATGACCACTAAACTCACCCAACTTATATTACCTTTGGATTAAAAAAATAAAATGAAATAATTATTTAATATTCCAAGTGTTGCTGGTGGTAATGGGTGGTGTGATACAAAGATATAAATGTCACGTAGTTTCATTTCATAGAACTGAGTTTTGTTCCACATGAATTGAAAATTAAGGAAATAGAATGCATTTTTATTCGGTCATAATAATTTATTTACCAAAAAATATCACTAAAAATATACAATTTTTATTAAATTTCTTCAATTCAAATATAACATTAGTACTGCAAACCTCACATTACACTCGCTTCTTAGAGCTAGTAACACTACGCTTGACCAAAAATCACACTACACGTCCCCGTCTCTGATTTGATTAATTAACTTTTATAAATAAAAAAAATATCAAAATTATAATATTGGTCCGATCTGAAAACATTGGTTATAAGTAAGGTTGTGTTTGATAAACTTGAGAATTAAGATCTGAATAATTATGATATCTTAATAAATTAGATCATCTGAATGGTTATGAGGTCTGAATCTAAAAAACTGTTTGATAACTATAAAGTAAGTTGTTTCTTAATGATACTATTTTATCATTTTAAAGGGTAAAATTTTATTTAATAATTTTAAATATTCAATTTAATAAAAATGAGTGAATAATATTGTTGAATATATTTATATAAAAAAAATTATCAAAATTTTTTTATTAAGAGGTACCTCTTAATTATTAAGATTTTATTTTCTGTCTTAACGATTAAGAGGCATTCAGAGGTAATAAAAAAAAACAGCATCATACCTCTTAGCGAATAAGAGGCAGTCCATTAAGAGGCATTCAGACGTAAACAAACAGCACCTAAGTACCCTTATGGAAGGTGGGGAGCAGACTCTCACATACGTGATAGGGTTGGCAGTGCATCCCATTTCTGAGCAAGAGCTCCCTCCCAGCCCAGGTGTTTGTGATTATGAAGCTCTAGATGCTTATAGTCTGGATCTATAGTATTGGGCCCACGTTATTGGGTATAAAGGCCCACATATCTAAGCACCAAAATTATTTGGGTCCTTTACATAAGTATACAATAAATAGAAAGTAATTACAAGAAAAGTGCATCAACCAAATAATTACAAAAAGAGTGTAATTAGGACTCATATTACAAAAAATAGTACAATTCACATTAATAAGGAAACCTAAAATCAAGGACAAATAATTGCCATAATTAATAATTCAAATTCAAATATAAATATTTGAATCTAACAACAAAAACAAGTTCAAATTCAAAATAATAATTCAAATTCAAATCTTCATCTCCCTCAGATGCACTTTGAAATAATAATCAGCCGCTACACCTCACATACTCCGCCGCTACACCGCCGCGAATCTCCGTTGTCCAAAACACCAATGAGAATAAGAAGAAAATTCGCCCTACAAAAAATTTAAAAATAAATAGATGTAACTTTTAATGTTCTGGAAATTTTTTTGTAACTATTTTGTTACTCATAAATAATAAAATGGTTACCTTTGTATAAATGGTTGGCTACCAACTGCATCACATTCAAAAGAAATTAGTAACTTAATAAAATTGAATTGGTTACCTTGGTCTGAAGGTTTGGCTACCAACTGCACTATGAAAAAACTGCAAATGTGGATGTGAATTAGTTATTTTGGTATGGAGGTTTTGTTATCATGGTACGAAGGTTTGCTTACCTTGATCTGAATATTTGGTAACCAACTGTACTAAGAAAAAATTTAAAGTGCGGAGGTTGATTGGTTACTTTGATATGACACTACAAGAAATAGGACTATTTCCGACGGAATTAAGGTCGACGGAATGAATTCGGTTGAAATGAATGTATTACCGACAGAATATTCAGTCGTTCATAAATCCCTCGAGGATAGTATACACTCGACTGAATTCAGTCGATCCTATACCATGCTTGTGGCGCCAAAGTTTCCCTCCAGCGCCAATAACAACCTCGATGGAAGAGCTATTAATATCGACTGATTGTTCGTCGAGGATTCCGTAATGTCGACGGAACTATGATCTACAGATGTCCGTCGAAAATATGCTTAAAACCTAATCACTAACAGACGCGAGCCTCACTTCTGCAGCTGTGCTAATTTTTTTCCCTTCTCTCTCTGCTCTGCTGATGCTGCGTTCTCTTTCCCTCCTCCCACTGCTCGTCCCGTCCCTCTCCTCGCCGGCCGTCGCACCTATCCTCGTCAGCAGCCCCATCTCCGGCCAAGCCCTAGTCGGCAACACCTCTACCTCTCCTCATCGGCAGGCTCACCTTCGGCTCCCTCTGCTGCTCTCTCTCTAGTCCCTCTTTGGTCCTCCTTCTCTCTCAATTTAAGGTTAATTTTATCAATTAATTTTAAATTTAGAACCCTAAATTTTCAGATATGTATATGGTTATGCATAGATTTGGGTATAAGTACTTAGAACCCTACATTTTCTGTTTAAATGTTGTTGAAAGTGTTGAAATAATCTGTTGAAATGTTGTTGAAGCCTAAATTTCCTTTGCAGTGTTGTTCAAATTTGGTTTTTCTGTGATAGTTTACTAAATTTGGAGCTTCATTATTTTAATTATTTGTTCGTTAATGTTAATTACTGCCTATTTTGCAGATTTGAGTATATACAATTGTTAAATTGTATTGTAAACTTGTTGGTTGTTCATATATTATAGTTGATTAGTGTCATATTTGTTAAATCCGATGGAATTCCCAATGAAATTCTGTCAGAACTCAGCAATTGCACATTCTTTATTATATTAATTATTGTATAGTTATTAGTTTCTCAATACTAAAATACAATTTAAATAAATTGAATTATGACATATAATACAAATTAAATTAAATTAAATTAAATAAACTTTTGACTTAATTTAATTTAAGATAATAAAATTTAAATAAATTATTTAATATTAAATTATATAATATAATAAAAAATTTAATTAAATTTAAAATAAAATAAAATAAAAAATATGATATAATATAATACAAATTAAATTTAAATTAATTAAATTTAATTAATTTAAGATAATAAAATTTAAATAAATTAAATATTATAATATAATATAATACAAATACAAATGTCATTGACAATATCATAACTATATTAAACATACAGATGCTAGACGTCGACGTCGACGTCAGCGAGGACCTAACCTCGGTCGATTAGGCCGTCCGCCGGCAGTGCCTGACGTCGTTCCAGTTGATGACGGCTCGTCTGTGTAGGTTTCAACTATCACTTATATATGTTCAATCGCGATGATATCAATTAGAATGTTCTTAATAAATTTTGTATTCTAGTATTATGGATCCTGTCTCTAAGGCGACCGTACACGCCATCTGCCTGGCGCATCTCCCTACTGGCTGCATGCGATTTAGCCAGTACTCGCGCTATGATGCCGGCTTCATGGTGACAGTGTTGTGGGAGTTTCACGTAAGTCGAATTACATATATTAAATCAAGGTTCATGTTATTTATATATTGTTCAAATAATTAATAAGATGTATGTTATGTCTGTTTGATAGAGATACTATAGATACGAGACCGGCATCACTGAGGCAGATGGTGACGCCGTTATCATTGCCCACATCTCGAAGAATTATGCCGGCTGGCTATACGAGATGCGACAGAGGGCAGTCCGGGCGATAGAAGAATCGCCCAGGACTACTTTGCGAGATCATCAGCCGCCGACAGTATCAGATCCAGCATGGGATGCGATGTGTGCGTATTGGGATGATGTTGACAATATCGCGCTCGTACTTGTATATGATCTTCTACTTAATGCGTCAGCTACCACGTTCGCTTTTCCAAGATGGTATTGAATGGTATGATCATAATCTTTCAACAGTTCAAGCCAACGTCGTTGTCGCATGTTGAGTTCCTTTTGAGTGAAGAAATATTTGAGGCTTTTATGATCCGTAAAGATCTCCACCTTCTCCCCATACAAGTAATGCCTCCAAATTTTAAGTGCAAAGACAACAGCTGCCAACTCTAGATCATGAGTAGGATAATTCCTCTCATATTCCTTGAGTTGTCTTGATGCATAGGCTATGACTTTTCTATGTTGCATGAGAACGCATCCCAACCCTTTGCTCGAAGCATCACTGTAGATGACAAATCCCTCCGAGCCAGATGGTATTGTTAGAACAGGTGCTGAAATGAGTCTTCTCTTGAGTTCTTGAAAACTCTGCTCACATTCTTCGCTCCAACCGAACTTTGTATCTTTCCGAGTCAGCTGAGTTAATGGAGTAGCGATTCAAGAAAATCCTTCCACGAATCTCTGATAATAACCAGCTAAACCAAGAAAGCTACGTACTTCGGTCACTGATTTCGGTTGCTCCCAGCTTTGAATAGCTTCAATCTTTACCGGGTCAACAGATATTCCACGACTTGATACTACGTGCCCAAGGAATGCTACCTCCTCCAACCAGAACTCGTATTTCTTTAACTTGGCATAAAGCTTGTATTTATGAAGCTTTTGGAGTACCAGCCTCAAGTGTTGCTCATGATCTTCACAGCTTTTGGAATAAATAAGGATGTCATCAATAAAGACGACCACAAAGTGATCCAAATATTCCTTGAATACCCGGTTCATCATATCCATGAAGGCAGCAGGAGCATTAGTCAATCCAAAGGACATGACTAGGAATTCATAATGCCCATACCGAGTTCTGAAAGCCGTCTTTGGAATATCCTCAGTTCTAACCTTCAGCTGATGATATCCAAAACGAAGATCGATCTTTGAAAAGAATTGTGCTCCTTGCAACTGGTCAAACAGGTCATCAATACGTGGCAATGGGTACTTGTTTTTGATGGTGACATGATTCAACTCCCGATAATCAATACAAAGTCTCATACTTCCATCTTTCTTCTTCACGAATAGCACAGGAGCACCCCAAGGAGAAGTACTAGGACGAATAAAGCCAATGTCTAACAATTCCTGCAGTTGGATCTTTAACTCCTGAAGTTCAATAGGAGCCATTTGATATGGGGCTTTGGAAATGGGTTTTGTACCGGGTTCAAGGTCGATACAAAATTGAATTTCACGCTCTAGGGGTAGGCCAGGAAGTTCTTCAGGGAATACGTCAGGGAATTTATTAATAATAGAAATATCATTCAAAACTGACGTATTTTTGTTTAGATCCGTGACATGAGCTAAAAAAACTTGACATCCGTTTTTCAATAAACGAATAGCTTTATGGCTTGAGATGACAGCTGTGACGCCCCCAAAACAGGTATACAACACCTATTCTGAGTCGTCAATAACATGGTACAGAAACAACTACAACTTTATTAATACAACATAAAAACTGTGAGTGTAAATACAAATATTGTCATCTAGATAATATCCACACTCAAATAAGTCCTCATTACAATTATTGGTACAATATTTTACAAAAAAAAATGGTGAGGACTACTAAAACAACTCCCTAGAACCTTCATTCCATACCCCGACTAGTACTTACTACATTCTCGCCTCCTGAGAAGAAAATAGAACAACAAGGAAAAGGTGAGCTCAACTAGCCCAGTAAAGAATATTATGACTAAGATAATATACAACAAATTATCGTTAGTCTTCAACAGGGAAAAATTTAATAGAATACAATAGACAACAAGTTTTAATTCAATATTCGCAGCGGAAAATAATAATTCATAGAGAAGTTACGTAGAGAATGAAATCTACGATTATCTATGAATTTAAAAGCCCATAATCAACATTTTATCCCTGTAACAACAATCAATAAATATCTTGAATCAAATAGTCATCTTTGCACTACAGGCCAAAGATATCCATCAGTTGGTCATGTTCACCTCAACACCTGTTCATCTTTGCACTACGGGCCAAAGATATTCATCAGAAATCATTAATCTTTGCACTACAGGCCAAAGATATTCATTTATATCATCATTTAGGACTGAGGATGATGAAAAATATTTTTAAGGAAAACGAATCCAGTGAAGCAAAATAACAAATATTAAGGATTCGTATTTCAATTTATCCATGTCCAAAAATACCTTATCATAGTGAAGTAAAATTCAAGAATGATCAAAACATGGATACAATCAAAGCTAGTATCCAGAATAGATATTTGGACGAAAAGAAGGAAATTTCATTTTTCGGTGAATAGTAACTCGTGAATAGTAACTCATGAATAGTAACCCCGACATGAAAAGTTTCAAATTTGATAAAAATTCAGATCAATACTTCGGCATAATGATATTGAAAAAAATAATATCATTTAAGAAGAAATAACATCCCTTACCTCGGAAAGACGGTACTTCTGACTGGAATACTAGATATAGTGCTGAAGGAAACTTGCACCGTATAGCAACACTCAAAGTATCAAATACTCACAAGAATACGCTCGATATAGAGAGAGAAATAGAGAGAAACTTGTGTTTCTGGTGTGATTTCAATTCTAACCTAAGCACCCTATTTATAGGAAAATGCTTAGAACACCAAAGCAGAAAATTTAATATAATAATAATATATTTATCAAATTTTCTTTAGCCCACCTCTAGACATCTGATCTCAGCCCATTTATATCACATGTTAGCCCACTTAAATGCCAAAAAATGTTTTTCTTCAAAATAATAAATAAAACTTCCAAAAATCAATTATTTCGGAACTTCAGAACTTCAATAATTCATAATAAATAGCCCTTTTATCAGAAAATTTGAATCTCGAGAGTTTTTATAGGAAATTCAATTCTCTACAACTTTGCAGAAGAAAGTTTTTCCAAATTCCAAACAGAAATTGACCGAAATTCATAAACGGACGATTTTACAGTCAATAATAAATTTTCGGTCAAGAATTGTGTCCACCAACACACAAAACATGTGTTAATCATTTAATGCCACAAAAATACTCTTCCTCCTCATATACTCATATATCCCACATTTATTGTAAAAATATCACCATCAATATATTATTAAAATAATATATTTAAATGAATTATTTTATCAGAAAAAGACAAAATATTAATTTTCAACAATTGTCACATTAAAATTTTTCTCCATCTATATCCACATAAAATTAATATTTTTCTCATCATATAAATCAATAATTAATTATACACAAATAATATTACAGAATCACAGTACTGGCAACCAGGTCGTTCCCAGGAAAGAGGGGGTTTTCCAATAAGGATCTCTCCTTACTGGCGCGCAATTAGATGACCAAACCTCTCCTTAGACAGAACTTTCTAGACATTGCCAATAATGTTATCTAATAATATTATTCAGATAATATGAATTATTGTTCCGATAATAGAAAATACTGTGTAGTGACAATTATTAAAACAACAGTAATATAAAATATCAACGCAGCAATTATTGAATCAATAAAATACAATATTGAACAGTAATTACTGTAACAATTATTGAGTAGTGCCTTCTTTCGTAAGAATCAATAATTGGTGCAATATCGTGTGCTACTGTGCAACAACGCGTATTACTGTGTTTTAACCACCGGGTATTCCAACAGTATTAACGGTAACAACTACGCCGTTATTTATAAACAACTTATTTTTGTCGTTTTCTTCATCCAATCGCTTTCTGTTATGGGGCCCAAACAAGGCTGCGCCGTCGTACGAATATTCCCCGACAACAAGAATATTCCACGACCAAACAAATATTCCCCGACAACAATGAATATTTTATAACCACTTGCTTATTTAAAATATTTGCGCATTTTACCCATAACTAACCACATTAATCAAATCAACTCTTACTATTTCAGAATAATAAATAGAGGAAATTAAATTTCATTTATTAATAATTTGGGGTCTTACAACAGCGATTGATTTTAATGGTTTGGTTGCTTGAATTCGCATAATAGGTCGATTAGGAATATGAAAGTTAACAACCTTACGAAAATAATCACATTTTGCATTATGAGTAGTTAACCAATCAATCCCTAGAATCACGTCAAATGCAAGTATCTTTAATGAAATAAGATCGACATGTAATGTGTGGGTACCAACTTGAACCAAACAAGACTTATAAACCGTGGATGTAATGAAGGTTTCTCCCAATAGAGTTTCAACAGATAAGTCAAAGTCTAATTTCTCCGGAATCAAATTTAATCAATGAGCGCAAGTAGGAGAAATAAAATAATGGGTAGAACCGGTATCAAATAAAGTATAGACTTCGCTAGAGTTTATGATAAGCTTACCCGTGATGACCTCATGCGGGTTCCTTGCTTTCTGGGAGGTCACAACAAACGCTCTCCCTTGCACTACCGGTTTTGACTTTTCTGGGACGGTCTTTGGTGTCTCCATCTTAGCTGAACTTATTTTTGGTAAACGACAAAATCGAGCTAAATGACCTTCTCTTCCACAATTATAACATGCTTTAGACGGCATCGCGCAGTTTGGACTGATGTGCCCCTCCCCTCCGCATTTGAAACATATGATAGGTGGTCGTTCTCCTTCCTTAACAACGGGTTCTGGTGCTGACGTCTTTCCATCATTGTTGAATCTCCTCTTCTTGAAATGACCATTCTTATTATTTTGGCCCTGATTACCACCGAAGTGGTTACCATTTCTGGCCTGTTGATTTTCTCCACGCTTGTTGTCACCGCTTCGATGACTGCTCTCACTGGTATTATCATTTTGTCGACTACTCTCTTTTGGTTGCGTTGACTCGTTATCGCGCTCAACTAACTGAGCCCTATTCACAACATCTGAATACAAACACAATTTATGAGAAATAAGATGTTGACGTATCTCAGGTTTCAAACCTCGCAAAAACATTCGCGTCATTCGCTCTTCGTTATCCACCAAGTGAGACGCAAATCAGGACAACTCAACAAATTTAGCCTCACACTGCGACACCGTCATATTATTCTGCATCAATTTGATGAACTCCACCTCCTTCATGTGACGAACACTTTCGGGAAAGTATTTGTCATTGAACAGCTCTTGGAATTCTCCCAAGACATCTTCAGTGCGGCAGGTTGAGTACGCTTAATCGATTCCCACCAGTAATCTGCCTCTCCTCGCAACATAAAGGCGGCAAAGGAAACTTTTTGCACCTCGGAGCATCCCAAGACATCAAATATCTTGGTGATCTGCTTTATCCATGTTTCCGCTATAAGTGGTTTTGGCTCACGCTTAAACTCCGGTGGTCCCAGCTCCTTGAACTGTTTAGCGGTGGCCGTCCGAGAGTTTTCAGTATTTCTACCTATATATT
Organism: Panax notoginseng; assembly: GCA_016801055.1. NCBI lineage: Eukaryota > Viridiplantae > Streptophyta > Magnoliopsida > Apiales > Araliaceae > Panax > Panax notoginseng. The sequence goes on along the minus strand of CM029013.1, from coordinate 40,665,081 downwards.
GGACAGGAGCTGCTCTCGCCTGCTGTTGCATGAACTGCATAAAGCTTCTGAACATTCCATCATTCATCATCTGGTCAGTGTTGTTATGAGGATTATCACCTTCTTGATGCACATTATCCTGATTATTGATATGTGGTGAATCAACAGTCGCATGTGCTCCATTACTATTCTCAACATTCTCAGATGTCATTTTCAGATACTGCCACAAAATAAAAGTTAATTGATATGTCATATATTATCCTTATATTATGACCGACCAATTAAATACCATGCAAATAAACTTAGGTAGGTCATACTAGCGAAGGAATTTCCCGTCTCTCCCCTCCTAGTTCTATTCTCACATCTTAGCCAGGGATCATATCCCTAAGCTCTGATACCAACTCTGACGCCCCCAAAATTAGGTATACATCACCCATCTTGGGTCGTCAGATACAAAATATAGAATACAAATACAACTTACTAATACAACTGTCGTGTACAATACGACAAAACATAAACTGCGAGTTTGAATACAAATATTATCTTCTAGAGAGTATTCATACTCAAAAAGGAGTCCTCATTACATTTATTAACACACTATTACATAGAATAGTGAGGACTACTAACTAATACTATCATTCGAACCATCACTCCGTTCCCCGACTTGCCCCAGCTACGTTCTCATTTCCTGAAGAGAACAGTGAAAGAAAGGGTGAGCTCAACTAGCCCAGTAAGAAATATTATGACTAAGATAATGCAGAATAAATTATCATTAGCCTTCAACAATGTTAAACTGATAAAATATAATAGACATCAAGTTTAACTGCAGCGGAACAAGCAATCCATTATAAGAGTCAAGTAGAAAATAAACTCTACTATCTTTTATGATTTAAAAGGTTTTTCAACACTGTGATCGCTGGGACTCAGCTTAATAAAATAATCCAAATCATCGAATCACCCCTGCACTACGGCCAAGGATATTCGTGTATTCATTAATGGTCATGATCATGCCAACAACTGTCCATCAATGCACTACGGGCCAATGAGGACTTTTACCACATCATTTGTAACATTACGTTCATGATTATACCGAATAATCCCTGGTCATAATCATACCAAGTCCATCTATGCACTACAGGCCACAGATGACTTTCAACATTTTATAAACATGAGGATGATGACAATAATATAAGAATTCAATAAAACAAGTTCAGGAATTAATTTATCCAAGAATTAACAACGTCCAAATTGTCAACCTGGTACTGCTTTGTGGAGTAAAATTAAAGAATGCATAGAAGAATATTTTCATGAAAAGATATTGGATGAAACGCAATTATCAAGGATATTCCACAAATTTCATGGAGTATATAAGTTAAAACTTAACCAACTGAGTATAATAAAGAATGGAATAACGAAATAAATCACCATGCATGCGATAGACCGCACAGACAGGTTATTCCAATAGAATAATAAATAATGGAATCAGGTCCGGCGTAAAATGCACAGACAGGATATTCTAACAGAATAATAATAAAGACGGAACCAGGTCCGGTGTAAAACACACAGACAGGATGTTCCAACAGAATAATAATAAAAACGGAACCAGGTCCGGTGTAAAATACACAGACAGGATGTTCCAATAGAATAATAATAAAAATGGAACCAGGTCCGGTGTAAAACACACAGACAGGATGTTCCAACAGAGTAATAGAAGAATGTCACCAAGTATAGGGTAGACCGCGTATAGAGGTTATTCCAACAGGATAATAAGAAATGGAATAACAACAGTTCTCTTCATGAATAAGAAAGAATAACACCCCTTACCGTTTTAAAGAATAGCTGAAATAAGGAAGTAGTTAAGTAGCAGAATACTATTCTTTTCTCTCTCTATAGTTTCTCTCTCTAGAGTTCAGTGAATTCGTAAGAAATAATGAAGGAATGAGCTGCTATTTATAGAAAAATAGAATGCATAATAACTAATCCATGAACGGTCCAGATTGATTACTTTAATCTGACGGTCCATATTTAAAGAAAAATCTTTTAAATAAAATATAATATATTCTATTTATAGAATAACTTTAATAAAGTATTCTGTTTTATATAAAAAGATGCTTCTGTTTTATTACGTTAATAATACGAATAAAACAAAACGTCATTATCGCTAAATAATTCATATTATTAACTGATAATAATTGAATCAAACTGAGTGACTTCTCACATAAGCATTAATAATCAATACCGTGTGCTACTATGCAACCACACATATTACTGTACTTTTACTACCGAGTAGTTCAACAGTATCAATGGTAAAACTTCCGCCGTTATTTTTAATAAAATATTTTTATCGTTTTCTCAATCCGACAATAATTTCGTTGTGGGGTCCACCAATAATTGTGCCGTTGTACGAATATTCCTTGTTAAAACGAATATTCTCCGACCAATCGAATATTATATAACAACTTGCGTACTTTGCAAAATTTATAAATATTACCCACAACTATAACATTATATCAAATTAACTCCATAATATTCAAAAATAAAATTTATAGAAAATTCATCTTTATTTATAAAAGTTGGGGTCTTACAAGTTAAGTAGACGGCTGACTTTTTGAAAACCCATATTTACCCTAATTAAATAATGAGATATTCATGCAAGTTAGGATAACACATATCGGTAAACAAATTATGCAAGACACATCCCAAGTTCTCTTCGCAACATGCAAAATCTATCTTCACTTAGTGGTTTAGTAAAAATATTTGCAATTTGATTTTCAGTTGGAATAAAAATCAATTTAATTAAACCTTTTGCCACATTGTCTCTTAAAAAATGATGTCTAACTTCTATATGCTTTGTACGTGAATGTAACACAGGATTTTTAGATATATCTATAGCACTTGAATTATCACAATAAATAGGCACACAATCACATAATATATCAAAATCACATAAAGTTTGTCGCATCTATAATATCTGAGAACAACAACTTCCTGCAGCTAGGTATTCTCCCTCAGTAGTTGAAAGAGCCACTGAAGTTTGCTTTTTACTATGTCATGATACGAGACTTTGTCCCAAGAAAATACAATCACCACTCGTACTTTTTCTATCAATTTGACACCCTGCATAGTAAGCATCTAAAGAACCTATTAGTTCAAATTTATTGCAAATCGGATAAAATAACCCTAAGTTAATTGTTCCACTTAAATATTTCAAAATTCTTTTAACAGCATTTAAGTGTGATTCTTTTGGTTTAGCCTGAAATCTTGCACATAGACAAACACTATACATTATATCTGGTCTAGAAGCAGTTAAATATAGCAAGCATCCAATCATACCTCAATATTTTGTTATATCAACATCAATACCTTTCTCATCAGTGGTGAGCTTAATTGATGTGCTCATAGGTGTACCTTTCGAGTTAGATCCTTCAAAACCAAATCTCTTGAGTAGTTCTTTTGTGTATTTATTTTGATGGATATATATTTCTTCCTTTGTTTGCTTGATTTGTAGTCCCAAGAAGTAATTAAGCTCTCCCATTAAGCTCATGTCAAATTCTTTATGCATGCACTTGGAAAACCACTCACAAAGAAAATCATTAGTAGCACCAAATATTATATCATCTACATATATTTGAACAATAATGATATCTATATTTTTATGCTTAATAAACAATGTAGAATCTATTTTACCTCTAACAAATCCGTTTGATAAGAGATACTTATTAACCTTTCGTACCAATCCCTTGGAGCTTGTTTCAAGCCATAAAGAGCTTTCTTTAGCTTGTACACATGATTAGGATACTTTTCGTGCTCGAATCCAGGAGGCTGTTTGACATACACTTCTTCATTGATGTATCCATTAAGGAACGCGCTTTTTACATCCATTTGATGAAGCTTAAACTTTTTGTAGTAAGCAAAAGCAAACAGAATTCGGATTGATTCCAGCCTTGCTACTGGTGCATAAGTTTCTTCATAGTCGATCCCCTCCTGTTGGTTGTATCCTTGAGCTACCAACCTTGCTTTGTTATGAATGATTGTCCCGTGCTCATCAAGCTTGTTCTTGAAGACCCATTTAGTGCCAATGATGGAGACATCTTTTGGAGGAGACATAAGTTCCCACACTTGGCATCTCTCAAATTGTTGAAGTTCTTCTTGCATTGCCAATATCCAGTTCTCATCAAGTATTGCATCCTTTGCATTCTTTGGCTCAGCCTGTGACAAAAATGCAGAGAATGCACAATGATTTTGTAAACCTCTTCGTGTGGTTATACCTTTATTGATATCTCCAATGATATTTTCTGGAGGATGATTCTTGATGTATCTAGCTGTTCTTGGCATTTGGATATTATGCATAACTTCCTCTTGATTATTAGACACATCTTTAGCATTCTACAAATTTTCAGGTTCACGTTCATGATGGTCATCTATTTCAGTTTGCTGAAATTGTTCATTCGGTCTCCTATTTTGTTCGGTTTGGTTTGCTAAAATTGTGACTGTCTCCAAATTTCCTGCATCATCTTCACTTTCTTTTGGAAGATCATTGTTAGTCTCATTGAAAGTGATATGAACCGATTCTTCTACACATGACTTCCTAATATTGAAGATACGATAAGCCTTATTATTTTGAGAATAGCCAATAAATATTCCTTCATATGACTTCGCATCAAATTTTCCTAAATTGTCACTTGTATTTAAAATAAAACATTTAGAACCAAATATTTTGAAATAACTTATGTTTGGAATTATTATTCAAAAGCTCATATGGTGTTTTCAAAATAATAGGATAAATGAGTACTCTATTTAAAACATAACATGATGTACTTATTGCTTCGGCCCAAAATTTCTTTGGAAGCTTACTTTCTTGTAATAGAGTTCTTGCTGTCTCTTGTAGAGTCCTATTCTTTCTTTCCACCACCCTATTTTGTTGAGGGGTCCTTGGTGCTGAAAATTCATGGCTAATACCTCTTTGATCACAAAAGGTTATAAAATCTTTTTGAAATTCAGTACCATGATCACTTCTAATTCTAATGAGTTTGTAACTATACTTGGTTTCAAGATTCCTTATTAATTTTTCAAACTCTTTAAATGCTTCATTCTTAGTTCTTAAAAATAATACCTATGTGTATCTTGAAAAATCATCAAACGGTCCAAATAAATCAAGATGAAGTAGTTGCAAAGGAAAGGAAGTTGATACCATATTCTTTGTTATAAAAGAAGTTCTTACTTGTTTTCCCAGTTGACAAGGAATGCATATTCCTTTCTTTTCAAACCTGATTTTTGGCAACCCTTTGATGAGATTCTTTGAGGATAATTTCTTGATTAAGTCCATGTGAACATGTCCCATTCTTTTATGCCATGGATAAGCTTCATCTTGTGTTGAAGTAAGACATAGTTCTTGTAACGCCCCCAAAATAGGTCCATTCCATCCAACCTATTCTGAGTCGCCAAATACATGGTACAGAAAATAACTACAACTTTATTACAACAATTGTCGTGCAAAATACAACAACACATATGCTGTGAGTTTGGATACAAATATATACCAAATGTGACTCATGTCCCAACCGTGGACAGCACCTTACAATGACACCTTAGATAAAGGTATAGTCAAAAACTGTTTTAGAAATTAGAATCTTTGGGAAGTGCTCAGGGAAACCTTGGTACATGGGAGGCCATGCTTCTAGGTTGTGATAGATATCATATGACCACAGAATTATCCTTGGTTGACCCAATATACCCCAAAGAAAAACGAGAAGATTACTATCATATTCTTCCCAATGGTGAGTCTTCTCTTGACTTATCATTATCTCCACTGTCTCTGATTGAGAATTATACTTCAAACAAACACCAAGATTATATAGGTAGTGCTTGTAAATATACTCAGCAAGTGAATGAGCACATCCATGTCTTATGATGATACGAGGTTGTATGTCATTAGACATCTTGTATGATAGTGGCAAAACACCCATCCAACGTTGGGTACGCCTTACCCTATTGGATTCACCAAATATAACTACTAAATAAACTTTTCTATACTGCTTAGGGAGAACTCCACAGCTAGAGACCACCGTTCTATTCCCTTGTTACCCCCGCTCGACCCAGCTACACTCTTATTACCTGAAAGGAATTGTGAAGCAAAAGGGTGAGCACAACTAGCTCAGTAAAGAATATCATGACTAAAGATAATTAAATTATCAATAGCCTTCATCAGTAATAAATCAGAGATTTAGAACATATGGTAGATGATAAAACTTTTCAACCATAGTTGCAGCGGAACGAGTAATCCATTAGAAGAGTCAAATAGACCATAAAGTCTATTATCTTCTCCATGTTAAAAGTCCACCAACAATGTTTTATTTCTGTAACATCAATCAACTGTTCTGGTTCACAATCATATAAATAATTCATAATCATAATTGTGATTCTAAATTTTTCTTCGCACCCGGGACGAAGAATATTTTCATCACCTGTCTTTACCTGAAACATCAAAGATCATGGTTATACCAAATCACAGTTCCTGTTCATAATCATGCTAATAAATCCATCTTCGCACTACGGCCAAAGATATTCATCAACAGTTCATTTTTGCACTACAGGCCAAAGATATTCATCAATAATTCATCTTTGCACTACAGGCCAAATATATTAATATCTCAAAGAAATATATAATCATTTCAGAATTTATATAAACAATAATTATAACCATGTTGATCATTTCACCTTTATACTTTAGCTAAAGATATTCAATTATAAATTCAATGGTCATGATCATACCAGTCAACAATTCAACTTTGCACTACTGGCCAAAGAGAACCCATAGTCATGATCATACCAAAAATCTACCCATCTTTACACTCAAGTCAAAGAGAAATATCATCATTAGAGTTATAAAAATATTATATATGATAATAAAATCAGTATAATCAACATATAGATTTAATCTCAAGAGTAATATTCATAACTCAACTATAATTTGGTTAGAAAAAGAAACCAATTTTGTCGTGAATAGTAACTCATGAATAGTAACTCGTGAATAGTAACTCGACATAAAAAAGGTAAAAATTCCACAATAAAATTCATACCAATATTTCGGTATAATGATATTGAAAGAATAATATTTCTTAAGCTTATAAATAATTTATTTTAATTGTTTACACTTTACTAAATATTGCATTTAATCATCCTTAAATGCCAAACTCATAAGATTTCATTACCAATAACCAAAACCCTCATAAAAAATCTGCATATACCTCATATAGGATTCTCAAGCCATAAAATCCTATTTTCAAATTTTTTTACTTCACATGACATATTTAATTCATTTACTCATAACTAGTCTATTTTCATGAAAAATACCAAATCAGTTCTAAAAATATTTCTCTTCTGAGATTTTGCAGAATATAGTCTCATATTGAACATATATTTTTCTCAGAATTTTTAAAATTCATTTACTATTTTTCATATGGCCAAAACCGTCGAATATTTAGACATTTATCATAAATTGTACTTTTGTTCAAAAATTCCAAAATTTACAGAGTACACTGATATTATATAGATGTACTCCCAATAAAAATTTTATCAATTTTGGAGTTAACCACAAGGAGTTATAAGCGGTTACTTTTAAAATAGTCTTTTCCCGTAAAATTCATAACTCTTAATCTATACATCCAAAAATCACCATTTTTGGACACAATCAATAAAACTCATTAAAATATCATTTCAAATTTTTCTAGAATTTTCTGAAGGTCAGAAGAAGTACGAACTGAAAAATATAATAACCCTTAAAATCCCTTACTATCCCGTATCTCAAAAATGCTGTATTTCTGACTGAAATGTAAAGCCGAAGGAAACTTACACTGAATAGCAACTCTCAAAGTATCTAAATACTCACAAAATATGCTTCATAATATAGAGAGAGAAAGAGAGAAAGCTTATATTTCTGGTGTGATTTTCAATTCTAACTTAACCCTCTATTTATAGGAAAATGTTAGCACGCCGAAGCAGACTTAACCTGCAACCTGATGGCTTTATGTAAGACCCCAAATTATTAATAAATAAAATTTAATTTTCTCTATTTATTATTCTAAAATAGTAAGAGTTGATTTGATTAATGTGGTTAGTTATGGGTAAAATGCGCAAATATTTTAAATAAGCAAGTGGTTATAAAATATTCATTGTTGTCGGGGAATATTTGTTTGGTCGTGGAATATTCTTGTTGTCGGGGAATATTCGTACGATGGCGCAGCCTTGTGTGGGCCCCATAACAGAAAGCGATTAGATGAAGAAAACGATAAAAATAAGTTGTTTATAAATAACGGCGTAGTTGTTACCGTTAATACTGTTGGAATACCCGGTGGTTAAAACACAGTAATACGCGTTGTTGCACAGTAGCACACGATATTGCACCAATTATTGATTCTTACGAAAGAAGGCACTACTCAATAATTGTTACAGTAATTACTGTTCAATATTGTATTTTATTGATTCAATAATTGCTGCGTTGATATTTTATATTACTGTTGTTTTAATAATTGTCACTACACAGTATTTTCTATTATCGGAACAATAATTCATATTATCTGAATAATATTATTAGATAACATTATTGGCAATGTCTAGAAAGTTCTGTCTAAGGAGAGGTTTGGTCATCTAATTGTGCGCCAGTAAGGAGAGATCCTTATTGGAAAGCCCCCTCTTTCCTGGGAACGACCTGGTTGCCAGTACTGTGATTCTGTAATATTATTTGTGTATAATTAATTATTGATTTATATGATGAGAAAAATATTAATTTTATGTGGATATAGATGGAGAAAATTTTTAATGTGACAATTGTTGAAAATTAATATTTTGTCTTTTTCTGATAAAATAATTCATTTAAATATATTATTTTAATAATATATTGATGGTGATATTTTTACAATAAATGTGGGATATATGAGTATATGAAGAGGAAGAGTATTTTTGTGGCATTAAATGATTAACACATGTTTTGTGTGTTGGTGGACACAATTCTTGACCGAAAATTTATTATTGACTGTAAAATCGTCCGTTTATGAATTTCGGTCAATTTCTGTTTGGAATTTGGAAAAACTTTCTTCTGCAAAGTTGTAGAGAATTGAATTTCCTATAAAAACTCTCGAGATTCAAATTTTCTGATAAAAGGGCTATTTATTATGAATTATTGAAGTTCTGAAGTTCCGAAATAATTGATTTTTGGAAGTTTTATTTATTATTTTGAAGAAAAACATTTTTTGGCATTTAAGTGGGCTAACATGTGATATAAATGGGCTGAGATCAGATGTCTAGAGGTGGGCTAAAGAAAATTTGATAAATATATTATTATTATATTAAATTTTTTGCTTTGGTGTTCTAAGCATTTTCCTATAAATAGGGTGCTTAGGTTAGAATTGAAATCACACCAGAAACACAAGTTTCTCTCTATTTCTCTCTCTATATCGAGCGTATTCTTGTGAGTATTTGATACTTTGAGTGTTGCTATACGGTGCAAGTTTCCTTCAGCACTATATCTAGTATTCCAGTCAGAAGTACCGTCTTTCCGAGGTAAGGGATATTATTTCTTCTTAAATGATATTATTTTCTTCAATATCATTATGCCGAAGTATTGATCTGAATTTTTATCAAATTTGGAACTTTTCATGTCGGGGTTACTATTCATGAGTTACTATTCATGAGTTACTATTCACGAGTTACTATTCACGAGTTACTATTCACCGAAAAATGAAATTTCCTTCTTTTCGTCCAAATATCTATTCTGAATACTAGCTTTGATTGTATCCATATTTTTGTAAGACCCCAACTTTTATAAATAAAGATGAATTTTCTATAAATATCATTTTTGAATATTATGGAGTTAATTTGATATAATGTTATAGTTGTGGGTAATATTTATAAATTTTGCAAAGTACGCAAGTTGTTATATAATATTCGATTGGTCGGGGAATATTCGTTTTAACAAGGAATATTCGTACAACGGCACAATCATTGGTGGACCCCACAACGGAATTATTGTCGGATTGAGAAAGCGACAAAAATATTTTATTAAAAATAACGGCGGAAGTTTTACCATTGTTACTGTTGAACTACTCGGTAGTAAAAGTACAGTAATACGTGTGGTTGCATAGTAGCACACGGTATTAATTATTAATGCTTATGTGAGAAGTCACTCAGTTTGATTCCATTATTGTCAGTTAATAATATGAATTATTTAGCGATAATGACGTTTTGTTTTATTCGTATTATTAACGTAATAAAACAGAAATATCTTTTTATATAAAACAAAATACTTTATTAAAGTTATTCTATAAATAGAATATATTATATTTTATTTAAAAAAAAATTCTTGAAATATGGACCGTCAGATTAAAGTAATCAATCTGGACCGTTCATGGATTAGTTACTATGCATTCTATTTTTCTATAAATAGCAGCTCATTCTTTCATTATTTCTTACGAATTCACTGAACTCTAGAGAGAGAAACTATAGAGAGAGAAGAAGAAGAGTATTCTGCTACTTAACTACTTCCTTATTTCAGCTCTTCTTTAAAACGGTAAGGGGTGTTATTCTTTCTTATTCATGAAGAGAACTGTTGTTATTCTATTTCTTATTATTTTGTTGGAATAACCTGTATACACGGTCTACCCTATACTTGGTGGCATTCTCCTATTATTCTGTTGGAACATCCTGTCTGTGTGTTTTACACCGGACCTGGTTCCGTTTTCATTATTATTCTGTTGGAACATCCTGTCTGTGTGTTTTACACCGGACCTGGTTCCGTTTTTATTATTATTCTGTTGGAACATCCTGTCTGTGTGTTTTACACCGGACCTGGTTCCGTCTTTATTATTATTCTGCCGGAATATCCTGTCTGTGTGTTTTACACCGGACCTGGTTCCATTATTATTATTCTGTCGGAATATCCTGTCTGTGCGTTTACGCCGGACCTGGTTCCATTATTTATTATTCTGTTGGAATAACCTGTCTGTGCGGTCTATCGCATGCATGGTGATTTCTTTTGTTATTCCATTCTTTATTATACTCAGTTGGTTAAGTTTTGACTTCTATACTCCATGAAATTTGTGGAATATCCTTGATATTTGCGCTTCATCTAGTATCTATTCATGAAAATATTCTCCTGATCATTCTTGAATTTTACTCCACAAAGTAGTATCATGTTGACAATTTGGACGTTGTTAATTCTTGGATAAATTAATTCTTGAACTTGTTTTATTGAATTCTTATATCATTGTCATCATCCTCATGTTTATATTCTGTTGAAAGTCATCTGTGGCCTGTAGTGCATAGATGGACTTGGTATGATTATGACCAGGGATTATTCGGTGTAATCATGACCGTAATGTTACAAATGATGTGGTAAAAGTCCTCATTGGCCCGTAGTGCATTGATGGACAGTTGTTGGCATGATCATGACCATTAATGAATATACGAATATCCTTGGCCGTAGTGCAGGGGTGATTCGATGATGTGGATTATTAAGCTGAGTCTCAGCGATCACAGTGTTGGAAAATCTTTTAAATCATAAAAGATAGTAGAGTTTATTTTCTACTTGACTCTTTTAATGGATTGCTTGTTCCGCTACAGTTAAACTTGATGTCTATTATATTTTATCAGTTTAACATTGTTGAAGGCTAATGATAATTTATTCTGCATTATCTTAGTCATAATATTTCTTACTGGGCTAGTTGAGTTCACCCTTTCTTTCACTGTTCTCTTCAGGAAATGAGAACGTAGCTGGGGCAAGTCGGGGAACGGAGTGATGGTCTGAATGATAGTATTAGTTAGTAGTCCTCACTATTCTATGTAATGGTGTGTTAATAAATGTAACGAGTACTCCTTTTGAGTATGAATACTCTCTAGAAGATAATATTTGTATTCAAACTCACAGTTTATGTTTTGTCGTATTGTACACGACAGTTGTATTAGTAAGTTATATTTGTATTTTGTACTATGTATCTGACGACCCAAGATGGGTGATGTATACCTATTTTGGGGGCATCACAGTTGGTATCAGAGCTTAGGGATATGATCACTGGCTAAGATGTGAGAATAGAACTAGGAGGGGAGAGACGGAGAATTCCTTCGCTAGTATGACCTACCTAAGTTTATTTGCATGGTATTTAATTGGTCGGTCATAATATAAGGATAATATATGACATATCAATTAACTTTTATTTTGTGACAGTATCTGAAAATGGCATCTGAGAATGTTGAGAATAGCAATGGAGCACAGGCGATTATTGATTCACCACATATCAATAATCAGGATAATGTTCATCAGGAAGGTGACAATCCTCATGCAAACAACAACACTGACCAGATGATGAATGATGGAATGTTCAGAGGTTTTATGCAATTCATGCAACAACAGGTGAAAGCGGCTCCTGTCCACAACGTAGGTGGAAATACTGGAAACTCTCAGGCGGTCACCGCTAAACAGTTTAAGGAGCTGGGACCACCGGAGTTTAAGGGAGAACCCAAACCACTTGTAGCTGAAACATGGATAAAGCAGATCACCAAGATATTTGATGTCTTGGGTTGCTCCGAGGAGCAAAAGGTTCCCTTTGCCGCCTTTATGTTGCGAGGAGAGGCAGATTACTGGTGGAAATCGATAAAGCGTACTCAACCTGCCGCACTGAAGATGTCTTGGGAGAAGTTCCAAGAGCTGTTTAACGACAAATACTTTCCCGAGAGTATTCGTCACATGAAGGAGGTGGAGTTCATCAAATTGGAGCAGAATAATATGACCGTGTCGCAGTACGAGGCAAAATTTGCGGAGTTATCCCGGTTTGCGTCCCACCTGGTGGATAATGAAGAAAGAATGACGCGGATGTTTTTAAGAGGTTTGAAGCCGGAGATACGTCAACATCTTGTTTCTCATAAACTGTGTTTGTATTCAGATGTTGTAAATAGGGCTCAGTTGGTGGAGCGCGATAACGAGACAACGCAACCAAAAGAGAGCAGCCGGCAAAATGATAATACCAGTGAGAGCAGTCATCGAAGCGGTGACAACAAGCGTGGAGGGAATCAACAGGCCAGAAATGGTAACCACTTCGGTGGTAATCAGGGCCAAAACAATAAGAATGGGCATTTCAAGAAGAGGAGATTCAACAATGATGGAAAGACGTCAGCACCAGCACCTGTCGTTAAGGAAGGAGAACGACCACCTATCATATGTTTCAAATGCGGAGGGGAGGGGCACATCAGTCCAAACTGCGCGATGCCGTCCAAAGCATGTTATAATTGTGGAAGAGAAGGTCATTTAGCCCGATTTTGTCGTTTACCGAAGACAAATTCAGCTAGGATGGAGGCACCAAAGGCCGTCCCAGAAAAGTCAAAACCGGTTGTGCAAGGGAGAGCGTTTGTTGTGACCTCCCAGAACGCAAGGAACCCGAATGAGGTCATCACGGGTAAGCTTATCATAAACTCTAACGAAGTCTATACTTTATTTGATACCGGTTCTACCCATTCTTTTATTTCTCCTACTTGCGCTCATCGATTAAATTTGATTCCGGAGAAATTAGACTTTGACTTAGCAGTTGAAACTCCATTGGGAGAAACCTTCATTACATCCACGGTTTATAAGTCTTGTTTGGTTCAAGTTGGTACCCACACATTACCTGTCGATCTTATTTCATTAAAAATACTTGCATTTGACGTGATTCTAGGGATTGATTGGTTAACTACTCATCATGCAAAAATTGATTGTTTTCGTAAGGTTGTTAGCTTTCATATTCCTAATCGACCTATTATGCGAATTCAAGCAACCAAACCATTAAAATCAATCGCTGTCATCTCAAGCCATAAAGCTATTCGTTTATTGAAAAACGGATGTCAAGCTTTCTTAGCTCATGTCACAGATCTAAACAAAAATACGTCAGCTTTGAATGATATTTCTGTTGTTAATAAATTTCCTGACGTATTTCCCGAAGAACTTCCTGGCCTACCCCCAGAGCGTGAAATTGAATTTTGTATCGACCTTGAACCCGGTACAAAACCCATTTCCAAAGCCCCATATCGAATGGCTCCTATTGAACTTCAGGAGTTAAAGACTCAACTGCAGGAATTGTTAGACATTGGTTTTATTCGTCCTAGTACTTCTCCTTGGGGTGCTCCTGTTCTGTTCGTGAAGAAGAAAGATGGGAGTATGCGACTTTGTATTGATTATCGGGAGTTGAATCATGTCACCATCAAAAATAGGTACCCATTGCCACGTATTGATGACCTGTTTGACCAGTTGCAAGGAGCACAATTCTTTTCAAAGATCGATCTTCGTTCTGGATATCATCAGCTGAAGGTTAGAACTGAGGATATTCCAAAGACTGCCTTTAGAACTCGGTATGGGCATTATGAATTCTTAGTTATGTCTTTTGGATTGACTAATGCTCCTGCTGCCTTCATGGATATGATGAACAGGGTATTCAAGGAATATTTGGATCACTTTGTGGTCGTCTTTATCGATGACATCCTTGTTTATTCCAAAAGCCGTGAAGATCATGAGCAACACTTGAGGCTGGTACTCCAAAAGCTTCGTGAATACAAACTTTATGCCAAGTTGAAGAAATGCGAGTTCTGGCTGGAAGAGGTAGCATTCCTTGGGCACGTAGTATCAAGTCGTGGAATATCGGTTGACCCGGCAAAGATTGAAGCTATTCAAAGCTGGGAGCAACCTAAATCAGTAACCGAAGTACGTAGCTTTCTCGGTTTAGCTGGTTATTATCGGAGATTCGTGGAAGGATTTTCTCGAATCGCTACTCCATTAACTCAGCTGACTCGGAAAGATACAAAGTTCGGTTGGAGCGAAGAATGTGAGCAGAGTTTTCAAGAACTCAAGAGGAGACTCATTTCAGCACCTGTTCTAACAATACCATCTGGCTCGGAGGGATTTGTCATCTACAGTGATGCTTCGAGCAAAGGGTTGGGATGTGTTCTCATGCAACATGGAAAAGTCATAGCCTATGCATCAAGACAACTCAAGGAATATGAGAGGAATTATCCTACTCATGATCTAGAGTTGGCAGCTGTTGTCTTTGCACTTAAAATTTGGAGGCATTACTTGTATGGGGAGAAGGTGGAGATCTTTACGGATCATAAAAGCCTCAAATATTTCTTCACTCAAAAGGAACTCAACATGCGACAACGACGTTGGCTTGAACTGTTGAAAGATTATGATCATACCATTCAATACCATCCTGGAAAAGCGAACGTGGTAGCTGACGCATTGAGTAGAAGATCATATGCAAGTACAAGTGCGATATTGTCAATACAAAGGCCCATTTTGTGTGATTTGCAAAGGATGGAGATAGAGTTAAAGACTCCAGGGACCCATGTGATGATGGCGAATATACGAGTAGAACCGACTTTAATCGATAAAGTTAAAGCTGCTCAAGCTACAGACCTGGAGCTGATGCGTATAAGGAAGAAAGTGCAAGAAGGTGCTATGCCGGAAGCAAGAATCGATGAAGAAGGAATACTTCGAGTCAACTCCAGACTTTGTGTTCCTAACAACCCTGATTTAAAGTATGAAATCATGATGGAGGCGCACAACACACCGTTTGCAATCCATCCTGGAAGTACCAAAATGTATCATGATCTTCGTCATACATTTTGGTGGAGCAATATGAAGAGAGAGATAGCGTTGTTTATCTCAAGGTGTCTAACTTGTCAACGAGTCAAAGCGGAGCATCAAGTACCAAAAGGTCCATTGCAACCACTTGAAATTCCAGAATGGAAGTGGGAGCACATTACCATGGATTTCGTTACCGGTCTTCCTAGGGTTTCTCAAGGTATTGATGCGATTTGGGTCATTGTTGATAGATTGACCAAGTCTGCTCATTTCTTACCGATACGAGAAACTTATACACTTGAACGTCTTGCTCGTATGTACATAAACGAGATTGTAAGACTGCATGGTATGCCAGTATCCATAGTTTCTGATCGAGACCCAAGATTCACTTCACGATTTTGGGTTAGTTTACAAAAAGCTATGGGCACAGATTTACGATTTAGTTCGGCATATCATCCTCAGACGGACGGACAATCAGAGAGGACTATTCAAACTCTAGAAGATTTATTAAGACTCTGTGTCTTTGACTTCAAGGGAAGTTGGGACAAGTTCTTACCATTGGTGGAGTTTTCCTACAACAACAGTTATCAAGCAAGTATTGGCATGGCTCCATTCGAAGCATTGTATGGAAGAAAATGTCGTTCTCCAGTATGCTGGGATGAGGTGGGTGAAGCAACGTTGTTGGGACCGGAGTTGGTACGTATGACTACAGAAAAGATTCAAACGATCCGACAACGTATAAAAACCTCACAAGATCGACAAAAGAGTTATGCTGATCTTCATCGAAAGGACGTGGAATTTGATGTAGGAGATCATGTGTTCTTACGTGTTGCTCCATGGAAAGGAGTTACGAGATTTGGAAAGAGAGGAAAGCTCAATCCTCGATTCATCGGTCCATTTTTAATCCTCGATCGAGTAGGAACTGTGGCTTATAGACTCGCTTTACCGCCAAGTATGTCTCGTGTTCATAACGTTTTTCACATATCCATGTTACGCAAATATGTGGAAGACCCGAACCACATTATTGAGTTAGAACCGGACGAAATAGCGGAGGATTTGACGTATGAAGAAGTTCCTGTTCAAATCTTGGATAAGAAGGAACATATTCTACGCTCCAAGGTTATACCTCAAGTCAAAGTTTTGTGGAGAAACCACGATGTTGAGGAAATGACTTGGGAGTTAGAATCTGAAATGAAATCAAGGTATCCTTACCTCTTCGACATACCAGGTACGTACCCTAATTTCGAGGGCGAAATTTCATAAGAAGGGGAGGTTGTAAGACCCCAACTTTTATAAATAAAGATGAATTTTCTATAAATATCATTTTTGAATATTATGGAGTTAATTTGATATAATGTTATAGTTGTGGGTAATATTTATAAATTTTGCAAAGTACGCAAGTTGTTATATAATATTCGATTGGTCGGGGAATATTCGTTTTAACAGGGAATATTCGTACAACGACACAATCATTGGTGGACCCCACAACGGAATTATTGTCGGATTGAGAAAACGACAAAAATATTTTATTAAAAATAACGGCGGAAGTTTTACCATTGTTACTGTTGAACTACTCGGTAGTAAAAGTACAGTAATACGTGTGGTTGCATAGTAGCACACGGTATTGATTATTAATGCTTATGTGAGAAGTCACTCAGTTTGATTCCATTATTGTCAGTTAATAATATGAATTATTTAGCGATAATGACGTTTTGTTTTATTCGTATTATTAACGTAATAAAACAGAAACATCTTTTTATATAAAACAAAATACTTTATTAAAGTTATTCTATAAATAGAATATATTATATTTTATTTAAAAGATTTTTCTTTAAATATGGACCGTCAGATTAAAGTAATCAATCTGGACCGTTCATGGATTAGTTACTATGCATTCTATTTTTCTATAAATAGCAGCTCATTCCTTCATTATTTCTTACGAATTCACTGAACTCTAGAGAGAGAAACTATAGAGAGAAACTATAGAGAGAGAGAAGAAGAGTATTCTGCTACTTAACTACTTCCTTACTTCAGCTCTTCTTTAAAACGGTAAGGGGTGTTATTCTTTCTTATTCATGAAGAGAACTGTTGTTATTATTTCTTATTATTCTGTTGGAATAACCTGTATACGCGGTCTACCCTATACTTGGTGACATTCTTCTATTATTCTGTTGGAACATCCTGTCTGTGTGTTTTACACCGGACCTGGTTCCGTTTTTATTATTATTCTGTTGGAACATCCTGTCTGTGTGTTTTACACCGGACCTGGTTCCGTTTTTATTATTATTCTGCCGGAATATCCTGTCTGTGTGTTTTACACCGGACCTGGTTCCATTATTATTATTCTGTCGGAATATCATGTCTGTGCGTTTACGCCGGACCTGGTTCCATTATTATTATTCTGTTAAGAATAACCTGTCTGTGCGGTCTATCGCATGCATGGTGATTTCTTTTGTTATTCCATTCTTTATTATACTCAGTTGGTTAAGTTTTGACTTCTATACTCCATGAAATTTGTGGAATATCCTTGATATTTGCGCTTCATCTAGTATCTATTCATGAAAATATTCTCCTGATCATTCTTGAATTTTACTCCACAAAGTAGTATCATGTTGACAATTTGGACGTTGTTAATTCTTGGATAAATTAATTCTTGAACTTGTTTTATTGAATTCTTATATCATTGTCATCATCCTCATGTTTATATTCTGTTGAAAGTCATCTGTGGCCTGTAGTGCATAGATGGACTTGGTATGATTATGACCAGGGATTATTCGGCGTAATCATGACCGTAATGTTACAAATGATGTGGTAAAAGTCCTCATTGGCCCGTAGTGCATTGATGGACAATTGTTGGCATGATCATGACCATTAATGAATATACGAATATCCTTGGCCGTAGTGCAGGGGTGATTCGATGATGTGGATTATTAAGCTGAGTCTCAGCGATCACAGTGTTGGAAAATCTTTTAAATCATAAAAGATAGTAGAGTTTATTTTCTACTTGACTCTTTTAATGGATTGCTTATTCCGCTACAGTTAAACTTGATGTCTATTGTATTTTATCAGTTTAACATTGTTGAAGGCTAATGATAATTTATTCTGCATTATCTTAGTCATAATATTTCTTACTGGGCTAGTTGAGCTCACCCTTTCTTTCACTGTTCTCTTCAGGAAATGAGAACGTAGCTGGGGCAAGTCGGGGAACGGAGTGATGGTCCGAATGATAGTATCAGTTAGTAGTCCTCACTAGTCTATGTAATGGTGTGTTAATAAATGTAACGAGGACTCCTTTTGAGTATGAATACTCTCTAGAAGATAATATTTGTATTCAAACTCACAGTTTATGTTTTGTCGTATTGTACACGACAGTTGTATTAGTAAGTTATATTTGTATTTTGTACTATGTATCTGACGACCCAAGATGGGTGATGTATACCTATTTTGGGGGGCGTCACAGTTTTGATCATTCTTGAATTTTACTTCACTATGATAAGGTATTTTTGGACATGGATAAATTGAAATACGAATCCTTAATATTTGTTATTTTGCTTCACTGGATTCGTTTTCCTTAAAAATATTTTTCATCATCCTCAGTCCTAAATGATGATATAAATGAATATCTTTGACCTGTAGTGCAAAGATTAATGATTTCTGATTAATATCTTTGGCCCGTAGTGCAAAGATGAACAGGTGTTGAGGTGAACATGACCAACTGATGGATATCTTTGGCCTGTAGTGCAAAGATGACTATTTGATTCAAGATATTTATTGATTGTTGTTACAGGGATAAAATGTTGATGATGGGCTTTTAAATTCATAGATAATCGTAGATTTCATTCTCTACGTAACTTCTCTATGAATTATTATTTTCCGCTGCGAATATTGAATTAAAACTTGTTGTCTATTGTATTCTATTAAATTTTTCCCTGTTGAAGACTAACGATAATTTGTTGTATATTATCTTAGTCATAATATTCTTTACTGGGCTAGTTGAGCTCACCTTTTCCTTGTTGTTCTATTTTCTTCTCAGGAGGCGAGAATGTAGCAAGTACTAGTCGGGGTATGGAATGAAGGTTCTAGGGAGTTGTTTTAGTAGTCCTCACCATTTTTTTTTGTAAAATATTGTACCAATAATTGTAATGAGGACTTATTTGAGTGTGGATATTATCTAGATGACAATATTTGTATTTACACTCACAGTTTTTATGTTGTATTAATAAAGTTGTAGTTGTTTCTGTACCATGTTATTGACGACTCAGAATAGGTGTTGTATACCTGTTTTGGGGGCGTCACAGTTGGTATCAGAGCCATAAGTAAAGAGCCCCGAGCCTCTCGCTGGTGACTTCCTGTTGATGGGGGATGCACCGAAGCCAGACTCTCTGTAGGGGACGCCGTTCTGCGGTGACAAACTGATAGGTACCATTGTGAGGTGCTGTGGTTGAAGCACCTTGAGAGTCACAGTTGGTATCAGAGCTTAGGGATATGATCTCTGGCGGAGATCGGGGAATAGAACTAGGAGGGGAGAGACGAGTAAATTCTTCGCTAGTGTGTCCTACCTAAGCTTATTTGTTGGTCGGTCATAATATAGGGATATTATGTGATTTGTTAATTTGTTAAATTAACCCTTGTTTTATGGCAGTATTTGAGAATGTCGACTGAGAATGTTAACAGTGGAGTAAATGAAACCGTGGAGATACCTGTACTCACCAACGAGGAGAACGTGCAACAGGCTGGCAATGTTCCTCCTGTGAACAACACCACTGAGCAGACGATGAACGATGAGATGTTTAGAAGCTTTTTGCGATTCATGCAAAACCAGACGAAAGAGATTCCTGTTCAAAATATAGGAAGAAACAATGGCAATGCACAGCTGGTCACAGCCAAGCAGTTCAAAGAGTTGGGACCACCAGAATTCTGGGGAAAGCCAGTTCCGATTAAGGCGGAGACATGGGTCAAGCAAATTAGCAAGATATTTGATGTCTTGGGATGCACGGAGGAACAGAAGGTTCCATTCGCTACCTTTATGTTCCGTGGCGAGGCAGACTACTGGTGGGAATCTGTGAAGCGTACCCATCCAGCTGCACTCAGCATGTCTTGGGAGATATTTCAGAAGCTATTCAATGACAAGTACTTTCCTGAAAGTATTCGTCATATGAAGGAGGTAGAGTTTATTAGACTGGAGCAGAATAACATGACGGTGTCCCAGTACGAGGCGAAGTTTGCAGAGTTGTCCAGGTTTGCACCTCATTTGGTGGAGAATGAGGAACGTATGACGCGGATGTTTCTGAGATGTTTGAAACCCGGCATACGTCAATATCTCATTTCTCATAAATTTTTTCTCTATTCAGATGTTGTCAACAGGGCTCAATTGTTGGAGCGAGATAACGAGTACGGTCAACCGAGGGACCACAACCAGGATCATATCGGTGACAACAGTCATCAGAATAATGATAACCAGCGGAGAAAGAAAAATACAGACAAGAACGGCAACCACTCTGGTGGTAATCGTGGCTATGAAAATAGAAGAAGCGAGTCGGGAGGAGATTTTAAAAAGAGAAGATTCAACAATGACAATACGAAGACGTCAGCACCAGCAGCAACTGGTTCCAAGGGAGGAGAACGACCACCGGTCATATGCTATAAATGTGGAAAAGAGGGATATATCAGCCCAAACTGTCCACAACAGTTCAAGGTATGCTATAATTGTGGAAAGGAAGGACATATCGCTCGAGATTGTACGATAGCGAAACCAAGTTCAGCGGGGACGGTGACTCAAAAGGCTGCCCCAGAAAAGTCGAAGTCAACGGTTCCTGGAAGAGCGTTTGTCGTGACTGGTCAACATGCGAGGAACCCAAACGAGGTGATCACGGGTAAGCTAATCATAAATTCATGTGAAGTTTATACCTTACTAGATACCGGTGCTACCCATTCATTTATTTCTCCTGCTTGTGCTCAACGTTTAAACTTGACTCCGGAGAAATTAGACTTTGATTTATCTGTGGAGACTCCGTTAGGGGAAACTTTCATCACATCCACTATTTATAAATCTTGTTTGATCCAAGTTGGCACCATCACCTTACCTGTTGACCTTATCTCTTTAAAGATACTTGCATTTGACGTGATTTTAGGAATTGATTGGTTAACTACTCATCATGCCAAAATTGATTGTTTTCGTAAGGTGGTTAGTTTTCATATTCCTAATCAACATGTTGTTCGAATTCAAGCAACAAAGCCATTAAAATCAATCACTGTCATATCAAGTCATAAAGCCATTCGTTTATTGAAAAACGGATGTCAAGCTTTCCTAGCCATGTTATGGATTTGAATAAAGACACGTCAAATTTGAATAATATTCCTGTTGTTAGTAACTTTCCTGACGTATTTTCTGAAGAACTTCCCGGTCTACCCCCGGAACGTGAAGTTGAATTCTTTATTGATCTTGAACCTGGTACAAAGCCTATTTCTAAAACCCCATATCGAATGGCTCCTATTGAACTTCAGGAGTTAAAAGTCCAACTACAAGAGTTGTTGGACATCGGTTTCATTCGTCCTAGTACATCTCCTTGGGGTGCTCCTGTTTTATTTGTAAAGAAGAAAGACGGGAGTATGCGACTTTGTATCGATTACCGGGAATTAAACCATGTCACCATCAAGAATAGGTATCCGCTACCTCGTATTGATGACCTGTTTGACCAGTTACAAGGAGCACAATTCTTTTTAAAAATCGATCTTCGTTCTGGATATCATCAGCTGAAGGTTAAAACTGAGGATATTCCGAAGACTGCCTTTAGAACTCGGTACGAGCATTATGAATTCTTAGTCATGTCTTTTGGATTGACTAATGCTCCTGCGGCTTTCATGGATATGATGAACCGAGTATTCAAGGATTATTTGGATCAGTTCATTGTTGTCTTTATTGATGACATCCTCATATATTCTAAAAGCCGTGAAGATCATGAGCACCATTTGAAGCTGGTACTCCAAAGGCTGCGTGAAAACAAGTTATATGCTAAGTTGAAGAAATGCGAGTTCTGGCTTGAGGAAGTAGCATTCTTAGGACACGTGGTGTCGAAACATGGAGTATCTGTGGACCCGGCGAAGATTGAAGCAATACAAAGCTGGGAGCAACCGAAGACGGTGACCGATGTACGTAGTTTTCTGGGCTTAGCTGGTTATTATCGGAGATTCGTAGAAGGGTTTTCTCGAATCGCTACCCCGTTAACTCAGCTGACTCGGAAGGATATCAAATTCGTATGGAATGAAGAATGCGAGAAGAGTTTCCAAGAGCTTAAGAGGAGACTCATTTCGGCACCTGTTCTGACAATACCATCTGGTTCGGATGGATTTGTTATCTACAGCGATGCTTCAGGCAAAGGGTTAGGATGTGTTCTCATGCAACGTGGGAAAGTCATAGCCTATGCATCGCGACAACTTAAAGAATATGAGAGGAATTATCCTACTCATGATCTAGAGTTGGCAGCAGTCGTTTTCGCGCTAAAGATCTGGAGGCACTATCTATATGGGGAGAAAGTGGAGATATATTCAGACCATAAAAGCCTCAAATATTTCTTCACTCAGAAAGAACTCAACATGCGGCAACGACGTTGGCTCGAGCTGTTAAAAGATTACGACCACACTATTCAATACCATCCTGGAAAAGCAAACGTGGTAGCTGACGCGTTGAGTAGAAGATCATATGCAGGAACGAGTGCGATGATGTCAAGTATACGCGTAGAACCAACTTTAATCGATAAAGTTAAAGTTGCTCAAGCTACAGACCCGGAGCTGATGCGTATGAAGAAGAAAGTGCAAGAAGGTGCTATTCCAGAAGCAAGAATCGATGAAGAAGGAATACTTCGAGTCCACTCTAGACTTTGTGTTCCTAACGATTCTGATTTAAAGTACAAGATCATGATGGAGGCACACAATACACCATTTGCAATCCATCCTGGAAGTACTAAAATGTATCGTGATCTTCGACATACATTTTGGTGGAACAATATGAAGAGAGAGATTGCAAAGTTTATCTCGAGGTGTTTAACTTGTCAACGTGTAAAGGCGGAGCATCAAGTACCAAAGGGTCCATTGCAACCACTTGAGATTCCGAAATGGAAGTGGGAACACATTACCATGGATTTTGTTACGGGTCTTCCCATGGTTTCTCAAGGTATAAATGCTATTTGGGTTATAGTTGATAGATTAACCAAGTCTGCTCATTTCTTGTCGATACGGGAGACTTATTCCCTTGAACGTCTTGCTAGTATGTACGTGAATGAGATTGTAAGGTTGCATGGCATGCCAGTATCCATAGTTTCGGATCGTGACCCAAGATTCACTTCAAGATTTTGGGTTAGCTTGCAAAAAGCTATGGGCACGGATTTACGGTTCAGTTCGGCATACCATCCTCAAACGGACGGGCAATCAGAGAGGACTATTCAAACTCTTGAAGATCTATTAAGACTTTGTGTCCTCGATTTCAAAGGAAGTTGGGATAAGTACCTACCATTGGTGGAATTCTCCTACAACAACAGTTATCAGGCAAGTATAGGTGTGGCTCCCTTTGAAGCATTGTATGGACGAAAGTGTCGCTCTCCAGTATGTTGGGATGAGGTGGGAGAAGCAACGTTGTTGGGACCAGAGTTGGTACGAATGACTACAGAGAAGATCCAAACGATTCGACAACGTATACAAACGGCACAGGATCGACAAAAGAGTTATGTGGATCTTCATCGAAAGGACGTGGAATTTGACATTGGGGATCATGTATTATTACGTGTAGCTCCATGGAAAGGAGTTACAAGATTTGGGAAGAGAGGAAAGCTCAATCCACGATTTATTGGTCCATTTCAGATTCTTGACCGAGTAGGAAATGTGGCCTATAGACTTGCGTTACCTCCAAATATGTCTCGTGTTCATAATGTTTTTCATATATCTGTGCTTCGTAAATATGTGAAAGACCCGAACCATGCTATTGAGTTAGAACCGGACGAGATAGCTGAAGACTTAACGTACGAGGAGGTACCTGTCAAGATCATGGATAAGAAGGAGCATGTCCTACGCACGAAGGTCATACCACAAGTTAAAGTTTTGTGGAGAAACCATGCTATTGAGGAAATGACCTGGGGGTTGGAAACGGAAATGAAAGCGAGGTATCCTCATCTTTTCGAAACACCAGGTACGTATGTCAATTTCGAGGACGAAATTTCATAAGGAGGGGAGGTTGTAAGACCCCAAATTATTAATAAATGAAATTTAATTTCCTCTATTTATTATTCTAAAATAGTAAGAGTTGATTTGATTAATGTGGTTAGTTATGGGTAAAATGCGCAAATATTTTAAATAAGCAAGTGGTTATAAAATATTCATTGTTGTCGGGGAATATTTGTTTGGTCGTGGAATATTCTTGTTGTCGGGGAATATTCGTACGACGGCGCAGCCTTGTGTGGGCCCCATAACAGAAAGCGATTGGATGAAGAAAACGACAAAAATAAGTTGTTTATAAATAACGGCGTAGTTGTTACCGTTAATACTGTTGGAATACCCGGTGGTTAAAACACGGTAATACGCGTTGTTGCACAGTAGCACACGATATTGCACCAATTATTAATTCTTACGAAAGAAGGCACTACTCAATAATTGTTACAGTAATTACTGTTCAATATTGTATTTTATTGATTCAATAATTGCTGCGTTGATATTTTATATTACTGTTATTTTAATAATTGTCACTACACAGTATTTTCTATTATCGGAACAATAATTCATATTATCTGAATAATATTATTAGATAACATTATTGGCAATGTCTAGAAAGTTCTGTCTAAGGAGAGGTTTGGTCATCTAATTGCGCGCCAGTAAGGAGAGATCCTTATTGGAAAGCCCCCTCTTTCCTGGGAACGACCTGGTTGCCAGTACTGTGATTCTGTAATATTATTTGTGTATAATTAATTATTGATTTATATGATGAGGAAAATAATAATTTTATGTGGATATAGATAGAGAAAATTTTTAATGTGACAATTGTTGAAAATTAATATTTTGTCTTTTTCTGATAAAATAATTCATTTAAATATATTATTTTAATAATATATTGATGGTGATATTTTTACAATAAATGTGGGATATATGAGTATATGAGGAGGAAGAGTATTTTTGTGGCATTAAATGATTAACACATGTTTTGTGTGTTGGTGGACACAATTCTTGACCGAAAATTTATTATTGACTGTAAAATCGTCCGTTTATGGATTTCGGTCAATTTTTGTTTGGAATTTAGAAAAACTTTCTTCTGCAAAGTTGTAGAGAATTGAATTTCTTATAAAAACTCGCAAGATTCGAATTTTCTGATAAAAGGGCTATTTATTATGAATTATTGAAGTTCTGAAGTTCCGAAATAATTGATTTTTGGAAGTTTTATTTATTATTTTGAAGAAAAACGTTTTTTGGCATTTAAGTGGGCTAACATGTGATATAAATGGGCTGAGATCAGATGTCTAGAGGTGGGCTAAAGAAAATTTGATAAATATATTATTATTATATTAAATTTTCTGCTTTGGTGTTCTAAGCATTTTCCTATAAATAGGGTGCTTAGGTTAGAATTGAAATCACACCAGAAACACAAGTTTCTCTCTATTTCTCTCTCTATATCGAGCGTATTCTTGTGAGTATTTGATACTTTGAGTGTTGCTATACGGTGCAAGTTTCCTTCAGCACTATATCTAGTATTCCAGTCAGAAGTACCGTCTTTCCGAGGTAAGGGATATTATTTCTTCTTAAATGATATTATTTTCTTCAATATCATTATGCCGAAGTATTGATCTGAATTTTTATCAAATTTGGAACTTTTCATGTCGGGGTTACTATTCATGAGTTACTATTCACGAGTTACTATTCACGAGTTACTATTCACCGAAAAATGAAATTTCCTTCTTTTCGTCCAAATATCTATTCTGGATACTAGCTTTGATTGTATCCATGTTTTGATCATTCTTGAATTTTACTTCACTATGATAAGGTATTTTTGGACATGGATAAATTGAAATACGAATCCTTAATATTTGTTATTTTGCTTCACTGGATTCGTTTTCCTTAAAAATATTTTTCATCATCCTCAGTCCTAAATGATGATATAAATGAATATCTTTGGCCTGTAGTGCAAAGATTAATGATTTCTGATGAATATCTTTGGCCCGTAGTGCAAAGATGAACAGGTGTTGAGGTGAACATGACCAACTGATGGATATCTTTGGCCTGTAGTGCAAAGATGACTATTTGATTCAAGATATTTATTGATTGTTGTTACAGGGATAAAATGTTGATGATGGGCTTTTAAATTCATAGATAATCGTAAATTTCATTCTCTACGTAACTTCTCTATAAATTATTATTTTTCGCTACGAATATTGAATTAAAACTTATTGTCTATTGTATTCTATTAAATTTTTCCCTGTTGAAGACTAACGATAATTTGTTGTATATTATCTTAGTCATAATATTCTTTACTGGGCTAGTTGAGCTCACCTTTTCCTTGTTGTTCTATTTTCTTCTCAGGAGGCGAGAATGTAGCAAGTACTAGTCGGGGTATGGAATGAAGGTTCTAAGGAGTTGTTTTAGTAGTCCTCACTATTTTTTTTTGTAAAATATTGTACCAATAATTGTAATGAGGACTTATTTGAGTGTGGATATTATCTAGATGACAATATTTGTATTTACACTCACAGTTTTTATGTTGTATTAATAAAGTTGTAGTTGTTTCTGTACCATGTTATTGACGACTCAGAATAGGTGTTGTATACCTGTTTTGGGGGCGTCACACTTTACCTGCTACTATTTCCACCCACCATATTTGAATAAAAATCTCAGCACATTTCTTCACCAACCAAGAGTGGGGCCCACCAATTCTAGAATTTTTCACCAAAATGATAAATTTTGAAACTTCAATAATTTCTGAACCAGTCATCTCTTAAAATTCATAACAAATCATACGTTCATTTTTAACGGTTCAAAATTTGTGAACATATACTCAACTTATATATGTATAACATATTCAAAAATCACAACGATCCAACGGTCGGATTAAAAATTATAACCCTCGCAAAATATCTCAAAAACCCTAATTTTTAATACTTCCATTCTGACAAAAATACTGATAAAAACCTCAACATTAACTCCTTCATTTTTAACCACAAAAATATATCCCTCATTTATATCCACATAGAATAAATATTTCCTTATCATATGAATCAATAATTAATTATTCACAAATAATATTATAGAATCACATTTATGACAACCAGGCCGTTCCCAGGAAAGAGGGGGCTTTCCAATAAGGATTTCTCCTTACTAGCGCGTAATTAGATGACCAAACCTCTCCTTAGACAGAACTTTCTAGACATTGCCAATAATTCTATCTAATAATATTATTTAAATAATATGAATTATTAATCTGATAATGGAAAATACTGTGCAGCAACAATTATTGAACAACAATAATATAAAATTTCAACGTTACAATTATTGAATCAATAAAATAAAATATTGAACAGTAATTACTGTAACAATTATTGAGTAGTGCCTTCTTACGTAAGAATCAATAATTTCAAAAAAAACTGTGCAATACCGTGTGCTACTGTGCAATAACGCGTATTACTATATTTTAACCACCGGGTATTCCAACAGTGTTAACGGTAACAACTACGCCGTTATTTGTAAAAACTTAAATTTGTCGTTTTCTTCATCCGACAGTTATTCTGTTATGGGGCCCACAAATGGTTGCGCCGTCGTACGAATATTCCACGACAGAAAAAATATTCCAAACGAATATTCCCCGAAAACAATGAATATTTTATAACCACTTGTGTATTTTGAAAAAAAAAATTCATATATCACCCTTAACTTTAACATTTATCAATTTAACCATTTACTGAATAGTAATTATAAGAAAAATTGAATACTTTTATTTCATAAAATTCGGGGTCTTACAGTTCTTCATCATGTTGTTCAAAATCAAGAGTATATATATTTCCTTCTCTTTGTGCAACTAGAGTAGTATTGCTAGTACCATGAAATATTGTGCATTTATCTTTTTCAAAATTAACCTGATGGACATTATCCATTAATTGACTTATACTTATTAAATTAAATTTAAGACCGTTAACAAGGTGAACATTATTTATACTAACCTTGCCGTTGCCGATTTTACCTTTTCCGATTATCTCGCAGGTTTTATTGTCTCTAAAAGTGACCGTTCCATTCTTCTTCTTGACACTTAGTTCTATAAACTTTGATTTGTCACCAGTCATGCGACGAGAGCATCCACTATCAAGAATTCATTTTTGAGATGGAACTCTTGCCTTTAAACATACCTGATTAGATTCACCTTCAATTTCCATAAAGCATACTTGTGCTATCTCATCTTTAGCATCGATCTCTACTTCGGATTCTTCATCACTCCAATTAATAAAGGCTTTGTTCTTCTTGTTGTCTTTGAAGCTTGTCTTCCCTTTATTCTTTAATTGAAAACAGTCTTTCCTGAAGTGACTAGGACGTCCACATTCAAAGCACGTCTCTTCAGTTTGTTTTCCTTTAACTTTGTTTGAATTGAAAGTGTTTCTCCTCTTGTTTTTTCTTTGTAGTAACCCCTTGAGTTTCCTCGACATCATAGCTATTTCTTCATCGGAGTTATCATCAAGCTCCTCCTCATTATCTGCAGTAAGAGCTAAGACCTTTCTTCGAGGAGTTTCCTCCTCATCATCATATCTTTTTAACTGATGTTCATATTCTTCTAATTCACCAAACAAAGTTAAAGTATCCATGGAAGAAATAGTAACAAAATCTTGAAGAGTAGTGATTTTAGAAGCAAACCTTTTGGGCATAGCCCGAAATAACTTACGGTTGATCTCACTTTGAGGAATAGTCTTGTCCAGCAATTTTAAGTAGT
Organism: Panax notoginseng; assembly: GCA_016801055.1. Taxonomy (NCBI): domain Eukaryota; kingdom Viridiplantae; phylum Streptophyta; class Magnoliopsida; order Apiales; family Araliaceae; genus Panax; species Panax notoginseng. Next base: position 40,635,562 of record CM029013.1, on the reverse strand, counting down.
TTATAAGGATTAGAAATCTTGCTTGAGCTAGCTTGATGGTTTCATCTTTTTCGAGCTTAAACATTTCATAATCGTGCATAAGCATGCTTAGCTTGACTTCTCGTACTTTTGAAGTACCTTCATGACTTACCACTAATGTATCCCACATTTCTTTGGCAGTGTTACATGAAGAGACTTTATCTATCTCGGATTGTACCATGCCGCTGAGAAGTGTGTTCATAGCCTTTTAATCATATGAGACCATGTAGATTTTGGTTGAATCCATTTCTAGCAGAATCTTTGGTGTTCCATCATCTCTTCGTTGAACAACTGGTCCATTCTTCACAACCCACCATTCCCAAGGATCTCTTTTAAGATAGATCCTCATTCAGAATTTCCAGAAGTTGTAATTTTATGTGCCAAACAGCAAAGGAAGTCTATTGGTAGATTGACCTTCTTGATAGTTGTTTCCGAACTGTGCCATGTTAGAATCTTTCCCTACAAGTCACCTTTAAGACCAAGATAAGTAGAGCCAAGCTCTGATACCAATTGAAATTTAACTAGGCACACTTAGAAGGGGGGTTGAATAAGTGTAGGAACAATCTATGACCAACTTTTAAAAACTATTAATTTCAGGCTACTATAATGATTGAAATCAGCTTACTGAATTAATATAGCCTATTAAATAAAATACTTGATGTTAAAGAATTATCTTAATATAATGCAAGTAGTCAAATTAAGATAATTAAGTAACTTATGTGATTTTAAAGTAAAGCAAATAATAAAATCAACACTAAGATTTTTTACGTGGTTCAGCTATTACCCTCTATAATAATAGCCTAATCCACGTCCAATACCAACTAGTATTGGAGACTCACTTTATTTATTTCTTTATAAATAAATACAGATTACAAAACAAATTCTAACAAAAATTAATTAACAATTAATTTTCCTTGAGCTCTCTTGCTTCTTGTGCACCTATGCACTCTTCAAGTACATTTGCTTCCTTGAACCTGTTTGTAAGCTTTTTCTCTAATTCCCTAGGATTAAAACTTTAGACTACACTTAGTCTAAAATAGAAACTCAATACAGATATAGAGGTCTATGATCAATGCAAGAATAATCAATTTAACAATTAAAGACTCAAACTATATGCAATGATCAATTAACACAAAATAAATAAGCAATTAATTCTCACCAAGTATCAACAAATAAATATCAGAAGATTAAAAACTTAGCTGATCACACGTTGCAACTGTTAACAATATATTGCTCGATAATATGTAGTGCAAAAATTACTTCGTGAGTTCTGTATTTTCATGCTTGAAAATACTAATTTATAGTCCACATAATACTACCGTTTGAATTTTTAGATAACACGTTATGAGTCCACACAATCTGGTTTGTTTATAAACAATCTCCAACGGTAACACTTTGAAACAGACCACAATACTTCTCCAAAATCAACTTCCTGTTAGTTATCAAAGTTTGAATAAATCAAAAGCTCACAAAAAGATAACCTCTTTAATCAACTGACTTTCTCTCTCCAAGCATTAACATAAGTGGTGTGTAAAAGAAGACTGCATTAATTACTTAGTATACCATATATATATATATATATATATATATATATATATATATATCAAGCCCAAAGAAACCATTTACTTAGACCTGCATACATAGATATATATCCACATATAATCCAAGAATACCATTTTATAACCTGCATGTGAAAGCGTGTAACATAAAATCTAATCTCAAGTTAAAAAATCTTTTAGAATTTTATTTTAAAATATTTTTCATTCAAGACATATAAAAATTCAAATAATATGTCCTAGAGTCTTTAAATGAAAAATTAATTATTATATAATTGACCTTACATTTGTCTCCTGGAGGGAAAAAAAAAACTGTCTTCCACCAATTGAAAATCCCACCAACATTCTTTTTATCAACAGATACCTGAAAATATCACAAAACAATTTAGAACTTTGAACATTTCATCATCAAAACACAAGGATGGAATATGACTAAGTCAACACCTACGTTTTTTTAATATAGATCGTTTTAGACTTGTGCACAAGAATTAAGGAAACAATTAAAAAAAATTAACTATAATATCAATTGTCTATATTGTCATTGTATTAAAAAAATAATATTATTTATTAGACAGAAAATAGCGGGAGAACCAAAATTATATTTAATACTTAGAGTAATATTGGAAACTAACCAATTAATGCTTACTTAAAATTTTCAAATTTTCAAACGACTTATATTAAAGAACAAAAATATTTTTTCAAAACGACATATATTAAGGAACAGGGGAAATACTAGCATAGAGTAATCATTATCATTAATTTATAACTTATTAATGTATTACTAACATAAGTAGGTATCTTAAGCACATGGTTACATGAATTTATTTCTTACTTCCATGCCTCGTTAATCAATTACGACCCCTTGTCTTTTTTACTTGTAGTTAAAACACAAAAAATTAAAAATACAATTAATATTTGTCAGTCTAAGTGACCAAAATAGTTATAAAGTTCAATAAAACCCTTCACAAATTTATTGAAAAAAATGAAAAAGAAATAAGTTAACATTTAATATAGGCATAATTAACATGAAAAATTAAGTCATTAATGATTTTTTGAAATTTACAAATAACAAGTAAAAATGATGAACAAATTTCACTCTGGGGGTTGTACTAATTAGTACTCTGTTTTCTCAATTAGAAAACACGACCCAAAAGCATGGATTAGAGAGAATTAATTGATTCCCTTTCAAAAATAGCTTATTAATTATACTGTTACACTTGTATTCAATTCACAACTGTCATGTCCTCTAGTCCTTGTAAATAAAGTTGAGGAATCCTCATAGAATTAATTAATTTATTATAAATAAAAATGCTAGTAATATTGAACTCCACGTACAGCTTTAACTTACTTCTTTCTCCATAATTATTTGCTTTCCCTTTTATTATTCTCTTCTTCGATCTTCCTCGGTCGCATCGCATGCTGTTTCAATTAATATCTAGTTACAATATTTTAAAAGATCGAATAACATATACATAGTTTAATTAATTGACAATCAGACAGTCACCTTTTTATTCAAATCTTATTATTTAATTTGGTTTTAACAAATAAAATTAATTTGTTAGGATTGAAATATATATTTTACAAGTGACAGTTTGTACCTTTCTTGAACTGAATCAACTTGGCATCATTAAAGTAAGGATTAGTCTTCATAAAGGCCAAGTTTTCCATATGTACAATACGTGCATGGAGAGAGAATTATTAATTATTGAAACATTAATTATAAAATCAATACTTTCCATGGATTCATTAACATGTAATAATAATAATAATAATAATAATAATAATAATAATAATAATAAAATCAATTGGTAGTAAATAAAAATATTGTACATTAATAATAAAATCAATTAGTACTTTCCATGAATTCATTAGCTTGTACTAATAATAATAATAAAAAAGTAAAAATATTGTACATTATTAATAAAATCAATTAGTACTTTCTATAAATTCATTAGCATGTACTAATAATAATAATAAAAAGTATCAATTGATGGTAAGTAAAAATATTGTATATTATTAATAAAATTAATTAGTATTTTCCATGAAACTAAGGCATTAAAGCTAAGTTCAATCCCAAATTCCTAATATGGGTATCATAAAGGAATAGCAACAATGAAACGGAGGGAGCTAAAATAGCTACATTGCCGCTACAGCTTATAGCGGTAGGCACTAAAACATAATAATATAATAATATGACTGGGGCATGAGAGTAATTAGTCTAGCCACCACAAGCTTTGTTATTGCCGCTATACAAGCTGTAGCGGCGCAGATTCCTTTTCAATTTATATATGTCATCCATTTTGTTGATCAACGGTGGAGATTATAATTGCTGGAATAGTATCCGTGACAATCGGTTGCCACGAATAGGAACCTTATATATATATATATATATATATATATATATATATATATATATATATATATATATATATATATATATATATAGTCGAGGGTCTATTTAAGGGGTAAGGGGTAAGGGCGTAGGGGGTGGGGTAAGGGCGTAGGGGGTGGTGGTGGGGTGGGGGTGGATGAAGAACCCCATTCCTTAATTTTACTTTGGTAAGGGAACAAAAGAGAGAGAGGGGAAGGATGTATCACGTGACGGAAGGTCCAAACTTGGGTCCAAAGTAGTAGTAGTATGTGATCGATCTTCACATGAACATCTTCATATTTCTACTGGCATGGATATGAAGATGCCAATATACAAGGAGTATATATACAATTTGATAATAAACAAGGAAAAGTAAACGAATTAAAGGAGGAAAAACTGAAATGAGATCGAGTGGCTCTTGAAGATCATATAAAAGTTCATAACCTAACTCTTTGGTTTCAATTTTTAATCCCAGAATAAGCCAAGGGTACTTCTACGACCACAGACAAAAATAATACTCAATTTAATTACATATATATATAATATATGAATCCCATTCCTTCCCCACAATATTTTTTCTCTGTATTTCTGGGGATGGAATTTATGAAAAAGGGTAATTCTAGTTCTACTTGATCCTCAATCCTCATAACTATTATTGCGTTTCAATTGAAAGAATGAAATAGAGAAAAAAATAAAATATTTTTAAGATATTTCAAGTGTATGTTTGATTGTTGTTGTTAGTACGTGTTATCATATAATGACAAATTTATCACATATATCTATTTTATTAAAATAAATTTTATTTCACATTCTCTATCTAAAATAAAAAAATAAAAAAAATCATTTAATTAAAATAATTTATTATCTTTAAAAACACTATTTTTATTTTACTCTTCTTGTCCTCCACCATTTCATTCCTTATCACCCTTCCATCATCTCATGCAGCATTTTGGCTGCCGCGAGTCACTTTAGCTCCTGGGACCACTTGTCATAATATATATATATATATATATATATATATATATATATATATATATATATATATATATATATATATATAAAGGATCAAGTGGATACTCCTTATCTTACTCACCCATGCTCACCCCCTTAAGACGACGGTTTTGTTCATACAACCGTCGTCTATACTTTTAGCGACGCTATATGTTGTCCGTCGCTAAAAGTATAAACGACGGTTGTATGACCTAAACCGTCGACTAAAAGGGGATGAGCACGGGTGGGTAAGATAAGGGGTATGCACTTGATTCGGACCGTATATATATATATATATATATATATATATATATATATATATATATATATATATAAATGTCATCAAAAGGAAAATGATATTAATCATAAAATAAGTTGCAGAAAATGATTCGAGCATGATGATATAGTCTGCTAGTGGACGACAAAGCGAAACTTAACTGCCATTCAACCCAATATCTTCATATATATATATATCGATCAATAAATGATAAAATATGCATTTCCCCACATACAAACAAACTCACTGGCCGGCCACCTCACATCAACAAAATCCAACATAAACCCATCCTAGTTAAGCTAGCTCCTCAGCTCATCTCCTCCTCTCCTTCATATGACTCCCTAATTCTCATCACTTTTCTCTCTCCTCTTTCGTGATAGAAAAAGAAAAAAAATTTAAAGATAGTTGTTTTTAGCCATCAAAGTAATTAAGTTTCTTCTGCTGTTGCCCTTCTGTAGCCTAGCTCTTTCCAGCCCTCAAATACCCATCAACTGAAAAAAGCTGAGACCTGCAGCTAACTCTCTCTTTTGCCCCGATTTGACTTTAGCCAAAGTTTTCCTTGGGGATAAGAGATTTTTCTCACCAGTCCCTTTTGCTCCATGTGGAAAGACTAACAAAATCACCAACAAAAAGCTGAACACTCCATTTCCTCTCATACATCCATTTCCATAATTCTCCCATAAATCACCAATAATTTTACTCCATCCCAATCCCACCAGGTACTACTACTACTACTACATACTATCAGTCTAGTCACTTTCTTCCCACCTGTCCCTCTTCCAATTTCCAAATTCCAAAATTCAATCACCCCCTGATCGATCTTTTATCAATTTCTCGATCTCTCCATGATCATTCACTTTACCGAGACTCCACCAGCAACCCCATTTCACCAAATTACCCCATTTCCAGTTTTCAACACCATGAACAAAAACCAAATTCACAGAAGCCGACCCTGGCCCGGATTCCCAACACCAAAATCCCTCGGCAGCTTCGGCGACGCCAATTGCATGGAACAATTAATAGTCCACTGCGCCACTGCAATCGAAAGCAACGACGCCACCCTAGCCCAACAAATCTTATGGGTCTTAAACAACATCGCACCGTCCGACGGCGACTCGAACCAACGCCTCACGTGCGGCTTCCTTCGAGCCCTCATAGCTCGGGCAGCTAAAAGTGGCACCTGCAAAATCCTCGCTGGAATGGCAAATGTCCATATAACAACGCATAAATTCTCCATTATCGAGCTAGCCAGTTTCGTGGACTTAACCCCGTGGCACCGGTTCGGGTTCACCGCAGCTAATGCAGCTATATTAGAAGCTGTAGAAGGTTACTCAGTTATTCACATAATTGATTTAAGCTCAACTCATTGCATGCAAATTCCAACACTCATTGATGCTATAGCCAATCGCCTCCAGGGCCCAACACTAGTCAAGCTCACCGTAGCCGGTGCCACGGAGGATATCCCACCTATGCTTGATCTTTCGTACGAGGAATTAGGTACAAAATTAATTAATTTCGCTAGGTCTCGCAATGTAATGATGGAATTTGGGGTAATTCCTTCGACTTGTTCGGATGGATTTGTTTCATTAATTGAACAGCTAAAGGTACAAAAATTAGTACAAGATGGGGAAGCTCTAGTAATAAACTGTCATATGATGGTTCATTACGTACCGGAAGAAACCCTAAGTAGTCGTCCATTTTTTGCTTGTGCATGGTCTTTTAGGACGATGTTTCTCGAGGCGATTCGGAGTTTAAATCCGACGGTTGTGGTGTTAGTAGACGAAGATGCAGATTTTAGTTCGGACGAATTGGTGAGTAGATTGAGGTCAGCATTTAATTATTTATGGATACCTTATGACACGGTGGACACGTTTTTGGCACGAGGGAGCAAGCAGAGGCAGTGGTACGAGGGCGATATCTATTGGAAGATTGAGAATGTGATAGCACAAGAGGGTGTTGAGAGAGTGGAGAGGCTGGAGCCGAAAAGCCGGTGGGCGCAGCGGATGAGAAATGCGGGGTTTAGAGGGGTTTTGTTTGGGGAAGAAGCGGCGGCGGAAGTGAAGAGCATGCTTGATCAACATTCAGCTGGGTGGGGATTCAAGAGGGAAGAAGAACATCTTGTACTTACATGGAAAGGACACAATGTTGTGTTTGCTACTGCATGGGTACCTACTTAATTAACTAATTAATCATGCATTAGCTCTTGTACTTAATTAATTATGCACTAGCTAGCTAGCTAGCTAGTAGTCTTAATTAATTTGTACTTTTAATCTCTCTAATTTTGTTGTTAGTATGTTACTAGTTAGCGAATTATTGTTCTTTTATATACATTAATTTTTAAGTCAAGACCGGGTCATGTTATAATTAAGTTGATTAACATTTAATCATTAATTGCTCTTAGTCAAGAATCTCTCATGATTCTTTCCTTAATTTTGTCATCTGTACCACAAGCACAGCAACCTTTATCCTCTTATATAATCCCCCATATATGTAACAAAAACATTCCAATATTATATTATTGTCTCCGTAGGATTCATAACTCTGCAGTAGTCCGGTCCAAAACACGTACTACTTAATTCATCTACGCACTAATTGTTGCTCTAGATCGATTACTACTCTAAAAATAATTAAAGTTATTCATGAGCCAAAAAGAAAATCCTCTTAAAAGAGGGTATTAACTATGAACCAGTGGAGCTCCGCTCCCTCCACAATCAACCATTAACAACTATATATAATTATTTATAGCTGTACAGTTATTCACCCAGATACTCATGCAAGTGTACGTCCAGGAGAGAGGGTCGCAAGGCCTTTTAATTACTTTTGTATACACTTTCGGTTTCCAAAAAGATTAGTTAAATTTAATTATTTATTTTATAAACTAAGGTAGTCAAATAAGAGAAAAAATAATAAATTTACTTTCTATTTTGTCCTTATATTTGTATGTATGTGCTAAATTGTTTTAATTGGTTCTTGGTTTGTGGAGTTAGAGTGAATTACTTTGAACCTTTCATTTTAGATGTGATTGATTTACTGTTTGACTAAAATGTAATATGGTCAACCATGTAAAATTTTATTTAGTTAACTTTTGTACTTTAAACATATTTTTGAAGATAATTCTTTTTGTCACTTAAAATCATGTTTTATAGGACGTATATACAGAGTCTATATTTTTGCAGTAGAAAATGTGTATATCGTGTTTCCATATGAAAACAAGCCAAACTTAAAATAAATTATTACAATGTTCTCATTCTTTTTTGTCCATTTAATATCACGTCCCGACATAATATAATATTAAAATATATTTTTTGAAATCTCATTGAGACTAAATTTAAAATTATTAACATTGGTCTTTATACAAACTTTAATATTTGCAAGAAAAAGCTAATATTAAGGTAGGAAAACGCCAATTAAACCTTTCACATAAAAAGCATATTTTATTACTCTTTCCATTCCACAACAAATATTTCATTTAATTTAATAATAACAAAAGAGTTCAAATTATTTTAATATATACATATATTATTTCATCACAACTTTATTATCATATCATCACTGATAAACATTATTTTCAAGAGACAAAGATTAAAGAAAATATTTTCTTAAAATTTTTATTTTTTTCAGTTTAAAATTTTTAAGAAATGGTGGGAGTACAAAAAGTGTGCTCCACCGTCACATGGAAGATAAAAAGAGGAAGTCTAGTAACCTGTCCAAGCTGTGTTTTCGGTGGGTGATAACTGATAATTGACCTTCTGCGGTGTTTGGGAAAGAACGGTGATACGATGGATACACCTAAGTCCTAACCTAACATCTATTGAAAGGAATACTCCCATTACAAGTAGCTCTAACGGAAACAATAGCAGAGCCTCAAGATTGTTATACAGTACCAGACCCCATGTGTTCAAACCAATTGTCATGACCACATGCTTGATGTAAACAAAATCTATAGACATGCTTATCAAGTAAGCCAGTGCCCAACTATAAGCCATGAGAGTGAATTGGTAATCTGTTACGACATACACTACCCCCGAAGATCGTGCCTAGTGAAAACCATGTCTTCATCGATGGCCACGGCTGGTGCAAATAAAGGGTCTCTCCTATAGCAACAAAGACGGGAACTGCAGAACGAAAGACAATGAAGGTGTCAACATTGGCATGGAGAAGAAGCTCACTGTTTGTGAAGAGAGACAAGTGGAAAATGACTGCTGCAGGTAGGAACCGCCACATTGTCACTATATCAAGTTTATCATGCTCTAAAATCTTGAGCTGCCCAAAAATGAGGACGCCAGCTGCACTTGTGAAATACTGCAAAGCAGTCAATGCTCCAGGGTAAGGAAATTTCATGACAGCCCATTTGTTGATAATGGAGAGCAATGATGCTGAAAGGCAATAGCCGGCAGCCATACACTTGCTGAAGTAAGCCACTATACCATGTTGCTTGGGTTTCAGTGGAAAGGGAAGGAGGAGGGGGAGGGGGAGCTGAACTTTTCTGGGGCATCACCATCGGGATTTTCCACATCATTAGACATATAAATCTGGGAAAGAAAAAAGAACTGCTAATATTAACCTTTTATATACAAGATATTATTATAATTATCAAAAAAAAAGTATAGTAGATATGATCATGGGCTTCTTTTCTGCACGAGAAGACAAAACAGAAAACTGACCTACAGTCTTTCATTTCAACTAATAAATTATTCACAACTGATAAATTTTTATAAAATTCAAAAGAGAGAATAGAAGACTTAATCATGGCCAAATATTATAATAGTTTGACATGTGGGATAGAATGAAACCCACTCTAGTATTGGGAGGGAATTAATCATGGAAACTGGGTGAGTAGGCAGGGCACCTGCAACCTACATGAATTGTGTTACCCCGACTCTGCTGTTCGCTGAGGTAGAGTTGTTCCTGTCCCCAACCCTGACAAATCATAAGCAGCCTACTCCGAGAACTTAAGTTGGCCTAGTAATCATGGATAATATTTATCTGGCAATAGAGCTAGAATAAACTGTTTTCCATCCTAAACTTTAAACTTTGAAAATAAAAAATATATAATTTATGCTTTTATGATAATGCTTACTGATATCGTGTTTAAATTGCTTTAAAAGCAACATTTTTAATATTGTTTACGCTTCTATGACTATGCCACTGCTATCTCACACTGTTATCCCACGCTCTCTATTCAAGACTTTGTTTAATTCTATACTTGAACTTGGTTTAATAGTCCCTCCATTTTTTTAAAAAAAAAAAGTCCCATTGCAAAATTTTCAGGTATTAAAGATGCGTTTTTGTTTCATGTTCACTCCTAAAGATAATAAGATGTTAATTTAGTAGCGATGACATGATTATGAAATTATAATGATAAACTATCTCTTTTTTTTGTGCAAATGGGGCTCTTTTTATGTAACCGAATGACTCTTGGGCACAGTATCTTGCTCAGCTCTCTTCTCCATAAAATTATTCGTCATTCTTTTACAAATTTACTATGGACTTTCATCTCAATTATGTTGTTTTCCAAAGAAACATTACCATCGTAATTTGTATGGATCCTCTACCTAAATGTTACACAATTAATAAGGTGTACAACGGAAAGGCTAAGGCTGATATATCTTATTTTTTTATACTTTTATACTTTTTTATTTCTTTCCCTTTAATGTTTGATTATAAAATTAGCTATAAAGCAACAAATTGCAATCTAAATGTAGCACTAATTCACTGATCAATGCAAAACATATATAAGCAATGACGGACTACAACACAGCCAAACGATCCTAAAATCCACAAATATGAAACAAGCAATAACAGATAAATCTGAATCATAATAAATTGACAAAATAAACAGTAAGATCTTTGTACCAATAAAGAAACCTACGATCTAAGCTTTGAGCTTTAATCCCATTAATAGATTTTCTTCAACTACCGAAGAAAATTACTAAAAACTGAAAAGATTAAAGTTTATTGGAGCAAACATGCAATACATACGTATATATAAGGAGAGAGATCTTTCGCCAGTGAAATTTAGCAGTGGCTCCGTAAAACTTTAAATCTGGGTTGATCTCGCCGTCTGCAGAGGTCTAAGTATGTCGATCGGGCTATTGGAGCACAGGAGCAGTAGTGACAGTAATTTTGGGTTGGGAGTAATTTTTAAAATGTTGTAAATTAAGAAGGATCAATACTAATATTTATTATTATGGAATTGGAATACTCCAATCTAGATAGATTTAATTAACGACCTACCTACCTATATATATATATATATATATATATATATATATATATATATATATATATATATATATATATAGCATAAGTAGAAATGGAGGGGAGCTGTCAGTCAAATGGTGGAAGAATTACATACACATTTTAATCCATTAAATTAATTAAGAATTGGAAAACAATGTGTATCTGGGATTTTAAAGATTTTGTAAGATTTTAGCACGTTCATATAATCTCACACGTATCCACCTTCTTTTCTCATGTTTTCAGTTTTTCATTATATTTATTAATTGGTCGCTCAAGTCTCAACCCAGCAGGAGTAATATATATATAGGAAACTAAGAAATAATATTTTCACATAAATTTATGTAGGACCTATTTCACTATTCATATGAAAAATATCACATAAAAATATCATTTCTCTCCCGTTGAAATATATATAATATGTATCATCTAATTGTTTACACATGAATTCTCATATAATACTCATGAATTCTTTAGTCCTAACCTAATTGTAGAATAGATACATAGCCGTCAAAATAAGGCATTAATTGTACAACTAAACAAAATTAAAATTACTTGGATAAAACTAATCTTATGATTCTATTAAGTTGCCTAATTTAGCTTCTATCTTATGTTTATGCATAATAAACATATATCAATTAGCATCAAACTCCATCCAAAAAATGAGGTAAACCTTTTAAATAAATAACCCATCAACTTAGTTTGTACTGTACATGAGGAAAATTCCAAGACATGTAGGTAAAATTAAACATATTCCCAACAGGCAAATAAATAAATACACACTTGTTGTTAACTCTAAAGATTACTTGCTCTGCTTACTTGTAACCGTTCTCTGTACAGTGGAAACTCCATCCACAAATTTTGTCCGAGAAAGAACATTGGTGTTGTTGAACATTCCTTCTTTTAGAGAAACAACTATGAACTGCAGAGCCAAAAAACAAAGAACCACGTTTATCAGCGAAAAGATACTTGGTTGAATTTAGAAAATATTTCAACTGTCAGGTGTACATTGTGTTTTATTTAGTATAATCAATGCTTAATTTTACTTCACCAGAGATCCATGTTAACAAAAGTGAACTTAAACTAGTCAAAAAGGAGAAGTTGGATTAGCAATGCCATGTTAAAACTGAAATCCTTTAGCTTAGCCTTTTAAACCTAAGCATAGATAAAAACTAATTGAAAATTCTCCTCTGGATGAAATTTTGAGCTTCTTATTGTACAACTACAGCCTCACTACTAGCACAAGACGTCCACTTTTTGCAAAATATTATCCAAAATGTAAAATTTACAACTAGTCAGCTGACACAGCTTGTCACTGCAAAGGCTTGACAAAAACTGGGGAATGGACTATTGTGGTATGAATGTACATTTCAAAGCTACATATCCACAACTAAAATTATTTTTTTCTCCTCTTTTGTTAAATAAACGGAAAACCATGTTTAGTTATAATTTTGACTCTAGGAAAGAACTGCAAAGATTTCCAAAATCCTGGGAAGATTAAGCAGAGACCTATTCGTAACTAAGTAACATCAAATTATATCCATGTTAACCACTTTAGAAAAGAAGTATGAACCTGCAAATGAGGAAAATGAGCTTTGATCATTCTTCCAATGTTCTGAGTGTGACTTAAATCAAGAGCTGCACCAACCTGACACCAGTACAAACAAAAATGCCAATGCAGTTAATGATGGCAATTGAAATCCAAGAGCAAAAGCTTTGAGTTTAACCAAGCAATATTGGCACAAAAAGTGTATACAGCAAACTATGGCAGTACCTTTTTAGATAATGTAAAAACTAAACTAAGACCAACTATCAACTTTTGTTTTTGTTTAAGAATATCAGAAGAATGCTAATAATTTACTTTATCCTTCGTTCGAGTTAAGTGTAATTCATATTTTGGAATGTCCAAGAAAAAGTGACAATATTCAACATATCAACGCTTTAATTTCACTACACTACACTTGTTTGAAATGCCAAAAACACTTTGAAGATTTGGGGACCCATTTCATATATGAGTGAATTGTTAAAGAGTACAAGCTTGGAACTCGTGCGAGACACAGGTTATTTTTCTTTTTTCTCTTTTCTTGGCCATTGGAATTCATTTCAATTTAGGTTCGTTGTTTTTTACAATTATTTACTAATTTAATGATCAATCAAATTAATTCAATTGTTGGCTCCTTTTTTATTTAGATTATTATTATTATATATATTAAAATTTTATTTAAATTGTGTGAACTTCGACCAAATGGCAAAAGTTTTTTTATTCTCAATATAAATATGATATATTAGAATTTTGAGAAAATAATATTGATTTATTAAATTTTTATCTAGCTAGATGAATAATTGAATTATATATTATAAGTTTATTCCGATGAATACTAATATAAATAATTGAATGTAGTGTACATTAACTTTAGTTAGGACTCTAAAATAATTATTAGATTCTTGATTTTTATAAATGTTAGTAATTGAATTATATGTCAGGATTTCTAGTTTATTGTCAATCTAAATAAAGGGTTTTTAGTTGATGAAAAGGTAATAATTTAGGCATCTAGGGTTATTCATAGACCAATGTAGCTTACATTCCTTGAGTATACCTAAAGTGATCAAAGAATAAAATTCAATTAATTAATGAGAATATTTTTTGATGAATGCATATATATGTGATAATCAATTAGATGGGGGTGCATGTACACACGTTAATTGATTATGTTCATTGTATTTGAATTCGTATTATTATTATGTAATTTTATTTAAAAATTATAAGCTAATGACCAAATTATCTTGAAATAACCAACCAAATTAATTTATCTCCTATTGGCTTGTTATATACTTGTATTGATAATGAGATGCAAAATATAAGCCCTGTAAAGTAATCTTCTTTGTAAAACAATAAAAATATGTGAAATTGAATAGTTCACTTAATTTGGGGGAGAGGAGTACTAATCTAGGACATTTGGCAAGAAAACCTAGTTTAGTAGAAATTAGACTTTATTTTGGATTAGTGCCAGAGAGTCTAGGATTAACACTAGTTTAATTATTACAAAAATGTAATTTCTACTGTAATTCTCCCGAGGACAAACACCTCAAAATGGTAAACTTTACTATTAAAGATAATTCTAGACCTAATGTAGATCACATATACATATGTATAGACAACTGAAAATCTGCATAAGCCTTTAAAGTGATGTACTACTATGACAATATGTTTGGAAAATGATAAACAACCATATCTCTTGCATTTAAGGGAGGAAAAAAAAACAATATACTGCATGCACTTTATATTACTCCTTTTTTTCCTAAGAGAGTCAATGGTAGAATCTATACTACACTACATTTAGAAGAAAAGAAACATTAGATGGTACAAAATCCTATTAATGACCAACAAACCAGATGGATGAACACCGCAACTCAATTACCGTTTAGACATGTTTTTGTGTGTGGGTGTGTATAAAAATGCAATTAATGCACTGTAACTTGTCCAATTCAGCCACTACAACCAGAGCAAAAATAAAATAAACTTTTAAATGAATAAATGAAATGAAAGTTGTTTGTTTAGAAGACCAAACATGTAATTACCTCATCCAGGATATAAAGTGGAGTTGGTATGAATAAAAGCAATGCCAATATCAACGAAAGTGCTAGTAGAGATGTTTGCCCTCCGCTAAGTTCTGACAAAGACTGTTTCCAAACACCCCCAAATGCAACACGGACCTCAAGACAATCTAAGAAGCTGCCTCCCTCAGGAGGTTCTAGCTTTGCCATCGTGCCGGGTAATAGAGTAGAAAATATTGATCCATAGTCACTAGAAAAATAAAGTATAAATTTTATTATAGTACCCCCTATGGTTAAATTTGAAGGATAAAAGACACATGATTTTTCAAATATATTTTGGAAAATGGTTAGCTCTAACATCAATAATTAAATAGCAAATTAAAAACCAGTAAACTTGTTAATTTTGACCCAAGTAACTTTTAGTATTTCCCTCTTCTTATCGTCAAGCTCTTCAATCACCATTGTGATTTTTGACTTATCATTCTGTGAGAAATATGTTCAATGTAAGCAGAGATTAAATCCATTGTTGAAAACACTTCAAAGAAACAACAATTTACCAACCTCAATAATATTTTTCTTTGATATCAAGTCATTATACTCATCCTTTGCTTTCTCAAACATGGCCATAACTTTCTTGTTCACCCGTTTCTCAAGACTTCACAAGACAAATGAAATAACAAATAATTGTTCTTATGTAAGTGCATAAGCATCGAAGGAGCATGTAATATGTATAAGTTAAAATATCTAAATTTATTTTTCTATGTTGTATAGATAACGATGCCCATAAGACTTGGTATAATTGAAACTCAATAGTTGTACAAAAACACTTTCTACCCTGATTGTTCAAGTTAAGAATTTCAAATTCAACATTCACTAGGTCAAAAGCAAGTCAAGTAATAAGTTAGGAATGAAGTAATTCATTGGAGAAACTAAGCACCTTTAAAATATAAGAGGTAAATTTATTTTTCTATGTTTTATGAAATGCATCAAAGAAATAGGTATAGTCTTGAGACAAAGAGACACATAAAACTAGTTGTACGAATCGAATCCGAGTTGAGTTGCTCAATTTGATTCATAAAATTTTTCAAATAAGGTTTATTGAGGCTCATTTAGCTACCGAGTCAGCACGATTCCGAATGAGCAGTTTGGCTTTTTCAACGAATATGATCCGAGTATCAATAGAAAATTAATTTGTTCGAGTAATTTATCAACTTTAAAATGTGCTCATATTTGACTCATTTATTTCGAGTCAGCTCGAATCGAACTTTTTCAGCGAGTACGAATCGAGCCCGAATGTTTGCTTGACAAAGAGCACACATAAAACAACTAAAAACTACCTCATTTTCCATCTTTTTCCTCTCAAGATTACTCTCACTAATTTTGAATTGAAGTTTTTTCTGCTCCTTGAGAATGCAGTTAATCTGTGCATCACATTCTCGCAGCTTCAAACGGGCCACATTGAGCTCAGATTGAGCCTGATCATGATCTTTGCTTAAGGAAGCAACCTGAGAGAGAAAATGGAAACTCATCCTTTTCACTTTTTAAGGCTGGGAAAAGACATTGAAGTGTGAAGTATTTTAAACCAAGACTGTATTTACCTTTTTCTTATTTGTATCTACTTCTGAAGTAAGATTGACAATCTGTTTCTTAAAATAAGTTAACTGATTCTCCAATGACGCTTGTTCCTGTTCAACAGCTTCCATTTCCATAATAAGCTTCTCCCTTTCATTCTCATGCCCCTTACAATCATGGTTTCAAGTCCCAAGGAATTTCAAAGCTATTTTAAACCTTGTTTTGTATTACATAAAAATAATGGTTGCCAACAAAATGTTGATAGAAATTGGTGTCTCATAATAATAAAGAAAATGATAAAATAGTCTGACAATTGACATCAAAGTTAGCACTATTGCTCTTTAGAGAAAGCTAAAAGGAAAGGTTTGAAGCATGGAAGAAGAGATTAAGCATACTGTTTAATTCTACATATTGTGACACTAAAATACTAGTGCTCATTGACCATGTAAAATATCACAAATTCAGAACAAAATGAGACGAATAATTGATGGGAAGTGATATTTGGACCCAAAATTTCTCCATGTCACTCCAACTAGCTTTCATTAAGGGAAGAACTAAGAAAGTTACATAAGTGCCCATTGTATCACGTTCATGTTATATATTCCATGTTACATACATATGCATGTATATACATGTGTATACACATACACACACACACACACACACACACACAAGACATAACTAATTCACATATATCCACGTCTCATCCCTTGTACATTTCACCAACTGCTTTGCTACTGATCATAGCAAATTCAGGTGCAGACAAATTGTTATATTTCATGGCCACGTCAAGTTTATATGAGACCAATATCAACTAGTAGCAAAAAGACCAAGGAAACTTTAACGTTATCAGATAAGCCACAAGATGATCCAGTCCTTTTTTCTTTAAAGTCGGAGAAAAAAAGAGAGGAACATAACAGACATAAAGAGTCTAAAATATGAAGTACTCCCTCCATTCCTTTCTGTCATTTTGATGGGCACAGAGATTAAGGAATGTAATCAATGTTTTGACCGATGGACTCGAATAGAAATAAAATATCAATTCTACCCTTGTAAAATTTATAGGAAAGATGCGAAATAAAAGAGGAAGGTTATCTCATTGGAGTAGAATAGCTAGAAAGCTGAAAGAAAAAGCAATTTTCTATTTAATGTTTAGGAGTAATATGGGAAAGCTAAGTAATTAATTCTCCTCTAGAATCTACAAACAACAAATAAATAGGAACAATAAAAATTCTGAAACATTATTCACTGCTGTGGAGAATCTATGATAATAATCAGCAGGCTACCTGATGCTGCTAATGATTTCCTGACGATGCAATATTAAACATCAACTACAGATAACTTACCTTGAGGTCCTTCGAGGCTGATTGCATTTGACCCTTCACAATCTTGATCTTCTTCTCTAAATCTTTGAGCCTGGCCTCCCTTGATAGAAATACCAAACCCATCGCCGACTGACTCGGACATTTGAATTCCTCAATCAGTGCAACAGATCAATTTGTGTACCTTAATCAGTGCAACATATCAATTTGTGTACCTTAATTAGTGCAACAGATCTGTTCATATCAATCTGTAATATGTCCTAGTTTAGTGGATTTCTGTGTATCATTGGTATATATATATACATGTAATTGTATCAGTAAAGTAAGAATATACAAAATAATTCTTCCAACTTTTATCCTCTGTTTCATGGTATCAGAGCTCCGATCCAACAACCTCTCTTCAATTCTCTAATCTCCAATCTCTAACCTTCACCTCTCCAATGACCGCTGCCAACAACCAAATTGTTATTCCCAATTCCCAGGAACCCACCAAACCTCTCATCATGATCACTATCCACAACTTCATCAAACTTACGACCACCAATTACCTCTCTTGGAAACTTCAAATTGAAGCAATTCTCATTGGTTACGATCTGCAAAAGTTTATTGATGGTTCTCATCTTGCTCCACCTGAAAAGATCACCAAAGACAATAAGGAAGAATCCAATCCTGAGCACACCACATGGGTTCGCCAGGATAAACTGATCTTTGGTGCCCTCGTTGGAACTCTTTTGCCCTCTATCATCCCTATCATCACTCAATCTAAAACATGTCACGAGTTTTGGCAGGTTCTGGCCAATACATATGCGCGACCCTCTCGAGGCCACATCAAACAAATCAAAGACCAACTCAAACGAATCACCCAGGGTGCACTCACCATATCCGATTACATGCAATCCATCAAAGCCCGTGCCGATGAACTCGCTGTCCTCGGAAAACCTCAGGATCAAGAAGATCTCATTGAAAAAATTCTCGACGGATTTGATGATGAATATCAATCTGTTATTGACGCCGTAAATGGTCGTGAGACCACCATATCATTTGATGAACTCCATGAAAAGCTCATCGACAAAGAGTCAACTCTCCGACAAAAGTCCGGACCATCACCCCTTCCTGCCACGGCCAACCCAACAAATACCAAAACCAAATCTGGGCTCCATAACAACCGTTTCTCATCATTCTCTCCGAAGACCAGTCATGGAGAACAAAAACTTTCTCCAGATGGTCGTTTCTCCCCTCGCCCGTTTCTTGGCCGCTGTCAATGGTGTAGTACCAAGGGGCATGTACTTGCTAATTGTCTTAATTTTCGCCAAGCCCAACCAAATATACAACCACCATTGCATTTGGGGAATCAATGGCAACCTCGTCCCTCACACCCGTGGCGACCAAGTCCCAACACCTCATGGCAGTCGCGTTCGTCTCAACCTCAAGCTCATGTTGCCACCGTCGACAACAGCACTATTCCCAATTGGCTTCTAGACAGTGGTGCCTCTCATCATGTCACATCTGATCTCCACAACCTCTCCTATCACACACCATATGACGGTACTGATGATATTGTTATTGGTACGGGACTTTCTATTTCCCACACTGGTTCAACCTCTCTTACTACTCCCTCTCAATCCTCTACTCTATCTAATGTGTTATGTGTACCTGCCATGCAAAAGAATCTTATTTCAATAGCTCAATTTTGTCGCACTAACAATACATCCATTGAATTCTTACCATCTTCCTTTTCTGTGAAGGATCTATGCACGGGAAAAATTCTTTTACAGGGTCCAACTAAGGACGGTGTCTATGAGTGGCCGGCAGTCCCTACTTCTTCGACTTCTCCGCTTCTTGCCTTTTCTAGTGTCAAAACCAACTCGTCCGCATGGCACCATAGACTGGGTCATCCTTCTGCAATTATTTTTAAGCATATTATGTCTTTAAGTTCGATTGTTCCAATGCATCTGATAAAAATTCCCATTGTAATTCTTGTCAGTGTAATAAAAGTCATAAATTGGCATTTTCTGTTTCTACCATCTCTTCATTATCACCTCTTGAAATTTTATTTTCTGATGTCTGGACTTCTCCTATCTATTCAATTGATGGCTACAAGTACTATGTGTCTTTGTAGATCATTTCACTAAATACACTTTGCTTTATCCTTTAAAACGAAAATCACATGTGTTTGATGTTTTTGTTCTATTCAAGGCTCTTGTTGAAAATCAGTTCACCCGCAAAATTCTTACACTCTATTCTGACAATGGGGGGGAATATCAAACTCTCACAGGTTTCCTAGCCACCAATGGCATTGCCCATCTCACCTCTCCACCTCACACACCTGAGCACAATGGGTACTCGGAACGTCGTCACCGTCATATAGTTGAAACCAGGCTGTCTCTCATGTCTCGTGCATCCATGCCCTTAACCTACTGGTCCTACGCCTTCTCCACTGCTGTGTACCTCATCAATCGTCTTCCCACACCAACTCTTGACCTTATTTCCCCATATCACAAGCTCTTTGATAACCCACCCAACTATTCTAAACTTCGCAGTTTCGATTGTCTATGTTATCCTTGGCTACGGCCCTACACGCCTCACAAACTTGCTCCACGATTATCACCATGTGTCTTCATCGGATATTCACTAACCCAAAGTGCCTATCTCTGTCTTGACACGTCCACCTCATGCATATTCACGTCCCGTCATGTAAAGTTTGTCAAGTATGTCTTTCCGTTTGCCTCCATTTGCACTGCTAGTGAGCATTCCCCGTCCATCTCGCCTTCTGAATGGTGCCCCATGACACTTCTGGTCCTTGACACGATGTCCTTAGTTGCTGACCCTGCCTCCCCGACGTTGTTTGCCTCCACGTCCACCCAAAATACATCACCTCAATCCCACACCTCATCATCACCCACTACTGTTGAATCCACACCTACATCTACTCCCTCTCCTAACACCCAACCAGCCTCTCCTACCGCCACCCCTCCGCGCGTTATTGTTACTCGATCCAAAAAACAATATCCACAAACCCATCCACAAGCTAAATCTCTCAGCCCAACTCCACTATAATCTCAATACCCGTGAACCCACAACTGTCACCCAAGCCTTAAAAGATCCCAACTGGCGACATGCCTTGTCCACAGAATATAATGCTCGTTAAAAATGGAACGTGGGAATTGGTTCCTTCCGATCCCAACCAAAATTTGGTTGGCTGTAAATGGATTTTTCGCACCAAATACTTGCCTAATGGTTTTGTCGACAAGTACAAGGCACGTTTAGTTGCAAAGGGCTTTCACCAACGTCCTGGAATTGACTTCCATGACACATACAGTCCAGTTGTTAAACCAACCACTATTCGTTTGGTACTCGGTATTGCAGTCGGCCACGGCTGGCCTCTTCGGCAGCTTGATGTAAATAACGCCTTTCTTCAAGGCACTCTATCTGAAGATGTATTCATGGCACAACCACAGGGCTTTATCTATCCAGATTACCCTCATCATGTCTGCAAGCTTCGAAAGGCCATCTACGGTCTCAAACAAGCTCCTCGAGCTTGGTATCATGAGCTTCGCCAGTTTCTTCTCACTGCCAGATTTGTGAACTCTAATGCAGACACATCCCTATTTATATTTCATGATAACAACGCTATCATCTATTTTCTCATTTATGTGGATGATATCATTATCACAGGTAACAATACACAAGTTGTTCATCAGTTCATACACCATTTATCTCAACGCTTCTCACTAAAGGATCTTGGACTGTTATCCTAATTTCTTGGTGTTGAAGTATTGCCTCACAACAATGGGCTGTTTCTCTGCCAGCGCAAATACATTCTTGACCTTCTCAGTCGTTTTCAAATGACTGATGCCAAGCCTGTTGCGACACCACTCGCCACTACTCCTACTCTCACGTTACACTATTGCTCTACTCTTTCCACTCCCACAGAGTATCGCACCCTCGTTGGCAGCCTTCAATATTTGTCCCTCACACGACCTGACATTGCCTACACGGTGAACAAATTATCTCAGTTCATGCCCCAACCGACAACGGATCACTGGCAAGTGGCCAAACGTCTTCTACGTTATCTTTGTGGAACACTTGATCATGGTATTATTCTGCATCGCCAAACAACCCCGATTCTTCACGCGTTCTCAGATGCAGACTGGGCTGGTGATAAAGATGATTATACATCCACAAGTGCTTATCTCATCTACCTTGGTCGAAGTCTCATTTCTTGGAGCTCGAAGAAACAACGCACTGTTGCCCGCTCCTCCACTGAAGCTGAGTATCGCTCTGTGGCTGCTTCTACAGCTGAACTTCGTTGGATATGTTCCCTACTTACAGAATTAGGTGTCACCATTCCACAGTCACCCGTTGTTTATTGTGACAATGTAGGTGCCACTAACCTATGTGCAAATCCTATTTTTCACTCTCGTATGAAGCATGTGGCTCTCGATTATCACTTCATTCGCGAACAGGTCCAAAATGGCTTGTTTCGTGTTGCCCACGTCTCCTCGGCTGACCAACTTGCTGATGTCCTCACCAAGCCACTCTCTCGTCAACGGTTTTAGCTTCTCCAAATCAAGATTGGACTTACCCGTCGGCTGTCCATCTTGCGGGGGCATGATAGAAATACCAAACCCATCGCCGACTGACTCGGACATTTGAATTCCTCAATCAGTGCAACAGATCAATTTGTGTACCTTAATCAGTACAACATATCAATTTGTGTACCTTAATTAGTGCAACAGATCTGTTCATATCAATCTGTAATATGTCCTAGTTTAGTGGATTTCTGTGTATCATTGGTATATATATATATATATATATATATATATATATATATACATGTAATTGTATCAGTAAAATAAGAATATACAAAATAATTCTTCCAACTTTTATCCTCTGTTTCATCCCTATTGTCGGCATGTTCGTGAATTGATTTTTCAAGCAATGACACTTGAGGTACACAATTTTCATACAAATGTTGCTTTTCATTTAAAGAAGATTTTGCTTCTCCAAGCTCCTGTTCTATCCTCTTAACTAGTTCACTGAGCTATATCACGTACGAAAAAAATAAGAGTTTCAAATGATATGAAAGGAAGGAAGAAATTTGCATCACAACAACTACAATTAAAAAATAATAATAAGGCTGCACAACCTTATGATGCTCATTTTGCTCAGCCCTGCTTTGAAATAATGAAAGATCGTACGACTTGAGTTCCAGTTGTGCCTTGAGTTCTTTAAACTTTTTCTGAAGAGGAAGGAGCTCCTTAATCTGAACATCAAACACGAAGAAAAAAACAAAAATCCATGAGAAAAAGAAAGACGTGTAGTAGCATAGTTCGATTTGATATAAAAATAAATTTAAAAGAAAAAAAGATTTAAGCTTGTCAGAGCTCCAGATGAGCATTAAAATGAAAATAATAAATGCAGTATGAAGTGGAAATTCATCACTGTATCAAATAATAGATGCCCATATACTCAAGAAAACACCAGCCTTAACTAGCCTCATAAACAATAAACTTTTAAGTTGCTTCTAGGACCTGACAGAGTTATGGTGCTGGTAACAATCATCATAGAAGGTAATACAACAGAAATATATATATTAATCTATTTTAAAATCACCTAAGAAGAAGGAAAATATAACAGCCCTTCAGATTAAATATAACATGATTGATAAATAAAGATAATAAAAACAAATGTAAGGAGACAGCCATTTAGAGGTTATTACCTTTTACAGTGATAATAGTAATGAGTCTACAAATTATTCATCTGTGAATGCCAATATCCTCATTGAGGAAAACAGAAACAAATAGAAGACTAGGCATACACAAATATGACTGCACCTTATGACCACAGGCCTTGAACTTGTATAAAAAATAAAGATGGCTACTCCTATAGTCTAGCTTCACATAATCAAGGAATACAAATGCTCACATACAGCTTAAAGAAATAAAATAGCAAAAGATCCATAGTAGACTAGTAAGATTTGTTAATCAAGAAGCCTTCGTTTTGTTTTTTTATTGAGAAAAAGAGAGAAAACAATGTTAAGATGACTGATGACCTTGGCCTCAATTTCTGATAGGCATTTCTGATGAATACAGAGTTCCGATTCAGCCTCTGCCAAAGCATGTAATTGCCTTAACAAATCACCACCACCCCTGCATTAATAAATTAGTGATTTAGGAAGTTAGAATGCTACTAGACAAAAACATTTAAAGCATTGTTAAATGCAACGGTAGCAAAAAAAATATAACTTGGTCATTGGACAAAACTAAAAATGCATGAAAGATATTTATTTCTTATTTTCTTGGGAAAGAAAAAGCAGCTAAAACAACAACAACAACAACAAAAAATTATGCATACTTGCGACTGCCACCAGTCAAAAGTCCACTTGGCTGAAATATATCACCTTCAAGTGTGACACTTGGGGTACCAATTTCCCTATTAAAAGCAACCTATAATGCATAGGTATTAATCGATTAATAAATATTACAAACTTAAAAATGGGGAAAAAGAAAAAAGATTGAGCTTGCTCTCAAGAAGGGCATGCTATAGAAAAATTAAATGTCAAACATAACTACATAAGTTATATATAGTTTCTCTCACCAAACAGTGGTTTAAACATTACAATGTTTAAACTACCAAAACCTACCCAGATTTGAGCTAGTTTCATTTCTACTACTCTAATAAAGTAATGGAACTTGAGCTACTAATTTATAAAAGTAATGTGCATATGGAACCATTACAACAAATGTAAATATGAATCATTATTCCCTTACCAACCCACCATAGAGTTTGCTATCTAAATCACAAATTGTTTTCTTGCCCGATAAGGGTATTGAACCCAGCATTCCGCACACCACTTAAGCATATCAAAAAATTGATTTTCCATAGGATTCATAAAATTATAGGTGTTGGCTAATTCTTCTGTTGTGACAGGTCATTTCTAAAAAACATTAAATTCAAGCACCCAAGATAAGTATAGCCTGGATCATGCCATACTGAAACTTTGTGACGATTTCAACTGAAGTACAGCTTTATTTGTTCTTATTGTCTTGCAACTTATAACAGCACATATTTTTCTTCCACACATATGAAAGGAGAATCTATGGCATATTAAAAAATTTACACTTCATATGTAAATGTAATAGGATTCAATATTATCACAAACTAAGCAAGTAGGATTCTTGGATTGGCGTGTCCTGATGGGCTGGTTTCCTTGGCCTACATTTTGTGTTGATTGTTTTCCTTTTGAACTTTAAACCAACACCCAACAAAAGTAGTGGTCTCAAAACTGATGACTACGGTTGAACATCAAACAAGGATTACAAGAGTAACAGTTCAAACGAATCTTGGTAAAATATTTAATTTCCAAGAATGTGGGATGTTTTCTAAATCAATATACACTGAGTTTGTTTTATACGAATTCTTAATTTTAGTTAACCCATGATTTATATCTAGCATAAATTTGATTTACATGCAACATGTAATTCTCGCACACGGTAAAATTTTGTTAAAAAGAAATCCCCCAGTTCAACAATCTGAAAGATATATTTATCCATTTAGTGTAGAGCGGGTTTTACCACATTATAAACATATGGACTATATTGTACTTCCAAATGTTGAATAAAACCATGTACTCTCTCCATCTCATTCAGAGTTCCACTTGACATCTAAAATAAAATAAGAGTACACTGAGAAAAATCAAGGCATCAAATTGTATATTTTTAAAGTAAGTTTTTAACGTAGCCATTATTTATGTTTAAAGTTTAAACCAACTTTTCCTTGAATATTTAGACTTGAGTATTGCTATGGTGACAAAAGAATATTACAAAAAATGGCTTAGAAAATGATGTGGCAAAGTGTAATTAGTTGATAATCCACTATACATGGGTGAGTTGTGATAATAACCAACCATATCATTTTGTATCCATCTTTTGTAATCGTTCTTTTGTCACAAAAGTATTATTGTTTAGACTTTCATATGGTAACTCTGGTTATAGGATAAAGTAGTAGTCTACATTCTACAACACTAAGGGTTGAAACCAAAGAAAACAGAAGTATAAGTAAACAGCAGAAATTAACATGTCAATCAGATAACATGCGCACTAAAGAGCACAATTTGTAAACTACAAAGCTTTCAACCAAAATGTTTTGCTTCTGTATTTTGACTTGTAAAAGTATTATACTTCAAAATAAAGAGCATAGTTGGTGGCTTCTACTCCACTTTTTGCCTGAACTAACTCAACCATAAAGTCAGAACTTAAAAAATGTTGCATTACAACATCCATGCAAGACAAAAAAATGGCCACAAACATCTAACGAATTACACAAAAAAATTTGGGATTTGTAACACATAAAAATATGTATAACTTAAGTTTAAAAAAAAAGTATCATAGCTAAACACTATGCCCAAACAAACTTACCTCACGTGCAGCCTCAGTGCTTTTGCAAACAAAAGTTGAACCAAAAACATATTCCATTGCACTTTGAAACATAAATAACTACGGTTAATTCTTACAATAATTGGGTTACAATGTTCTCCAACCAGAATTTATCAACACGGTCAAATAAAAATAAATAAATTAAGTGTGAAGGCAGTTTATTAAAAACGAGACAAAATTATGCAACTCATGAGTCATGATACACCTAATATAAATGAATGTTCCATGAAACTTCCAAGTAATCAATAATCCTTACTTTTTATCTTCCATTTTGTCTAACAAATGACCAAAAACTCAAAGATTTCAATCCACGACAGGATAAAATAGAAACAAAATCAAATAGTAGCCAACAAGGAAGCACACCTTCAGTTCTTCACTATATCCGACCAACGAAAGCGCAACTTCAGCATTTCCCTCACCAAGCAGAAAATGTAAAACAATGATCCTGTGCTAAATACACCAAAAGATGCTTTAGGAAATCCTGGAACCATTCCAGAGACTAACCAATCTAAAAGCAGCATTTTGAACTCTTGAGGAAACCGAATGGCCTTGAATTTTGTTCAGAGGAATTATTGTAACTCGTCTTCTTAGTTCACCATTTTGAAGAAGTTGTTTTCCTGTGTTTTCTGTGTCTACCACAATATTAAATAACTTTCCACCAGCAGCAACCAGCAACATACTAAAAACCTTAGTGTACCACATATAGTATAAGACCTAAAATTCTTAAAAAAAACATAATATAGAAGAAAGATACAAGGAAATTAAGCATTTCCAACCTCTAGGGCAGTCATGGTGGAGCTATCCTTCACTTTAATGAGTTTTGCAACCACGCCTTTCACCTTTGAGCGATCAAAATTCCTTACAGGGTCACGATATTGAAAGTCAACATTTCCTAGTCATGAAGAAAGCATCCGAATTTCATCTTTAAACTTTTGGACCATCTCAGACTCAGCCATACAATCCTAAAATATAACAATTTAGAAGAAGAAAAAATAAGATTAGAAGCATTGACTAGTTTGGGTGAAAGTTGATCGATACCAATAGAAGAGTGTACCTTCTGTAAAGCTTCCATCTGCCCTTCTTCAAATGAGAGAGATTCCAAAACCCTTTTAACATTTTCGACATCCTTTGTTCTGAGACTAAGTTCTTTCTCTACAGCAACAGCTTCTTCTTGTTTTGATAGTAACTGCTTTGTTTTCTCCTTTAGCTCTTTTTCACTATGGCTTATCTTTGTTTTCAACTGTTTCAATTCTGTTTCTGCCTTTCCGACTGCCACTTTAGCATCAGCTAGTTGATCTTCAAGGCATTTCTCTTCATTTCTTACCAGCTACTACACCCTAACACATTCAGTGCAATGTGTTTGTCAGATCATGATTTGGTTGGCATATGAATGCCAACAGTAAAGTAAAAGCAAAAAAAATAGAATTTACCTGCTACTCTTTTTCATGATCTTCCAAACTCATTGAAAGCCTCAACTCTTTTTTTTAGGCCAGCGGTTCCATCTTCAGCATTCTTTACTGCAGAAGCTCTCTCTTTGGCAGACTGTTCATCGATACATCTCTCAATCTAACACCGAAGTTAATGCAAAATGAACCAGGAAACAGAATTTCACTAAACAAAGCAAGGCAAAAGATCATAATATGATATATAAGAAATATAAACTCAAATATAGGCCTTGTCAACTCCTACCTTTGCAGCATTCTCTTTTTCAGTCATAAGACTTTCCTCTTGATTTTTAACAACAGATGTTTCTCTAACAAGATCACGAGAAAGAGTATCAACCTTATCGGACAAGCATTTTACCTCCCCACCCATGCTTGCTTCTTTTTCAGCAGAAAGTTCTGATACTTTAGTCTCCATCTCCTGTATTTCAATTTGCATTCTTTCTGTATTAGCATCAATCTCAGAAATCTTAGTGTAAGACTATATTGCATACATGCAGCGGATTTGAACCGAAAATTTTTACATTTTCTAGTTACCACTTGTAGCGTATGCCCACAACAACGAACAGCTAGAATCATGAGCTCTACGAACAATGATCTCAGTGATAATTTGGACTACGTTTTTACGAGTACCAAATGTACATTCCACAGTTCGTGTAGCTACCAAACTTTCAAGCCACATGAGACCTCTAATGGCTTGTAGATAATATTATGCTAATGCCTTTATGTATTGTGTTGTGCCTTTTTTTCACCATCCAAGGATCAGCACTATCTTTATATATATATATATATATATATATATATATTAAATAAGAAGTAATATTGCTAATTATGTAATTCATTTGTAACTCCCAAATGAATTACACTAATTACAATATATATTTAACTCCTTATATAATATATGTAACTCCCAAGTGCATGGATAATTATTTTTAACATGTTCATTGTATCTAGACAATGAACCATGTGGATATCCACCGGGTCGACCGCTCCATGGGCGCTCCGATTTGGATCCAATAACCAACACCTCCCACTCGCCCATGGCGAGGACGACGTTGTTATCATATAAGCAAATAAAGTCTATATGTATAAGCTGAAAGATTTGTTTAGTTACCGAACCGTGCGATTACTGAGTTTACCTGCAATGCGGGAGCTCTAAATCAAACCCGTTAGGGCCAAAATAGAGACATCAACCCTTTATTAAAAAAATGCAATGTGAGAGCCTTCATGCTAAACTGATTAAGGTTTGCATTGAAACTACAACCTCTCAAACTCAGAGTACCCCAGACTAACTTCAATTTTCACCTGGTTAAGTATCTCTAATCCCTCAGAGTCGTACTTAACCCCTTTAGGCCTATGTCTGTTTTGCTTCTCACTTATTACTATATCGTTTCCAAAATGTTATAGCTGTCGACAATAAGTGTAGAGCATGGTGAAATAAAGGTGTCTTCCCTTTGCCCTAATGTTGCTCAAATCTGAATCAATTGTTTTCCCAGAATCACCCCATATAGTCTCATAATCCGAACTTTAGGAAATGAAACCAAAGTAGCAACATTAATTTATCTCTTTGTAACATAGTCAAATATCACAAAGAGTACTTACTAAAAAGAATCAAGAAATACCTTATCCTTTAAAGGACAACACACAGTGAGAAAGTAAGGATTCATTTTCTCAGTTCCTTTATTTTGTCGCTAAATTCATGTTATACTATCACAACGTACTAATTAAATAGTCTTGTTGTGTGGACTTCAGTCTAGTCACTCCTCGAGTGCCTAACTTTAAACTTTCAAATTGCTCAATTTTCGAAGCGCTATATTTAAAATTTTAGGTCCATATAACATGTCACAGCAAACAATCTTACTCTTGTGAGCGTATGTCTTATAGTCATGCTGTGCGGATCTTAGTTCAATCACTCCTCGAGTGCCTAACTCGAATTCTTGAATTGTTCGCTTCTATAAGCGCCAACTCCAAGATTTCGCATCCGGTTATTTACCAGGTTAATATGGATAGTGGGACTTACCATATTCGATTAAACACACTTAACCTCATCTTGATTCTAACCAAGACGATATATTAAAAATATCATTTTTCTCTCGCTACTAATTGCCAATTGATCGCTATCCGAAACATCAAAAGCTCGCTATCGAAAGCGAAATTAAATGAAATATCTCATCTTTGCTCGTTTTTCAGTGCCAATTGATTGTTTATCTAAAACATCAATTGCTCGCTATCCAAAGCGCCAAAGGTGATTGCTCGTATAAGAGAATCAATCAACCTGTTAAACATATAATTCTATATATAATATGTAATTATTTGTTAATAACTGTGTGAACTCAATTTATCATATGCCAATAAATACAATGTGAAAAATAGCAAGTCTATTACATTAAATAATAAATTATTCTAATACAATATTCAATGATATGAAATTCTAATATGCCTCTCAAGTACCGCATAATCCTCCTAATTGCTTTCCAATGAGCAATTTCAGGGTTTGACTGATATCGACCAAGAACATGAACTGCAAATGCTATGTCTGATCGAATGCACTGAATTGCATACATTAACTTTCCAATAGTTGTAGCGTATGGAACATGGGACATTTTCTCAATTTCTTTGGGAGAGGTGGGACAATGCTCGGGGCCAATAGCATCACCTTTTGCAATAGGAGTGTCAATGGGTTTATAGTTGTTCATCTGGAATAATTCAAGAACCTTCTTAAGGTAAGTCTCTTGGGACAAACCAAGAAGCTTTATTGATTGATCTCTGAAGATCTTTACTCCAAGAACATATTTTGCTTCTCCCATGTCCTTCATTTCAAAAATTAGATGACAACCACCTTTTAGTGGCGACTATCATCTCCTTATCATTCCCAGCAAGTAAAATGTCATCAACATACATTGAAAGGATAAGAAACTTTCCATTAGACCTTTTGAGATATACGCAATGGTCTTCTTCAATCATCGTAAACCCATCATCAATGACTGATCGATGAAACCGAAGATACCATTGTTTAGATGCTTGTTTCAAGCATAAATGGAACGTTTGAACTTGCAAACTTTGCGCTCAAAACTTTTTTCAATATAACATTCCGGTTGTTCCATGTATATATATCTCTTCAGCAGGTTCTACAATTAGAAATGTCGTCTTTACGTCCATTTGGTATAGTTCTAAATCCAAATATGCAACCATATCTAATAAGAGACGGATTGAGGCAAATCTCACCACAGGTGAGAAAGTCTCCTCGTAATCAATCCCTTCTTACTGAATGTAACTCTTGGCTACAAGGCGAGCTTTATATCTTTCAATGAAACCATTCGACTTGCATTTAACTTTAAGAACCCATTTGTTCCCAATAGATTTTCGCCCATTCGAAAGATCAACCAAGTCCCAGACTTGATTAGTTCTCATAGATTTCATTTCCTCATCCATTGCATTTTCCCACTTTTCACTTGATGCAAATGATATAGCTTCTCGATAAGATCACGAGGATAAGATCGAGGTTCCTTGTGATCTTACGTATCAGCTATAAAAGTATTTCCCTCAATCTCAAAGAGAAGACGTGGAATATTGCCTCTTTGACTTCTTCGTAATTGAATAACAGATGACTCTTCATTTGACGGAAGAGTACTTGAAAGAACGTCACTCCCACTTTCTATAGGAGACAAAGGATTAGATTCTTTAGTCTCAACCATCTGATTAGGTGTGTCAATTTCTTCCTTCATCTCATAAAAGTCTTTATCCTTGCTAACATCACCTCTGCTTGGAAAATCCATTTCTAGAAATTCTGCATCTCGTGACTCAATTTCAGATATAGTCCCATCAGGCTGCTCACCTATGAACACATAGCCTTTAGATTGTTTAGAGTACCTTATGAAGATACACTTCTTATCCCTTGGGCCCAACTTCCCATGTTTATGAAAAGTGCTGGGAAATTATTGCTTTGGTTTCTCTCTTACAAGTCGTGAGGCACTTCGTAATTTTACTAAAAGAACCTTGGAAGACTATAATTGGTTCTTTCCGCATTGATGTGAACTAGGATGCGTTCTGCTAAAGCTACAAACCTCGTCTATTTGAAGGGTAAATTTTGTCTTAAATTAGTTACAAAAAAAATCAATAGTATTATTTCTATACTTATAACATAAAAAATAGTACTATTTAATTTTCTTATATTGTGGGATGCAATATGTGATTATATTTAGAGCTCATTTGACAATAACTTATTTTAAAATAACTTAAAATTTAAAATTTAAAATTATCAAAAGCTTATAAATGGTTTGCGCGGTAAAACATACCACATTGTCAAACGATAAGAAAATAAATTCCTCCTTATTTATCTGAAAATCCCACATTCATTTAAAGTCGAAACAGTTAAGTTTAGGATTTATTTTCAAAGAAAGATCAAAAGGTCTATTTATCAACACTCAAAATTGTCCTCTCTGTTAATAATGTCACTATGTCAGCTTGATCCATAGAACGCAGTAATGAGTAAAAGTAAACTGGCTGCTGCAACTTTCATTGTAAATGTTATACTACTAAATACATGTGTTTATAAATTGAAACGACTAAAGCTCTACGAAAAATTATAACATTTCTATGAAAGGTTAAGGCTATAAATAAATATTTTTACTTTCAGTTAATCACTACAATATTACCATCAATGCCACATGAGTATTCCTATCTATGTTTTAGATCTATGTTTTACCCCAAAAAATAAAACAGAAAAATAATGTACCTATGTCTAATTACAAATTTATAACAATATTAAATAACAAATATATGTGATGGACACATATATTACTATTCTATCTTATGGCTTTTAATTACAAGTTAGTTGCTATCCAAATTCATCTTGAATTAGTCGACATGTAAATTATTTCCCATATAAAAATGTCTATAACTGACTGACCTATAATTTGAAAAATTAAAATAAATATTTAAGAAGAAAAAGCCAGGCCATAATTGGACTAATTGATATCATTCAGACTTTGGTTCATATCCACCTGAACTTCAATTCAATACCACTGATACTGTTTGGATTCTACAAATGTTTTTAAAAGAAAATACAACTGAGGTACTAGATCACTAAACATATTTCTGAATTTGAATTATCAACAAAAAGGTATAAGAAAAATGGGATCCATACACAGAAGTGAATCAAGATGAGAAAAGAGTTAACAATTCTTTCACCTTTTAACTGAATACCAATCCCGGAATTCATAGCTTGAAAGAAGCTTGGACTTCCATTACGAATTTTCTGTCCGAAACACAAGCTTTCACATCAAGTACGATAAGCATTTCCAAACCAAGTATCACCGGAAAAATGATTTTAATAAAACAAAAAAGAATGTAATCCAATTGTCTCTTAAAATTGTGTACTTATTTTCCATGCTTCTCAGTGTTGCCGCTTTCTCTGCTGCTTTGCATTTCAAGAAGCTTCTGTTGTTCCTCCTTGCTCTCTTGTGCATGTATTTCTTTCTCAGCCTTAGGCTTGCTGCTACTGAACTGCTGGTACATAACCCCGCCTACCATGCAAATTAAAAGCCCTATTGTTCCCACAAAAGTTGAATGTTTATCCCAGATAACAAGATTTATTACGACAGTCAATAGCTTGTTCACTATGCCTAGAACGGTAAATCCCGTAGCAGAAATTGCTCTCCGGCAAGAGAATCCAAAGAAGGAGATGGCTAAACCAAACAAACATGACAATCCTACAGGCAAAACCACTTGAAAGGAATACCAATCTGACTCGTCTGATATTTCATGCTTTATCTTCTTCAATTCTCCCATTACAAGTAGCTCTAACGGAAACAATAGCAGAGCCTCAAGATTGTTATACAGCACCAGACCCCATGTGTTCAAACCAATTGTCATGACCACATGCTTGATGTAAACAAAGTCTATAGACATGCTTATCAAGTAAGCCAGTGCCCAACTATAAGCCATGAGAGTGAACTGGTAATCTGTTACGACATATAGGACACTACCCCCGAAGATCGTGCCTAGTGAAAACCATGTTTTCATCGATGGCCACGGCTGGTGCAAATAAAGGGTCTCTCCTATAGCAACAAAGATGGGAACTGCAGAACGAAAGACAATGAAGGTGTCAACATTGGCATGGAGAAGAAGCTCACTGTTTGTGAAGAGAGACAAGTAGAAAATGACTGCTGCAGGTAGGAACCGCCACATTGTCACTAGATCAAGTTTATCATGCTCTAAAATCTTGAGCTGCCCAAAAATGAGGACGCAAGCTGCACTTGTGAAATACTGCAAAGCAGTCAATGCTCCAGGGTAAGGAAATTTCATGACAGCCCATTTGTTGATAATGGAAAGCAATGATGCTGAAAGGCAATATCCGGCAGCAATACCATAGACCGACACTTGCTGAAGTAAGCCACCATACCATGTTGCTTGGGTTTCAGTGGAAAGGGAAGGGGGAGGGGAAGGAGAAGCTGAACTTTTCTGGGCATCACCATCGGGATTTTCCACATCATTAGACATATAAATCTGGGAAAGAAAAAAGAACTGCTAATATTAACCTTTTATATACAAGATATTATTATATTTATCAAAAAAAGTATAGTAGATCTGATCATGGGATTCTTTTCTGCATGAGAAGACAAAACAGAAAACTGACCTACAGTCTTTCATTTCAACTAATAAATTATTCACAACTGATAATTTTTTATAAAATTCATAAGAGAGAATAGAAGACTTAATCATGGTCAAATATTATAATAGTTTGACATCTGGGATAGAATGAAACCCACTCTAGTATTGGGAGGGAATCATGGAAACTGGGTGAGTAGGCAGGGCACCTGCAACCTACATGAATTGTGTTGCCCCGACCCTGCTGTTCCCTGAGGTAGAGTTGTTCTTGTCCCCAACCCTAACAAATCATAAGCAGCCTACTTCTAGAACTTAAGTTGGCCTAGTAATCATGGACAATATCTATCTGGCAATAGAGCTAGAATAAACTGTTTTCCATTCTAAACTTTGAAAATAAAAAATATATAATTTATGCTTTTAGGATAATGCTTACTGATATCGTGTTTAAATTGCTTTTAAAGTAAGCATTTATAATATTATTTACGCTTCTATGACTATGCCACTACTATCTCACACTGTTATCTCACGCTGTCTATTCAAGGCTTTGTTTAACTCTATACTTGAACTTGGTTTAATAGTCCCTCCATTTTTTTTTAAAAAAGTCCCATTGCAAAATTTTCAGGTATTAAAGATGTGTTTTTGTTTCATGTTTACTCCTAAAGATAATAAGATGTTAGTTTAGTAGCGATGACATGATTATGAAATTATAATGATAAACTATCTTCTTCTTTTTGTGCAAATGGGGCTATTTTTATGGAACTGAATGAGTATTATTTATGCTACTACGATTACAACACTACTATCTCACACCGTCCTTTCAAGACATTGTTTCACTTTATACTTCAACTCTTGGGCACAGTTTTTTGCTCAACTCTCTTCTCCATAAAATTATCCGTCATTCTTTTACAAATTTACTATGGACTTTCATCTCAATTATGTTGTTTTCCAAAGAAACATTACCATCGTAATTTGTATGGATCCTCTCCCTAAATGTTACACAATCAATAAGGTGTACAACGGAAACGCTAAGGCTGATATATCTTCCTTTTTTATACATTTATACTTTTTTATTTCTTTCCCTTTAATGTTTGATTATAAAATTAGTTATAAAGCAACAAATTGCAATCTGAATGTAGCACTAAGGGCCTGTTCGGGAGTGACTTATTTTAAAATGACTTATAAGTTAAATATAAGTTGACTTATAAGTTGTTTTAAGTTGTGACTTAAAAGTAAAAGTGTTCGGCTGACTTAAAAGTATAAGTCAGAAATTAAGTTCAAACAAGTTATAAAAGTGTTCGGCTTATAATAACTTATAAGTTAAAATAAAATGTAAAGATTACAAAAAAAGACGTTATAAAAAGATACATCGATTCAATATCATATCGAAGGTTATTATTGGTAAACAACTTATTTCAACAGCTTATTGGTAAATACCTTATTATTAGTAAACAACTTATTATTTAAACAACTTATTGGTAAACAACTTATTTAAATATCTTATTAGTAAACAACTTATTGTTTAACCAGCTTATTGGTAACCAACTTATTATTTAAACAGCTTATTATTACTAAACAACTTATTATTTAAACAGTTTATTGGTACACAACTTATTATTTAAACAGCTTATTGGTAAACAACTTATTATTGGTAAACGGCTTATTATTACTACTCAACCTATTATTTAAACATCTTATTGGTATACAACTTATTTAAAAAGCTTATCGGTAAACAACTTATTATTTAAAAAGCATATTGGTAAATAACTTATTATTTAAAAATCTTATTGGTAATCAACTTATTTCAACAGTTTATTGGTAAATAGCTTATTTCAACAGCTTATTGGTAAATAGCTTATTATTGGTAATCAACTTATTATTCAAACAACTTATTGGTAAACAACTTATTATTTAAACAACTTATTGGTAAACAACTTATTGTTTAAATAGCTTATTGGTAACCAACTTATATTTAAACAGCTTATTATTACAAAACAACTTATTATTTAAACAACTTATTTAAACAGCTTATTGGTAAACAGCTTATTGGTAAACAACTTATTATTGGTAAAAGGCTTATTAATAGTAAACATATTATTATTGGTAAACAACTTATTATTTAAACCAACTTATTGGTAAACAACTTATTAGTAAATAACTTATTATTTAAACTATTGAAAATTATAAAAAGAAACATTGATTCAATATAATATCATAACAATCATCCACAATTACACTAAATAAAAACCTAAACAAATTATCTAAACATATGAACTGCAATTTTATTCATACGAACTGCAATTTTATTCATACGAACTGCAATTTGCTGGATGAATGAACTTTAGAATTCATATATGAAACATGGGGATACTTGAAATAACAATAAACCCATTTCGGTACAGTTCAGATCCAAACTTGAAATACAAATCAGAAGATCCAAACACATTTTGCTAGAAAATAAGAATAAACCCCTTATACATGCACTGTTTGATTGTCCATACATTGTTTCTAGCAGGAAAAAAAGACCATGTAAATTCAATAACTAACAATTTGTTTTGCAATGACTATTCTAACGGATCGTCAATCAAAGGATTACAATCCAAAACCCCGCCCAAATAATTTATGCAAACAACCACAGCGCATAACAAGTTAATCAAAGAAAGAGCATTCCTTCGCCAAAACAATTTCTAGTAATGAAAAACAGATTAAACTGACGAATTGATTCACCTGCACAAATCGAAACACTCGAAAAAAAAGCAAAACAAACAAAAAAAAAGGCACAAACACATGTATATACATACAAACACACAGGATCTATAGTTTTGGATCCAGTAAAAAGTTTGTTATTCAATTCAGTGATCTGAAAATTTAAGGTACATACGAAATTGAAAAATGATGGGGTGTGATTACAAAGATTGAAAACAAAGATTAAGAAGCTTACACTGTCAGATCGGCGGAATTAGGAGTGTATGAGGGAGAAGAAAAAGAAACGATCCAACATGTTCAGATCTGAGAGACCGATCGAGCGCACAGAGAGGCAGAGCAGATCGGATGAGCAGCCGTTGCGAAGAAATGTTTACGTTAGAAGAGATAGGCTTTTTAGGTCGGAGGGTACAGATGTAATTTGTCAAGACAGATAGGGGCAAAATAGTCATTATATTTAGCCAAAATAACTTATTGAGATTGACTTATAAGTCATTTTATTTTAAGTTACAAATTGTTACTTACATATTTTTGACTTATAAATCATAAAATAAGTCATTCCCAAATACTCAAACAGTAAGTTGGTTTGACCAACTTATAAGTAGTTCCCGAACATGCCCTAATTCACTTATCAATGCAAAACATATGTAAGCAATAACGGACTACAACACAACCAAACGATCTTAAAATCTACGAATATGTGACAAACAATAACAAATAAATTTGAATCATAATAAATTGACAAAATAAATAGTAATATCTTTGTACCAATAAAGAAACCTACGATCTATTTGAACTTTAATCCCATTAATAGATTTTCTTCGGCTACTGAAGAAAATTACTAAAAATTGAAAAGATTAAAATTTATTGGAACAAACATTGCAATACATACATATATATAAGGAGAGAGAATTGCCTTTCGCCAGTGAAATTTAGCAGTGGCACCGTAAAACTTTGAATTTGAGGCCGATCTCGCCGTCTCCGGAGAGGTTTAAGTTCGTCGGTCGGGCTATTGGAGTAGAAGTGATAATAATTTTGGGTTGGGGGTATAGAAAGGGTCGGTGCGGACCGCGTTGAGTTGCTTCGTCTGCTGTAACCAAATCAAATTTGACAGTTGGACACTTTTTCTCACTCCTCTAATTTGATCTATAATTAAGGGGGGTGTATTCAATTAAGATTTTTAAAAATTTTTAAAGACTTTAAAAGTGTAGTTGTATTCAATCAAGACATTTAAAGAGTTTATAAAAGTTTAGTGGTATTCAATTACAACTTTTTTAATGTCTTTAAAAGTTATGTGGTATTGAATTAAGATTTTTACAAAGTCTATAAAAGTATTTTGGTATTCAAAAAGTCATAGATTTTAAAGATTTCTATCAAATGGTAGAGTTTGAGAGACTTTAGAAGAAGAATTATAACTATCAACTCATATCCAAAATCTTACCTCATGTCTAGAGATTTCTAAAGACTTTCCAAATAAATACAAAGGTGGATAAAACTAGTTATTAATTGGACTTTATCTTTTATTGGGTCAAATTAGTTATTTATTTTACATGGGTTAATAAATATTAATATGTGATGGATAAATAATTTGGTAAAATTTGGGTCATAAAAATAATTAGATTTATTATAATTTTATTATAAGAGAATTAATAAGTAAACAAATAACTAGACCTAGTCTGAATTGGTGAGGGAAAAAACAGTCGTTCGAAAGCTTCCGATAGAAAGAGGAAAGAGATTTGTTCAACAAAAGTGAGATAAAATTAAAAAACTCTTATATCAATTGTAAAGATTATGTTTTATAATACATGAAAATAGAAAATATATGATGTGTATGTGTATATTTTTTTTTTAGTTTTTTGACATTTTAAACGAATGAAATCACAGATAATTTTTGAGACATCCTCCATATTCGTCTTCAAGTGTCTTTGGTGTATCATAATGAAATAATGTAACACGTGATTGTATTTATGCATAATAAATTGACAGAATCGTTATATTTTCCTTATAAAAAATGAAAAAACGCACTGCTTTGATATATGTTAAACGCATAAAAAAGGTACACACAATCAAACAAAATTAGCAGCAGTTAAGATGAAAAATTGGGTTAACAGAATCACACAATCAACACACACACACACACACACACATATATATATATATGTATATATATATATATATTAGTAAAGCAATCAATAATAAAAAGCAATCAATAATAAAAAGCAATCAATTATTAGTAAAAAGCGTACGCATGTGCATAAAATATATATAGCTCAATGAAAAGTGAGCTTAATTTTTATATTGCGTCTGTAGTTTCTAAAATTTTATTGGTATCCGAGTTTCCAAATGTATAATGAAATGAGTAGAATAATGTGAACGCTTTCAACATATATAAAATCTCATGCCACAACAATATAGTGAGATTTACTTTAGTTCATGAAAAAAGAGGGAGAAATTGTACGTATGGGCTAATTAACAATTAATATAAGTTGCAAAATATATTAGAAGTATACAAAAGTCTATCACAGTCTTGATAAAAAGTTTATAAAAGTCTGTTACTTATTTCATGAAGTATATAAAAGTCATTTTAAAAAAGTCTTTAAAGTTTGTGAAAGTCATTAAAATCCCACAAATTCTACAAAAGTCTATCACTTAAAAAAAGTCCTTAAAAATCTTAATTGAATACACCCCCCTAAATTTTGACCAGACTTTATGAGTTATATCTAATTATTAATCAATGTATTATTATGCTCTATTTTTTTTACTTTCAAATAAATTTGAGAGGATCCTAATTGATTTAATTATGAATTACTATTATTATTATTAATTAATTATTTTTATGCAACCAATTTTATTAGTTTATATGACTTTTAGAATTTTTGAGGTAAATGATTCAATTTGTACTGAGCTCTAAAAAATGTACAAGTTTCAAAATAATATTTAAAGTTTATAATAGTATATGTTTTGAGTATAAAAGTTTTTTTATGAGAATAAAAACTTATTTTGAAAACATATCTACATTTATTATTAAAAAAAATTATCATTTATTTTTTTAAAAATAATTTTTCAACCTCTAGTACGTACAGGTAATATGTTTAAATACTTTTTTTATTATTATTTATAGAGGCATTTCGGTATTACACACTCAATTGCTTTTTTTTGGGAAAAAATATAATATGATATACTTAAATATTGTTACAATATTAAGTTGTTAACTTTTTAATTAATTTTAATACCATAACAATTGTAAGACCCCAAATTATTAATAAATGAAATTTAATTTCCTCTATTTATTATTCTGAAATAGTAAGGGTTGATTTGATTAATGTGGTTAGTTATGAGTAAAATGCGTAAATATTTTAAATAAGCAAGTGGTCCTAAAATATTTATTGTTGTCGGAGAATATTTGTTTGGTCGTGGAATATTCTTGTTGTCGGGGAATATTCGTACGACGGCGCAGCCTTGTGTGGGCCCCATAACAGAAAACGATTGGATGAAGAAAACGACAAAAATAAGTTGTTTATAAATAACTGTGTAGTTGTTACCGTTAATACTGTTGGAATACCCGGTGGTTAAAACACAGTAATACGCGTTGTTGCACAGTAGCACACGGTATTGCACCAATTATTGATTCTTACGTAAGAAGACACTACTCAATAATTGTTACAGTAATTACTGTTCAATATTATATTTTATTGATTTAATAGTTACTGTGTTGATATTTTATATTACTGTTGTTTTAATAATTGTCACTACACAGTATTTTCTATTATCGGAACAATAATTCAAATTATCTGAATAATATTATTAGATAACATTATTGGCAATGTCTAGAAAGTTCTGTCTAAGGAGAGGTTTGGTCATCTAATTGCGCGCCAGTAAGGAGAGATCCTTATTGGAAAGCCCCCTCTTTCCTGGGAACGGCCTGGTTGCCAGTACTGTGATTCTGTAATATTATTTGTGTATAATTAATTATTGATTTATATGATGAGAAAAATATTGATTTTATATGGATATAGATGGAGAAAATTTTTAATGTGACAATTGTTGAAAATTAATATTTTATCTTTTTCTGGTAAAATAATTCATTTAAATATATTATTTTAATAATATATTGATGGTGATATTTTTACAATGAATGTGGGATATATGAGTATATGAGGAGGAAGAGTATTTTTGTGGTATTAAATGATTAACACATGTTTTGTGTGTTGGTGGACACAATTCTTGACCGAAAATTTATTATTGACTGTAAAATCGCCCGTTTGTGGATTTCGGTCAATTTCTATTTGGAATTTGGAAAAACTTTCTTCTGCAAAGTTGTAGAGAATTGAATTTCCTATAAAAACTCGCGAGAT
This sequence comes from Panax notoginseng, assembly GCA_016801055.1. NCBI lineage: Eukaryota > Viridiplantae > Streptophyta > Magnoliopsida > Apiales > Araliaceae > Panax > Panax notoginseng. The sequence continues at coordinate 40,594,117 of CM029013.1, read as the reverse complement.
TCGAATTTTCTGATAAAAGGACTATTTATTATGAATTATTGAAGTTTCAAAGTTCCGAAATAATTGATTTTTAGAAGTTTTATTTATTATTTTGAAGAAAAACGTTTTTTTGGAATTTAAGTGGGCTAACATGTGATATAAATGGGCTGAGATCAGATGTCTAGAGGTGGACTAAGGGAAATTTGATAAATATATTATTATTATATTAAATTTTCTGCTTTGGTGTTCTAAGCATTTTCCTATAAATAGGGTGCTTAGGTTAGAATTAAAAATCACACCAGAAACACAAGTTTGTAAGACCCCAACTTATTAATGAATAAAATCAAATTTTCTCTAAATATTATTGTGAATAATAAGGGGTTAATTTGATATAATACTTTGGTTATGGATGAAATGTGCAAATTTTGCAAAATAAGCAAGTGGTTATAAAATATTTATTTTTGGTCGGTGAATATTCGGTTGGTCGTGGAATATTCTTGCTGTCGGGGAATATTCGTACGACGACGCAGCCTTGTGTGGGCCCCATAACGGAAAGCGATTGGATGAAGAAAACGACAAGTATAAGTTGTTTATAAATAACGGCGTGGTTGTTACCGTTAATACTGTTGGAATACCCGGTGGTTAAAATACAGTAGCACACGGTATTGCACCAATTATTGATTCTTACGTAAGAAGGCACTACTCAATAATGGTTACAGTAGTTATTATTCAATAATTTATTGATTCAATAATTGCTGCGTTGATATTTTATATTATTGTTGTTTCAATAATTGTTGCTGCACAGTATTTTCATTTATCAGATCAATAATTCATATTATTTGAATAATATTATTAGATAACATTATTGGCAATGTCTAGAAAGTTCTGTCTAAGGAGAGGTTTGGTCATCTAATTGCGCGCCAGTAAGGAAAAATCCTTATTGGAAAGCCCCCTCTTTCCTGGGAACGGCCTGGTTGTCATAAATGTGATTCTGTAATATTATTTGTAAATAATTAATTATTGATTCATATGATAAGGAAATATTTATTTTATGTGGATATAAATGAGGGATATATTTTTGTGGTTAAAAATGAAGGAGTTAATGTTGAGGTTTTTGTCAGTATTTTTGTCGGAATGGAGGTATTAAAAATCAGGGTTTTTGAGATAGTTTGCGGGGGTTATAATTTTTAATCCGACCGTTGGATCGTGGTAATTTTTGGATATGTTATACATATATAAGTTGAGTATATGTCCACAAATTTTGAACCGTTAAAAATGAACGTATGATTTATTACGAATTTTACAAGATGACTGGTTCAGAAATTGTTGAATTTTCGGAGTTTATCATTTTGGTGGAAAATTCTAGAATTGGTGGGCCCCACTTGTGGTTGGTGAAGAAATGTGCTGAATTATATTTCAAATGTGGTGGGTGGGAATAGTAGCAGGTAAAGCCATCAGGTTGCAGGTCAAACCTACCAAAATTTTCCTATAAATAGAGGGCTAAGTTAGAATTGAAAATCACACCAGAAACAAGTTTTCTCTCTTTCTCTCTCTAGATTATTGAGTGTATTTTGTGAGTATTTAGATACTTTGAGAGTTTCTATTCATCAGAGCAAGTTTCTTTCAGCCTTATACCGGTATTCCGACCAGAAGTACTGATATTTTGAGGTAAGGGATATTATTTTCTTCTTAATGATATTATTTTCTTCAATATCATTATGCTGAAATATTGATATGAGTTTTTATCAAATTTGGAACTTTTTGTGTCGGGGGTTACTATTCACGTATACGGCACTATTCACGTATACGGCACTATTCACGAATACGGCACTATTCACCGAAAAATAAAATTTTCCCTTTTTGTCCAAGATGTCTATTATGGTTACTATCTTTGATTGTATCCATGTTTTGATCTTTATTTTTGAATTCTGCTTCACAATTGATTATTATGAAGTATTATTGATCTTGGATAAACTGTTATACGAATCCCTACTATTTGTCCTTCTGTCTCATTGGATTCGTTCTCTTTAAGATATTTTTCATCATCCTCAGTCCTAAATGATGATATTACTGAATATCTTTGGCCTGTAGTGCAAAGATGTATAATTACTTGATGAATATCTTTGGCCTGTAGTGCAAAGATGAACAGGTGTTGAGATGAACATGACCGACTGATGATACAAATGAATATCTTTGGCCTGTAGTGCAAAGATGAATATTTGGTTAAAGATGATTATTAATTGATGTTACAGGGATAAAATATTGATGATGGACTTTTAAATCTTAGAAGATAGTAGAATTCTTTCTCTACTTGACTCTTCTAATGGTTTGCTGTTTCCGCTGCAGTTGTTGATCTAAAACTTGTTGTCGATTATATTTTATCAGATTTTTCCCTGTTGAAGACTAACGATAATTTGTTGTATATTATCTTAGTCATAATATTCTTTACTGGGCTAGTTGAGCTCACCCTTTTCCTTTTTGTTCCATTTTTCTTCTCAGGAGGTGAGAACATAGCAGGATCTAGTCGGGGTATGGAGTGATGGTTCTAGAAAGATGTATTAGCAGTCCTCACTATTTCTGTAAAATAGTGTTTGAATAATTGTAATGAGGATTTATTTGAGTGTGGATATTGTCTAGAAGACAATATTTGTATTTAAACTCACAGTATGTGTTGTCGTATTTTGCACGACAATTGTATTATTGAAGTTGTAGTTTGCTTTCTGTACCATGTATTTGGCGACTCAGAATGGGTGTTGTATACCTATTCTGGGGGCGTCACAGTTGGTATCAGAGCTTAGGGATATGATCCCTGGCTGAGATGTGAGACAAGAACTAGGAGGGGAGAGACGGGGAATTCCTTCGCTAGTATGACCTGACTAAGTTTATTTGGTGTTTATTTGGTCGGTCAGAGTATAGGGATAATATATGACATGACTATTAACCCTTGTTTTATGGCAGTATTTAAGAATGGCAGCTGAGAACGTTAATAATGGAGTAAATCAGACCGTGGAGACACCTTTGATCACTACCCAGGGGAACGTGCAACAGGAAGGCAATATTCCTCCTGTAAACAACGTTACCGAGCAAACGATGAATGATGGAATGTTTAGGAGCTTTTTGCAGTTCATGCAAAATCAGACGAGGGAGACTCGTGTGCAGAATACGGGTGGAAATGATAACAACGCGCGGTTTGTCACAGCTAAGCAGTTCAAAGAATTGGGACCACCAGAATTTAAGGGAAAGCCGGATCCGATCATGGCGGAAACGTGGGTCAAGCAAATTACCAAGATATTTGATGTCTTGGGATGCACGGAGGAACAGAAGGTTCCATTCGCCACATTTATGTTCCGCGGTGAGGCAGACTACTGGTGGGAGTCTGTGAAGCGTACCCAGCCTGACGCACTCAACATGTCCTGGGAAACATTTCAAAAACTGTTCAATGACAAGTACTTTCCTGAAAGTATTCGTCATATGAAGGAGGTTGAGTTTATTAGACTGGAACAAAACAACATGACGGTGTCCCAGTACGAGGCGAAGTTTGCAGAGTTATCCAGGTTTGCACCTCATTTGGTCGAAAATGAGGAACGAATGACAAGGATGTTTCTGAGAGGTCTAAAACCCGAGATTCGGCAATATCTTATCTCTCATAAATTTTCTTTATATTCAGATGTTGTAAACAGGGCTCAATTATTAGAGCGAGATAATGAGTATGTGCAACCGAGGGACCACAACCAGGGTCATACCGGTGGCGGCAGTCATCGAAGCAATGAAAACCAGCAGGGAGGAAAACATTCGGACAAAAGCGGTAACCACTCTGGTGGTAATCGTGGTCGTGATAATAGAAGGAGCGAGTCGGGAGGAGATTTCAAGAAGAGAAGGTACAACAATGATAACGTGAAGACGTCAGCACAAACATCAACTGTTTCTAGGGGAGGAGAACGACCACCGGTCGTATGTTACAAATGTGGGAAAGAGGGACATATCAGCCCAAACTGCCCACAACAATCCAAGGTATGTTATAACTGTGGAAAGGAGGGTCATATAGCTCGAGAGTGTTCTGTAGCAAAACCAAGTTCAGCGGGGATGGTGACTCCAAAAGCTGTCCCGGATAAGTCGAAATCAGCGGTTCCTGGAAGGGCGTTTGTCGTTACTGGCCAAAACGCGAGAAACCCGAACGAGGTGATCACGGGTAAGCTAATCTTGAATTCTTGCGAAGTTTATACTTTACTAGATACCGGTTCTACCCATTCTTTTATCTCTCCTGCTTGTGCTCAACGTTTAAACTTGACTCCGGAGAAATTGGACTTTAACTTATCTGTTGAAACTCCGTTGGGTGAAACCTTCGTTACATCTACAGTTTATAAATCTTGCATGATCCAAGTTGGCACTATCACATTACCTGTTGATCTTATCTCTTTAAAGATACTTGCTTTTGATGTGATTTTAGGAATTGATTGGTTAACCACTCATCATGCTAAAATTGATTGTTTTCGTAAGGTTGTTAGTTTTCATATTCCTAACCAACCTGTCATACGAATTCAAACTACTAAACCACTAAAATCAGTCACTGTCATATCAAGCCACAAAGCTATTCGTTTATTGAAAAACGGATGTCAAGCTTTCTTAGCCCATGTTATGGATTTGAACAAAGACAAGTCAGATTTGAATAATATTTCTATTGTTAGAGAATTTTCCGATGTATTTCCTGAAGAACTTCCCGGTCTACCCCCGGAACGAGAAATTGAATTCTTTATTGACCTTGAACCCGGTACAAAGCCCATTTCTAAAACCCCATATCGAATGGCTCCTATTGAACTTCAGGAGTTAAAAGTCCAACTACAGGAGTTGTTGGACATCGGTTTTATTCGTCCTAGTACGTCTCCTTGGGGTGCTCCTGTTTTATTCGTAAAGAAGAAAGACGGGAGTATGCGACTTTGTATTGACTATCGAGAATTGAACCATGTCACCATCAAGAATAGGTATCCGCTACCTCGCATTGATGACCTGTTTGACCAGTTGCAAGGAGCACAATTCTTTTCAAAGATCGATCTTCGTTCTGGATATCATCAGCTGAAGATTAAAACTGAGGATATTCCAAAGACTGCCTTCAGAACTCGGTACGGGCATTATGAATTCTTAGTAATGTCTTTTGGATTGACTAATGCTCCTGCTGCCTTCATGGATATGATGAACCGTGTATTCAAAGAATATTTGGATCAGTTCGTTGTTGTCTTTATTGATGACATCCTCATCTATTCCAAAAGCCGTGAAGATCATGAGCGCCATTTGAAGCTGGTACTGCAAAGGCTTCGTGAAAACAAGCTATATGCCAAACTGAAGAAATGCGAGTTCTGGCTTGAGGAAGTAGCATTCCTTGGGCACGTGGTGTCAAAACATGGAGTATCTGTCGACCCGGCGAAGATTGAAGCCATACAAAGTTGGGAGCAACCGAAGTCGGTAACCGAAGTACGTAGCTTTCTGGGCTTAGCTGGTTATTATCGGAGATTTGTGGAAGGATTTTCTCGAATCGCTACTCCGTTAACTCAGCTGACTCGGAAAGATACAAAATTCGTATGGAGTGAGGAATGCGAGAAGAGTTTCCAAGAACTCAAGAGGAGACTCATTTCGGCACCTGTTCTGACAATACCATCTGGTTCGGATGGATTTGTTATCTACAGCGATGCTTCAGGCAAAGGGTTAGGATGTGTTCTCATGCAACATGGGAAAGTCATAGCCTATGCCTCACGACAACTCAAAGAATATGAGAGGAATTATCCTACTCATGATTTGGAGTTGGCAGCAGTCGTTTTTGCGTTGAAGATCTGGAGACACTACCTGTATGGGGAGAAAGTGGAGATCTATACAGATCATAAAAGCCTCAAATATTTCTTCACCCAAAAGGAACTCAACATGCGGCAACGACGTTGGCTTGAGCTGTTGAAAGATTACGATCATACCATCCAATACCATCCTGGAAAAGCAAACGTAGTAGCTGACGCATTGAGTAGAAGATCATATGCGGGTACGAGTGCAATGTTTTTAACACAAAGGCCCATTTTGTATGACTTGCAAAGGATGGAGATAGAGATGAAGGCTCCAAGTACCCACATGATGATATCAAATATACGAGTAGAACCGACTTTAATCGATAAAGTTAAAGCTGCTCAAGCTACGGACATAGAGCTGATGCGTATGAAGAAGAAAGTGCAAGAAGGTGCTATTCCAGAAGCAAGAATCGATGAAGAAGGAATACTTCGAGTCAACTCCAGACTTTGTGTTCCTAACGATTTTGACTTGAAGCATAGAATAATGATGGAGGCACACAACACACCGTTTGCAATCCATCCTGGGAGTACCAAAATGTATCACGATCTTCGACATACATTTTGGTGGAGCAATATGAAAAGAGAGATCGCGGAGTTTATCTCGAGGTGTTTAACTTGTCAACGTGTAAAAGCGGAGCATCAAGTACCAAAGGGTCCATTGCAACCACTTGAGATTCCGAAATGGAAGTGGGAACACATTACTATGGATTTTGTTACAGGTCTTCCCAAGGTTTCTCAAGGCATAGATGCGATTTGGGTTATTGTTGATAGATTAACCAAGTCCGCTCATTTCTTGCCGATACGTGAGACTTATTCCCTTGAACGTCTTGCTAGTATGTACGTGAACGAGATTGTGAGATTGCATGGCATGCCAGTATCCATAGTTTCGGATCGTGACCCAAGATTCACTTCACGATTTTGGGTTAGCTTGCAGAAAGCTATGGGCACGGATTTACGATTCAGTTCAGCATACCATCCTCAAACGGACGGACAATCAGAGAGGACTATTCAAACTCTTGAAGATCTATTAAGACTTTGTGTCCTAGATCTCAAAGGGAGTTGGGATAAGTACCTACCATTGGTGGAATTCTCCTACAACAACAGTTATCAGGCGAGCATAGGTATGGCTCCATTTGAGGCGTTGTATGGAAGAAAATGTCGTTCTCCAGTATGCTGGGACGAGGTGGGTGAAGCAACATTGTTGGGACCAGAATTGGTACGCATTACTACAGAGAAGATCCAAACGATTCGACAACGTATACAAACGGCACAGGATCGACAAAAGAGTTATGCGGATCTTCATCGGAAGGACGTGGAATTTAATATTGGGGATCATGTATTGTTACGTGTTGCACCATGGAAGGGAGTTACAAGATTTGGGAAGAGAGGAAAGCTCAATCCAAGATTTGTTGGTCCATTTGAGATTCTTGAGCGAATAGGAAATGTGGCATATAGACTCGCATTACCTCCAAGCATGTCTCGTGTTCATAATGTTTTTCACATATCTATGCTTCGTAAATATGTTAAAGACCCGAACCACATTATTGAGTTAGAACCAGACGAGATAGCTGAAGATTTAACGTACGAGGAGGTACCTGTTAAGATCTTGGATAGGAAAGAGCATGTCCTACGCACGAAGGTTATACCACAAGTTAAGGTTTTGTGGAGAAACCATGCTATTGAAGAAATGACCTGGGAGTTGGAATCAGAAATGAAAGCGAGGTATCCTCACCTTTTTGAAACATCAGGTACGTACGTCAATTTCGAGGACGAAATTTCATAAGGAGGGGAGGTTGTAAGACCCCAACTTATTAATGAATAAAATCAAATTTTCTCTAAATATTATTGTGAATAATAAGGGGTTAATTTGATATAATACTTTGGTTATGGGTGAAATGTGCAAATTTTGCAAAATAAGCAAGTGGTTATAAAATATTTATTTTTGGTCGGTGAATATTCGGTTGGTCGTGGAATATTCTTGCTGTCGGGGAATATTCGTACGACGACGCAGCCTTGTGTGGGCCCCATAACGGAAAGCGATTGGATGAAGAAAACGACAAGTATAAGTTGTTTATAAATAACGGCGTAGTTGTTACCGTTAATACTGTTGGAATACCCGGTGGTTAAAATACAGTAGCACACGGTATTGCACCAATTATTGATTCTTACGTAAGAAGGCACTACTCAATAATTGTTACAGTAGTTATTATTCAATATTTTATTGATTCAATAATTGCTGCGTTGATATTTTATATTATTGTTGTTTCAATAATTGTTGCTGCACAGTATTTTCATTTATCAGATCAATAATTCATATTATTTGAATAATATTATTAGATAACATTATTGGCAATGTCTAGAAAGTTCTGTCTAAGGAGAGGTTTGGTCATCTAATTGCGCGCCAGTAAGGAGAAATCCTTATTGGAAAGCCCCCTCTTTCCTGGGAACGGCCTGGTTGTCATAAATGTGATTCTGTAATATTATTTGTGAATAATTAATTATTGATTCATATGATAAGGAAATATTTATTTTATGTGGATATAAATGAGGGATATATTTTTGTGGTTAAAAATGAAGGAGTTAATGTTGAGGTTTTTATCAGTATTTTTGTCGGAATGGAGGTATTAAAAATCAGGGTTTTTGAGATAGTTTGCGGGGGTTATAATTTTTAATCCGACCGTTGGATCGTGGTAATTTTTGGATATGTTATACATATATAAGTTGAGTATATGTCCACAAATTTTGAACCGTTAAAAATGAACGTATGATTTATTATGAATTTTACAAGATGACTGGTTCAGAAATTGTTGAATTTTCGGAGTTTATCATTTTGGTGGAAAATTCTAGAATTGGTGGGCCCCACTTGTGGTTGGTGAAGAAATGTGCTGAATTATATTTCAAATGTGGTGGGTGGGAATAGTAGCAGGTAAAGCCATCAGGTTGCAGGTCAAACCTACCAAAATTTTCCTATAAATAGAGGGCTAAGTTAGAATTGAAAATCACACCAGAAACAAGTTTTCTCTCTTTCTCTCTCTAGATTATTGAGTGTATTTTGTGAGTATTTAGATACTTTGAGAGTTTCTATTCATCAGAGCAAGTTTCTTTCAGCCTTATACCGGTATTCCGACCAGAAGTACTGATATTTTGAGGTAAGGGATATTATTTTCTTCTTAATGATATTATTTTCTTCAATATCATTATGCTGAAATATTGATATGAGTTTTTATCAAATTTGGAACTTTTTGTGTCGGGGTTACTATTCACGTATACGGCACTATTCACGTATACGGCACTATTCACGAATACGGCACTATTCACCGAAAAATAAAATTTTCCCTTTTTGTCCAAGATGTCTATTATGGTTACTATCTTTGATTGTATCCATGTTTTGATCTTTATTTTTGAATTCTGCTTCACAATTGATTATTATGAAGTATTATTGATCTTGGATAAACTGTTATACGAATCCCTACTATTTGTCCTTCTGTCTCATTGGATTCGTTCTCTTTAAGATATTTTTCATCATCCTCAGTCCTAAATGATGATATTACTGAATATCTTTGGCCTGTAGTGCAAAGATGTATAATTACTTGATGAATATCTTTGGCCTGTAGTGCAAAGATGAACAGGTGTTGAGATGAACATGACCGACTGATGATACAAATGAATATCTTTGGCCTGTAGTGCAAAGATGAATATTTGGTTAAAGATGATTATTAATTGATGTTACAGGGATAAAATATTGATGATGGACTTTTAAATCTTAGAAGATAGTAGAATTCTTTCTCTACTTGACTCTTCTAATGGTTTGCTGTTTCCGCTGCAGTTGTTGATCTAAAACTTGTTGTCGATTATATTTTATCAGATTTTTCCCTGTTGAAGACTAACGATAATTTGTTGTATATTATCTTAGTCATAATATTCTTTACTGGGCTAGTTGAGCTCACCCTTTTCCTTTTTGTTCCATTTTTCTTCTCAGGAGGTGAGAACATAGCAGGATCTAGTCGGGGTATGGAGTGATGGTTCTAGAAAGATGTATTAGCAGTCCTCACTATTTCTGTAAAATAGTGTTTGAATAATTGTAATGAGGATTTATTTGAGTGTGGATATTGTCTAGAAGACAATATTTGTATTTAAACTCACGGTATGTATTGTCGTATTTTGCACGACAATTGTATTATTGAAGTTGTAGTTTGCTTTCTGTACCATGTATTTGGCGACTCAGAATGGGTGTTGTATACCTATTCTGGGGGCGTCACAAGTTTCTCTCTATTTCTCTCTCTATATCGAGCGTATTCTTGTGAGTATTTGATACTTTGAGTGTTGCTATACGGTGCAAGTTTTTTTCAGCACTATATCTAGCATTCCAGTCAGAAGTACCGTCTTTCCGAGGTAAGGGATGTTATTTCTTCTTAAATGATATTATTTTCTTAAATATCATTATGTCGAAGTATTGATCTGAACTTTTTATCAAATTTAGAACTTTTCATGTCGGGGTTACTATTCATGAGTTACTATTCATGAGTTACTATTCACGAGTTACTATTCACCGAAAAATGAAATTTTCTTCTTTTCGTCCAAAATATCTATTTTGGGTACTAGCTTTGATTGTATCCATATTTTGATCATTCTTAAATTTTACTCCACTATGATTATTTATGAGGTATTTCTGGACATGGAATAGCTGAAATACGAATCCTTAACATTTATTATTTTGTTTCACTGGATTCGTTTCCTTAAAAAATATTTTTCATGATCCTCAGTCCTAAATGATGACATAAATGAATATCTTTGGCCTGTAGTGCAAAGATTAATGATTTCTGATGAATATCTTTGGCCCGTAGTGCAAAGATGAACAGGTGTTGAGGTGAACATGACCAACTGATGAATATCTTTGGCCTGTAGTGCAAAGATGACTATTTGATTCAAGATATTTATTGATTGAAATTACAGGGATAAAATGTTGATGATGGGCTTTTAAATTCATAGATAATCGTAGATTTCATTCTCTACGTAACTTTTCTATGAATTATTATTTTCCGCTGCGAATATTGATTTAAAACTTGTTGTCTATTGTATTCTATTAAATTTTTTTCCCTGTTGAAGACTAACGATAATTTGTTGTATATTATCTTAGTCATAATATTCTTTACTGGGCTAGTTGAGCTCACCCTTTTCCTTGTTGTTCCATTTTCTTCTCAGGAGGCGAGAATGTAGCAAGTACTAGTCGGGGTATGGAATGAAGGTTCTAGGAAGTTGTTTTAGTAGTCCTCACCATTTTTTTTTGTAAAATATTGTACCAATAATTGTAATGAGGACTTATTTGAGTGTGGATATTGTCTAGATGATAATATTTGTATTTACACTCACAGTTTTTATGTTGTATTAATAAAGTTGTAGTTGTTTCTGTACCATGTTATTGACGACTCAGAATGGGTGTTGTATACCTGTTTTGGGGGCGTCACAGTTGGTATCAGAGCTTAGGGATATGATCTCTGGCGGAGATCGGGGAATAGAACTAGGAGGGGAGAGACGAGTAAATCCTTCGCTAGTGTGTCCTACCTAAGCTTATTTGTTGGTTGGTCATAATATAGGGATATTATGTGATTTGTTAATTTGTTAAATTAACCCTTGTTTTATGGCAGTATTTGAGAATGTCGACTGAGAATATTAACAGTGGAGTAAATGAAACCGTGGAGACACCTGTACTCACCAACGAGGAGAACGTGCAACAGGCTGGCAATGTTCCTCCTGTGAACAACACCACTGAGCAGACGGTGAACGATGAGATGTTTAGAAGCTTTTTGCGATTCATGCAAAACCAGACGAAGGAGATTCCTGTTCAAAATATAGGAAGAAACAATGGCAACGCACAGCTGGTCACAGCCAAGCAGTTCAAAGAGTTGGGACCACCAGAATTCTGGGGAAAGCCGGATCCGATTAAGGCGGAGACATGGTTCAAGCAAATTACCAAGATATTTGATGTCTTGGGATGCACGGAGGAACAGAAGGTTCCATTCGCCACCTTTATGTTCCGTGGCGAGGCAGACTACTGGTGGGAATCTGTGAAGCGTACCCATCCAGCCGCACTCAGCATGTCTTGGGAGACATTTCAAAAACTATTCAATGACAAGTACTTTCCTGAAAGTATTCGTCATATGAAGGAGGTAGAGTTTATTAGACTGGAGCAGAATAACATGACGGTGTCCCAGTACGAGGCGAAGTTTGCAGAGTTGTCCAGGTTTGCACCTCATTTGGTGGAGAATGAGGAACGTATGACACGGATGTTTCTGAGAGGTTTGAAACCCGGCATATGTCAATATCTCATTTCTCATAAATTTTCTCTCTATTCAGATGTTGTCAACAGGGCTCAATTGTTGGAGCGAGATAACGAGTACGGTCAACCGAGGGACCACAACCAGGATCATATCGGTGACAACAGTCATCAGAACAATGATAACCAGCGGAGAAAGAAAAGTACAGACAAGAACGGCAACCACTCTGGTGGTAATCGTGGCTATAAAAATAGAAGAAGCGAGTCGGGAGGAGATTTTAAAAAGAGGAGATTCAACAATGATAATACGAAGACGTCAGCACCGGCAGCAACTGGTTCCAAGGGAGGAGAACGACCACCGGTCATATGCTATAAATGTGGAAAAGAGGGACATATCAGCCCAAACTGTCCACAACAGTTCAAGGTATGCTATAATTGTGGAAAGGAAGGACATATCGCTCGAGATTGTACGATAGCGAAACCAAGTTCAGCGGGGACGGTGACTCAAAAGGCTGCCCCAGAAAAGTCAAAGTCAACGGTTCCTGGAAGAGCGTTTGTCGTGACTGGTCAACATGCGAGGAACCCAAACGAGGTGATCACGGGTAAGCTAATTATAAATTCATGTGAAGTTTATACCTTACTAGATACCGATGCTACCCATTCATTTATTTCTCCTGCTTGTGCTCAACGTTTAAACTTGACTCCGGAGAAATTAGACTCTGATTTATCTGTGGAGACTCCGTTAGGGGAAACTTTCATCACATCCACTGTTTATAAATCTTGTTTGATCCAAGTTGGCACCATCACCTTACCTGTTGACCTTATCTCTTTAAAGAAACTTGCATTTGACGTGATTTTAGGAATTGATTGGTTAACTACTCATCATGCCAAAATTGATTGTTTTCATAAGGTGATTAGTTTTCATATTCCTAATCAACCTGTTGTTCGAATTCAAGCAACAAAGCCATTAAAATCAATCACTGTCATATCAAGTCATAAAGCCATTCGTTTATTGAAAAACGGATGTCAAGCTTTCTTAGCCCATGTTATGGATTTGAATAAAGACACGTCAAATTTGAATAATATTCCTGTTGTTAGTAACTTTCCTGACGTATTTCCTGAAGAACTTCCCGGTCTACCCCCAGAACGTGAAGTTGAATTCTTTATTGATCTTGAACCTGGTACAAAGCCCATTTCTAAAACCCCATATCGAATGGCTCCTATTGAACTTCAGGAGTTAAAAGTCCAACTACAAGAGTTGTTGGACATCGACTTCATTCGTCCTAGTACATCTCCTTGGGGTGCTCCTATTTTATTTGTAAAGAAGAAAGACGAGAGTATGCGACTTTGTATCGATTATCGAGAATTAAACCATGTCACTATAAAGAATATGTATCCGCTACCTCGTATTGATGACCTGTTTGACCAGTTACAAGGAGCACAATTCTTTTCAAAAATCGATCTTCGTTCTGGATATCATCAGCTGAAGGTTAAAACTGAGGATATTCCAAAGACTGCCTTTAGAACTCGGTACGGGCATTATGAATTCTTAGTCATGTCTTTTGGATTGACTAATACTCCTGCGGCTTTCATGGATATGATGAACCGAGTATTTAAGGATTATTTGGATCAGTTCGTTGTTGTCTTTATTGATGACATCCTTATATATTCCAAAAGCCGTGAAGATCATGAGCACCATTTGAAGCTGGTACTCCAAAGGCTGCGTGAAAATAAGCTATATGCTAAGTTGAAGAAATGCGAGTTCTGGCTTGAGGAAGTAGCATTCCTAGGGCACGTGGTGTCAAAACATGGAGTATCTGTGGACTCGGCGAAGATTGAAGCAATACAAAGCTGGGAGCAACCGAAGACGGTGACCGATGTACGTAGCTTTTTGGGCTTAGCTGGTTATTATCGGAGATTCGTAGAAGGGTTTTCTCGAATCACTACCCCGTTAACTCAGCTGACTCGGAAAGATATCAAATTCGTATGGAGCGAAGAATGCGAGAAGAGTTTCCAAGAGCTTAAGAGGAGACTCATTTCGGCACCTGTTCTGACAATACCATCTGGTTCGGATGGATTTGTTATCTACAGCGATGCTTCAGGTAAAGGGTTAGGATGTGTTCTCATGCAACGTGGGAAAGTCATAGCCTATGCCTCGCGACAACTTAAAGAATATGAGAGGAATTATCCTACTCATGATCTAGAGTTGGTAGCAGTCGTTTTCACGCTAAAGATCTGGAGGCACTATCTATATGGGGAGAAAGTGGAGATATATTCAGACCATAAAAGCCTCAAATATTTCTTCACTTAGAAAGAACTCAACATGCGGCAACGACGTTGGCTCGAGCTGTTAAAAGATTACGACCACACTATTCAATACCATCCCGAAAAAGCAAACGTGGTAGCTGACGTGTTGAGTAGAAGATCATATGCAGGAACGAGTGCGATGATGTCAAGTATACGCGTAGAACCAACTTTAATCGATAAAGTTAAAGTTGCTCAAGCTACAGACCCGGAGCTGATGCGTATGAAGAAGAAAGTGCAAGAAGGTGCTATTCCAGAAGCAAGAATCGATGAAGAAGGAATATTTCGAGTTCACTCCAGACTTTGTGTTCCTAACGATTCTGATTTGAAGTACAAGATCATGATGGAGGCACACAATACACCATTTACAATCCATCCTGGAAGTACTAAAATGTATCGTGATCTTCGACATACATTTTGGTGGAACAATATGAAGAGAGAGATTGCAAAGTTTATCTCGAGGTGTTTAACTTGTCAACGTGTAAAGGCGGAGCATCAAGTACCAAAGGGTCCATTGCAACCACTTGAGATTCCGAAATGGAAGTGGGAGCACATTACCATGGATTTTGTTACGGGTCTTCCCACTGTTTCTCAAGGCATAAATGCTATTTGGGTTATAGTTGATAGATTAACCAAGTCTGCTCATTTCTTGCCGATACGGGAGACTTATTCCCTTGAACGTCTTGCTAGTATGTACGTGAATGAGATTGTAAGGTTGCATGGCATGCCAGTGTCCATAGTTTCGGATCGTGACCCAAGATTCACTTCAAGATTTTGGGTTAGCTTGCAAAAAGCTTCGGGCACGGATTTACGGTTCAGTTCGGCATACCATCCTCAAACGGACGGGCAATCAGAGAGGACTATTCAAACTCTTGAAGATCTATTAAGACTTTGTGTCCTCGATTTCAAAGGAAGTTGGGATAAGTACCTACCATTGGTGGAATTCTCCTACAACAACAGTTATCAGGCAAGTATAGGTGTGGCTCCCTTTGAAGCATTGTATGGACGAAAGTGTCGCTCTCCAGTATGTTGGGATGAGGTGGGAGAAGCAACGTTGTTGGGACCAGAGTTGGTACGAATGACTACAGAGAAGATCCAAACGATTCGACAACGTATACAAACGGCACAGGATCGACAAAAGAGTTATGTGGATCTTCATCGAAAGGACGTGAAATTTGACATTGGGGATCATGTATTATTACGTGTAGTTCCATGGAAAGGAGTTACAAGATTTGGGAAGAGAGGAAAGCTCAATCCACGATTTATTGGTCCATTTCAGATTCTTGACCGAGTAGGAAATGTGGCCTATAGACTTGCGTTACCTCCAAGTATGTCTCGTGTTCATAATGTTTTTCATATATCTGTGCTTCGTAAATATGTGAAAGACCCGAACCATGTTATTGAGTTAGAACCGGACGAGATAGCTGAAGACTTAACGTACGAGGAGGTACCTGTCAAGATCATGGATAAGAAGGAGCATGTCCTGTAAGACCCCGAATTTTATGAAATAAAAGTATTCAATTTTTCTTATAATTACTATTCAGTAAATGGTTAAATTGATAAAAGTTTAAAGTTATGGGTGAAATATGAATTTTTTTTCAAAATAAGCAAGTGGTTATAAAATAATCATTGTTGTCGGGGAATATTCGTTTGGTCGTGGAATATTCTTTCTGTCGGAGAATATTCGTACGACGGCGCAGCTATTTGTGGGCCCCATAACGAATAACTGTCGGGTGAAGAAAAACGACAAATTTGAGTTTTTACAAATAACGGCGTAGTTGTTATCGTTAATACTGTTGAAATACCCGGTGGTTAAAATACAGTAATACGCGTTATTGCACAGTAGCACACGGTATTGCACAGTATTTTTGAAATTATTGATTCTTACGTAAGAAGGCACTACTCAATAATTGTTACAGTAATTACTGTTCAATATTTTATTTTATTGATTCAATAATTGCTACGTTGAAATTTTATATTATTGTTGTTCAATAATTGTTGCTGCACAGTATTTTCCATTATCAGATCAATAATTCATATTATTTGAATAGTATTATTAGATAGCATTATTGGCAATGTCTAGAAAGTTCTGTCTAAGGAGAGGTTTGGTCATCTAATTGCGCGCTAGTAAGGAGAAATCCTTATTGGAAAGCCCCCTCTTTCCTGGGAACGGCCTGGTTGTCATAAATGTGATTCTGTAATATTATTTGTGAATAATTAATTATTGATTTATATGATAAGAAAATATTTATTTTATGTGGATATAAATGAGGGATATATTTTTGTGGTTAAAATGAAGGAGTTAATGTTGAGGTTTTTATCAGTATTTTTGTCGGAATGGAGGTATTAAAAATCAGGGTTTTTGAGATATTTTGCGGGGGTTATAATTTTTAATCCGACCGTTGGATCGTAGTAATATTTGGATATGTTATACATATATAAGTTGAGTATATGTCCACAAATTTTGAACCGTTAAAAATGAATGTATGATTTGTTATGAATTTTACGAGATGACTGGTTCAGAAATTGTTGAATTTTCGGAGTTTATCATTTTGGTGGAAAATTCTAGAATTGGTGGGCCCCACTTGTGGTTGGTGAAGAAATGTGCTGAATTATATTTCAAATGTGGTGGGTGGGAATAGTAGCAGGTAAAGCCATCAGGTTGCAGGTCAAACCTACCAAAATTTTCCTATAAATAGAGGGCTAAGTTAGAATTGAAAATCACACCAGAAACATAAGCTTTTTCTCTTTCTCTCTCTAGATTATTGAGTGTATTTTGTGAGTATTTAGATACTTGGTGAGTTGCTATTCATCAGTGCAAGTTTCCTTCAGCCTTATACCGATCAGAAGTACTGCTCTTTTGAGGTAAGGGATAGTAAGGGATATTAAGGGATTTTAAGGGTTGTTATGATTTTTAGTTTCGTAATTTTTCTGATCTTCAAAAATTCTGGAAAAATTTGAAATGATATTTTGATGAGTTTTCTTGATTGTGTCCAAAAATGGTGATTTTTGGATGTATAGATTGAGAGTTATGAATTTTATGAGAAAAGACTATTTTAAAAGTAACAGCTTATAATTCCTTGTGGTTAACTCCAAAATTGATGAAATTTTTATTGGGAGTACATGTATATGATAGAAGTATACTCTGTAAATTTCAGAATTTTTAGACAAAAGTACAATTTTTGATAAATGTCTAAATATTCGGCTATTTTGGCCATATGAAAAATAGTAAATGACTTTTAAAAATTCTGAGAAAAATATATGTTCACTATGGGACTATATTATGCTAAATCCCAGAAAAGAAATATTTTTGGAACTGATTTGGTATTTTTTATGAAAATGGTCTAGTTATGAGTAAATGAATTAAATATGTTTTGTGAGGAAAGAAAATTGGAAAATAGGATTTTATGGCTTGAGAATCCTATATGAGGTATATGCAGATTTTTGATGAGGGTTTTGGCTATTGATGATGAAATCTTAAGAGTTGACATTTTATGATGATTAAATGCATTAATTAGTAAAGTGTAAACAATTTAAATAAATTGTTTATAAGCTTAAGAAATGTTATTCTTTCAATATTATTATACCGAAATATTGGTATAGATTTTATTGTGGAATTTCTACCTTTTTGAGTCGAGGTTACTATTCATGAGTTACTATTCACGACAAAATTGGTTTCTTTTTCTAACCAAATTATAGTTGATTTATGAATATTGCTCTTGAAATTAAATCCATGTTTTGACCATATTATTTTTATAATCATATATAACATTTTTATAACCTTGATGTTGAAATTCTCTTTCGCTTGAGTGTAAAGATGGGTAAATTATTGGTATGATCATGACTATGGGTTCTCTTTGGCCAGTAGTGTAAAGTTGAATTGTTGACTGGTATGATCATGACCATTGAATTTATAATTGAATATCTTTAGCTTAAGTGCAAAGGTGAAATGATCAACATGGTTATAATTATTGTTTATATAAATTCTTAAATGATTATATATTCTTTGAGGTATTAATATATTTGGCATGTAGTGCAAATATGAATTGTTGAGGAATATCTTTGGCCTGTAGTGCAAAGATGAATTGTAGATGAATATCTTTGGCCTGTAGTGCAAAGATGGTCTGTTGATGAATATCTTTGGCCCGTAGTGCAAAGATAAACTGTTGTTGAATATCTTTGGTCGTAGTGCAAAGATGGATTTATTAGTATGATTATGAACAGGAACTGTGATTTGGTATAACCATGATCTTTGATGTTTCAGGTAAAGACATGTGATGAAAATATTCTTCGTCCTGGGTACGAAGAAAAATTTAGAATCACAATTATGGTTATGAGTTATTCATATGATTGTGGAAAGGAACTGTTGATTGATGTTACAGGGATAAAACATTGTTGATGGATTTTTAACATGGAGAAGATAATAGACTTTATAGTCTATTTGACTCTTCTAATGGATTGCTCGTTCCGCTGCAACTATGGTTGAAATTTTTATCATTTACCATATGTTCTAAATATCTGATTTATTATTGATGAAGGCTACTGATAATTTAATTATCTTTAGTCATGATATTCTTTACTGGGCTAGTTGTGCTCACCCTTTTGCTTCACAATTCCTTTCAGGTAATAAGAGTGTAGCTGGGTCGAGCGAGGGTAACGGGGAAATAGAACAATGGTCTCTAGCTGTGGATGTTCTCCCGAAGCAGTATAGAAAAGTTCATTTAGTAGTTATATTTGGTGAATCCAATAGGGTAAGGTGTACCCAACGTTGGAAGGGTGGTTTGCCACTATCATACAAGATGTCTAACGACATACAACCTCGTGTCATCATAAGACAGGGATGTGCTCATCCACTTGCTGAGTATATATACGAGCACTACCTATATAATCTTGGTGTTTGTTTAAAGTATAATTCTCAATTAGAGACAGTAGAGATAATGATATGTCAAGAGAAGACTCACCATTGGGAAGAATATGATAGTAATCTTCTCGTTTTTCTTTGGGGTCTATTGGGTCAACCAAGGATAATTCTGTGGCCATATGATATCTATCATAACCTAGACGCGTGGCCTCCCATGTACGAAGGTTTCCTTGAGCACTTCTCAAAGATTCTAATTTCTAAAACAGTTTTTGACTATACCTTTATGTAAGGTGTTATTGTGAGGTGATGTCCACGGTTGGAACATGAGTCACATTTGGTATATATTTGTATCCAAACTCACAACATATGTGTTGTTGTATTTTGCACGACAATTGTTGTAATAAAGCTGTAGTTGTTTTCTGTACCATGTATTTGACGACTCAGAATGGGTTGGGTGGAATGAACCTATTTTGGGGTCGTTACATGTCCTACGCACGAAGGTCATACCACAAGTTAAAGTTTTGTGGAGAAACCATGCTATTGAGGAAATGACCTGGGAGTTAGAAACGGAAATGAAAGCGAGGTATCCTCATCTTTTCGAAACACCAGGGTACGTATGTCAATTTCGAGGACGGAATTTTCATAAGGAGGGGAGGTTGTAAGACCCAAAATATTAATAAATGAAAATTTAATTTCCTCTATTTATTATTCTGAAATAGTAAAGGGTTGATTTGATTAATGTGGTTAGTTATGGGTAAAATGCGCAAATATTTTAAATAAGCAAGTGGTCCTAAAATATTATTGTTGTCGGAAAATATTTGTTTGGTCGTGGAATATTCTTGTTGTCGGGAATATTCGTACGACGGCGCAGCTTTTGTGGGCCCCATAACAGAAAGCAATTGGATGAAGAAAACGACAAAAATAAGTTGTTTATAAATAACGGCGTAGTTGTTACCGTTAATACTGTTGGAATACCCGGTGGTTAAAACACAGTAATACGCGTTGTTGCACAGTAGCACACGGTATTGCACCAATTATTGATTCTTACGTAAGAAGACACTACTCAATAATTGTTACAGTAATTACTGTTCAATATTTATTTTATTGATTCAATAGTTGCTGTGTTGATATTTTATATTACTGTTGTTTTAATAATTGTCACTACACAGTAATTTTCTTTTATCGGACAATAATTCAAATTATCTGAATAATATTATTAGATAACATTATTGGCAATGTCTAGAAAGTTCTGTCTAAGGAGAGGTTTGGTCATCTAATTGCGCGCCAGTAAGGAGAGATCCTTATTGGAAAGCCCCCTCTTTCCTGGGAACGGCCTGGTTGCCAGTACTGTGATTCTGTAATATTATTTGTGTATAATTAATTATTGATTTATATGATGAGGAAAATATTGATTTTATGTGGATATAGATGGAAAAAATTTTTAATGTGACAATTGTTGAAAATTAATAATTTATCTTTTTTGGTAAAATAATTCATTTAAATATATTATTTTAATAATATATTGATGGTGATATTTTTATAATGAATGTGGGATATATGAGTATATGAGGAGGAAGAGTATTTTTTGTGGTATTAAATGATTAACACATGTTTTGTGTGTTGGTGGACACAATTCTTGACCGAAAATTTATTATTGACTGTAAAATCGCTCGTTTGTGGATTTCGGTCAATTTCTGTTTGGAATTTGGAAAAACTTTCTTCTGCAAAGTTGTAGAGAATTGAATTTCCTATAAAACTCGCGAGATTCGAATTTTCTGATAAAAGGACTATTTATTATGAATTATTGAAGTTTCGAAGTTCCGAAATAATTGATTTTTGAAAGTTTTATTTATTATTTTGAAGAAAAACGTTTTTTGGCATTTAAGTGGGTGCTAAACATGTGATATAAATGGGCGGAGATCAGATGTCTAGAGGTGGGCTAAGGAAAATTGATAAAATATATTATTATTATATTAAATTTTCTGCTTTGGTGTTCTAAGCATATTTTCCTATAAATAGGGTGGTGCTTAGGTTTAGAATTAAAAATCACACCAGAAACACAAGTTTCTCTCTATTTCTCTCTCTTATCGAGCGTATTCTTGTGAGTATTTGATACTTTGAGTGTGTTGCTATACGGTGCAAGTTTCCTTCAGCACTATATCTAGCATTCCAGTCAGAAGTACCGTTTTCGAAGTTAGGGATGTTATTTCTTCTTAAATGATATTATTTTCTTCAATATCATTATGTCGAAGTATTGATCTGAACTTTTTATCAAATTTAGAACTTTTCATGTCGGGGTTACTATTCATGAGTTACTATTCATGAGTTACTATTCACGAGTTTTACTTTCACCGGAAAAATGAAAATTTCTTCTTTTCGTCCAAATATCTATTTTGGGTACTAGCTTTGATTGTATCCATATTTTGATCATTCTTGAATTTTACTCCACTATGATTATTTATGAGGTATTTCTGGACATGGAATAGCTGAAATACGAATCCTTAACATTTATTATTTTGTTTCACTGGATTCGTTTCCTTAAAAAATATTTTTCATGATCCTCAGTCCTAAATGATGACATAAATGAATATCTTTGGGCCTGTAGTGCAAAGATTAATGATTTCTGATGAATATCTTTGGCCCGTAGTGCAAAGATGAACAGGTGTTGAGGTGAACATGACCAACTGATGAATATCTTTGGCCTGTAGTGCAAAGATGACTATTTGATTCAAGATATTTATTGATTGAAATTACAGGGATAAAATGTTGATGATGGGCTTTTAAATTCATAGATAATCGTAGATTTCATTCTCTACGTAACTTTTTCTATGAATTATTATTTTCCGCTGCGAATATTGATTTAAAACTTGTTGTCTATTGTA
>CM029013.1:40505134-40571892 GCA_016801055.1 Panax notoginseng | reverse complement strand
CCACCCCACCAAAACCACAAAAATAATATTTACAGATTATTGTAATAAAAATTCTCAATAATTTCATTAATTTTAATTAACATAATAATTATTAATGTAAATTTTTTTTGAAAGTGCCTATAATCACAAAATTAATATTTTTAATACTAAAATTAGTCACATACTCATACTCACATTAGTTAAAAATTTTAGTTTCAAACATGGGTCAAAAAAATTAAAATAAGACTCTTTTAGTATAACAAAAATTAAGATTTTAATGAAACTATAATTTGAAAAATAGGTCGACCTGGATTCGATCCATAATCATTTAAATTCAAACCACATAACCCATATTAAATATAAATAATATGGTTTTAGTTCCAAAATTAACCCAAATTAATTTTATGTAATCCAAAACCAACTCAAATCTATTTTTTACTTGGTCTACTAATTCATCTAACTAAGGTTGTGTTTGACAAACCTGTGAATTAAGATCTGAATGATTATGATGTCTTAATAAATTAGATCATCTAAATGGTTATGAAGTCTGAATCTAAAAAATTATTTGATAACTAAAAAGTAAGTTGTCTCTTAATGACACTATTTTACTATTTTAAAGGATAACATTTTATTTAATAAATTTAAATATTCAATTTAATAAAAATGAGTGCATAATATTGTTGAATATATTTATATAAAAAAATTATCAGAAAAAATTCATTAAGAAGTACCTCTTAGTTATTAAGATTTTATTTTCTGTCTTACCGATTAAGAGGCATTCAGAGGTAACAAAAAAATAAATAACATCATGCTTCTTCTAGCAAATAAAAGACAGTCCATTATAAGAGACAATCAGACGTAAACAAACAACACCTAACTTTTTGTTGCATGCTCGAAAAGAACGTAACACCTAACATGAGGAGATTCACTTAGATGATTATTAAGTTAGGTTAAACACAATTTATTATTTTTCATTTTAATTACGTATAGAGATTATTTTTCGACCGGCGTATCGATATTATGTTGATTAATTAATTAAAATTAATTTTATAATAATCACTCTTGTTAAAATCATGTAGTACAAAATTTCTCTCTCTTAAAAACCACCTTTATGCTTTCTAATTTAATATTGGCAGTGGATGGCAATAAATAGCACTGCCCAGTACAGTAGTACATTATTTGTCTACCGATGATTCTACATACAACGAAGAAGAAACAGATTATATATGTCTTCGTCACGTTTGTTGAGTAGTTAATTGGAGTAATATTTGTGTTCAGAAAAAAACTAATTAATGAATCAGATCGAGGCGCTCTTTTCATTATATATTACATTCAAGACATAATTACACATATTAATATAAAAATCTCATTAATTTTAATATTAGGCAATTAATATTGTTTTAAAATTTCATTATTACCCATGCACCAGTTAATTACTCCTCCTCTCTCTCAATTACTCTATTTTAAGGGCAAAATAGGAAAAGATTGGACCTTTTCTCCTAGATATATGTAAAAATCTGATATCATGGAGAAATTTTTTTTATTCTAAAACAACATATATAATAAAAATGAGGGAGTATTTCCTTATACTCGAAATAAAATATCATAAATATTTTTAGTTTTACTCTAATATAAACTATCAAAATGACTTTTGAAATTATTAAAAAAACCAAAACAATAGATGCAGTTCATCTCGCAATAGGGGGAGTGGCTAACATGAAGTGAACTTTATGATAAATTCACTTTATGCTTAATACAGTGTTGATACGCATGCGGATAGATTACCCTCTCGTCTATGTGTCAACATTGTATTGGGCATGAAGTGAACTTCATATGAAATTCACTTCATGCTAACCAAATCCCTCAATAGTTGGGGCGGATCCAGCTGTGGAGTTTAATAGTCAAATTTGGGGGGAAAATCTCTTAAGAATAAAAATTTAATAAAATGAATCACAAAATTAAATAATCTTAATTCAAATATTATTTACAATAACATTTTTTCGAGATTTCATTGCTTGAAATTGTTACATGCATGATAATCTCATTTTAATAGTTATAAAATATCACGCTCAATGTAAGTTACTAATGTACCGTTATATAAGTTTCATTGGGGTTGGCCGTTGGGTTTTGCTCAAAAATTGAAACAATATCCACCGTTGTATTTTTAATAACTAATGTATAGTCAAATGAAAACAACAAATATAAAAATCAAAACAATATCAACATTAAACATTATGTTATGCAAATTATAAGTTTATTTTGGATATCTTTTTACTCTTTTTTATTTTTAGCTTTTTTTTTTAATTTATGTTTCCCCTTTTAATTTATTATGTTCTTTTTTCTCAATTAAACCACTAACAAGTAACATTACAAAATTTAAAGAAGGTAAAAATAGAATAGAACACATACTTGAATAACTTTTATTTGATGGAGTTCTCTTCATTGTTGGGTTGTAATGTTGCTTTAAAAATTAAAAATCCCTAATTTTATAAAAGTACGAAAAAAGAAGAATCTATAAATAATTACAAAAATTCCTAAAGCAATTGTTAAATTTGTGAAATTAAAATAACCTAAACACTTGGAGTTTTTTGTGTGCCTCTGATGCGAATTTGGAGACTTGGAGTTGTTGTTGCTCTGTTGATTGAATAACTGTTGTATGTTGTTTTGTTGATGAACCGCCTGAACAGATGAAGTACTAAGAGATCAAGACTATTAGTAGAGTAGTGGTAACTGGGATAATGGGATTGGTCTTGAGTCCTATCCATACCGTCAATATCCCTTGTTTTAACTGGGACAATGAGATTGTTGGTCTTGTTTTGGGATAATGGGATTGTTTTCAAATTTATTTTGTGGAGTAGTGAGAGCTAGGAGTACTAGTTAGTTTAAGTATTCTAGTAATTTTTATTTTTAAATCAAACATAATAATTTCATTTAACACCTCTCAAATAATATTTTTTAAGTTGACTCCTAGACTAATTGAAATTTCAGTGGGGCAAGTGCCCCATGTCCTATGCTTGGGTCCGCCCCTGCTCAGTAGGATAAATTATATCTGTTCAATTTGTATATATATAATTTATATTTTAGAGCTGGTGAGTTTTTTAATTTTTTGCCATTTTCAAACTAAGTTCTTAATTTCACTTAACCATATTATGTGAAGCAAAATAATAATAATAATTATAATATCGGATAATCTATGTCTGCCATTTTTATTTCTTTCTTTATAATGTAATTGCTTGTCGTTTCATTTCAATTTGGACAATTGGCCACTAATTAACTTCTAGGCCTTTTGTTCTGATTTTTTGGGTCCATGGAATTAGTAAAACTTAGTACTACCTCCGTCCCACAATAATACTTTTTTAAGCTTAATATTTTTTATCAAAATAAACAATGTGTTAGAAGTCCAATACAATTTTTACAATATTTTTTTATATATGCCCTTATGCATTTAATGGTATTTATTGTATCTTTCAATCACTACAATTAAATGATACTCCCTCCATCCCATAATAACTGTCGCTTTAGCTTGATGCACGTGGATTAAGAAAGTCATTTAGTGCTATCATTTATTAATTAAAATTGGTATGAAATTTCATCACTACCCCCCTTATGGGAAGTTAAAAACTATTAATACAAGAGAAAAATTTCTTGGGACAATGAGAGAAAGTAGGGGTGATATAGGAAAGTAAATAATTTATTCTCCTAGAAAGTTATAAACGACAAATAAATTGGGAAAAAAATTTCTTTCTAAAACGACAGTTATTATGAGATAGAGATAGTACTCATTAACTCTTTCAACTTCAAAGAAAATATATTAAGGGTATTTTTGTCATTTTAATTTGTGTATTGGTACGTGTGATTTAAGCTAAAAAAAAGTATTTATTATGGGAGAGAGGTAGTATTAGAATTCTTTTAATGAAAATTTGAAATCCTTTTTGGTTGACCAAAATGTAGGCTAGAGTAACTGTTGAGTATAATTTTTTTTTATATGATCGATGTTCTGTCTCAACTACAACAAGCATGTTTGCATTCCCATATGTTCCTATATGGAGTAATATATTTGTTGCTTTGATACTCACATACTTCATTTTTTTCTAAATAATAAAATTATTATTAATTTTTTAAAGTCAAATTGAGACATTTTTAAATTCGAGATTAGAATAACTCATTACAAATTATGAAACAATATAAATTGCAATGAGTAATACTTTTAAGATAATTTACGATATTCATCATTGTATTAATTACAATTAAAAGAAATTATGTCAATTTTAAATTTAATTTTTAAAAAAATTAATAATGATCAAATAATATGGAGCACAGGTTCATGATCTTGAGGATTGTTTTCTAATTATATACTAGCAGTATTAGTGAGAAATGCTCAACAATTAATGTAACATATCATTACATACACACATGTTAATTAATATTTGCTATTTCTTTTTCTAATAATGGCTGGATCAGTACTGACTTTAACTATCGAATGGAGGGTCGCAATGTTTTGTAAAGATAACATTAAGTTGACACCGTTAACTATAAATACTTAATTAGGATATTTGTAAAGTGGACCACAATCCGCATAACTGTAACTGTTTGCTAGCCTCCTAACAACAGTTATACGAATTGCTTTTTCATCGGCTATTAGATCAATAAATAAACGACTAGATCTGGGTTGGAAGGATAAGAACTCTCATCCAACTTTGAATGTGAATTACTCCCCTTATATATATATATACAAAAAATTTGAATTTTGACCAACTTTCATGCGTAGAATTGTCATATTATTGAGTTACTAGTTTTGTCCTATTTGTTATTGTAAATATTGTATTTATAACAAAAATAATATTGTGTTTTTGTTAAATGACAATAACATGTACAACTTTTTGGTATAACAAATTTCATAAAAAATTATAAACTCACATATAATTAGGAATGTGAATTTTCATGAAATATAAATTCTTTCAGAAATGAAAGTTTGATGACGCAATCATAAAAGGAGAAAGGAATTATTTAGGACTCTTGAGACTACCTCAACTCAAGCTCGACGTAATTTATGCTTGGCAATAGATCGAATCCTGAGTCGTCATAATAATACTCATTACTCGGATAGAAATTAAGGGAAATTGCAGAAAGAGAACATATTCGGTAGGAAGACATGCAAGGTCGTGTTTGGGTGTTCTCTCGGCTTTGCTTGTGTACTTAAAATTTGAAAGCCCACAGTCCACAGATAGATAGCTTGCTGTCATAACGTGCATTCTACGTTCTAGTTGTGCGGCCGGCCCCTTTACCAATCCCCCCTCTCTCACTTAATTTCTCTCTAGCTGTTTCAACCTTTTAATTGGAAAAATATATCTTTAATTAATTTTAAAAAACAGATAGAGACTAATTAAAAGATCCAAAGGCCAACTGGCTGGGTCGTCATGACAAATTAAACTCCTCCTCCTCCTCCTCCTCCTTTAAATAGGAATAGGATGCATCTTTTTATCTTTGGAGCATGCACCATATATCTTACATTTTCTCCGTCATTCTTCTCTTTCTTAATTTCTCTATTTATTTGGTTAAGCTAGTTGTATATAGAGATCAAATTCTTAATTCTGAATAGAGGTTGAAATTAATGGGTGGACTCAACGTTCTTGTGTGGTCAATTTCAGTTAGTGTGTGCCTCATATTGGGATCGGCACAAGTACTTGTACCAAACTACTACGCCAAAGTGTGTCCAAATGTTGAAACCATTGTCGGAAATGTGGTCAGAACTAAAATTCAACAAACTTTTGTGACAGTCCCTGCTACTCTTCGTCTATTCTTCCATGATTGCTTTGTTCAGGTAACTGAAATATTCCCCCCTCCCCCGCCAAAAAAAGAAAATAGAAAAATTGCTCATGACATAATAATATATCCTAGCTGCGTACTAATTAAGTTTAGTTAATGTATGTATACGTATATAGGGTTGTGATGCTTCGGTTATAATAGCATCTTCTGGAAGTAACAAAGCGGAGAAGGATCATCCAGACAATCTGTCGTTAGCTGGAGACGGATTCGACACGGTTATCAAAGCAAAAGCCGCAGTTGATGCTATCCCACGTTGCAGAAACAAGGTCTCCTGTGCTGACATTCTTGCCATTGCCACCCGAGATGTCATTGCTCTGGTAATTTTTTGATTACTATACTCATCTATTCTTCTTATGATCAAATCTATACACGCACCAACCAACCAAGGGATATTCATGCATATATATACTATATGTTAATTCTGATGCAATGGGTAATTAATTAATTATGGCGTATATATTACATATAATATACAAGCAGTCTGGTGGGCCTTCATATCCTGTGGAGTTGGGAAGACTAGATGGACTGATATCACTTTCTTCAAATGTGAACGGGAGGCTGCCAAAGCCGGCCTTCAGTTTGACTCAGCTCAATACCATGTTTGCTGCCAACGGATTAAACCAAACAGATATGATTGCGCTTTCAGGTAATTAATTATTTAATTAAACAAATATGAATATGATCACAACGTAATTACAAACCTCAATCATGTATGTCTGAATGTATGTATAATGTACGTATGCATTGCATGCATTACTCTCCAATCACAATATTCGAGAAAGCGTCTTGTTTGTCTGTTTCCCTTTGGACTGGACTGGACTGGACTGGACTGCGGGACTGCCCAGCCAACTGTCCACGCTCTGCTATATATATAATAGTATTGCAAATGGATATATATTCCTTGCTAGGTTTTTGTTTAGTGTTCAATGAAACTAAAAGATAGGAATCTGAATTTCTATAAGATTACAAGTGGGTGGATATATAATATATATATATATATAATATATATATATATATATATATATATATATATATATATATATATATATGAGGACATGCATTGAGCAAAATACAAATTAATCCTCTAAATCTAAATGTTAGACCCGGCCCAGCAAATTCATCTATGTATTAATTAATGTGATGCAATTCTTATTCACTAGCAAAATAAACTAAATATAAATAAATAA
This sequence comes from Panax notoginseng, assembly GCA_016801055.1. NCBI lineage: Eukaryota > Viridiplantae > Streptophyta > Magnoliopsida > Apiales > Araliaceae > Panax > Panax notoginseng. Next base: position 40,564,900 of record CM029013.1, on the reverse strand, counting down.
ATAAATTATGAATTATGTCGATACTTTTACATATTGCAGGTTACGTAATATATAGACATTTCTTATTCCTAGGGAAATCATCAGCGTTACTACTGCATCTGCATGCATCATTTGAGAAGTTCATTCATCGTCTTCTTTAATTTGTTTATAATCAAATTATGTAGTTTTAACTTCATTAGTGTAAATTATTCAAAATATTTAATATTTTCTCTACTTATAAAAACATTTATTTTATATATTTTACACGTCATTCTTCGCTTATATTAATATTATGGAATGGATTTAATTTGATTATTTGCTGATTCTATTTTCTAGCGACTCACCAATTTCTGCATCACATGTTTTTGTCTTTTTTGCAGCGGCCCATAGCCTGGGATTCTCCCACTGCGACAAGTTTGCAAACCGGATTTACAATAACCCGGTAGACCCCACACTAAACAAGACGTATGCGACTCAGTTGCGGTCGATGTGCCCGAAAAACGTTGACCCCAGCATAGCCATAAACATGGATCCAAACACCCCCAGAATATTTGATAATGTCTACTTTAAGAATCTCCAGCAAGGCATGGGCTTATTCTCCTCCGACCAGATCCTCTTCACAGATTTGAGATCCAGGCCCACTGTAAATTTATGGGCCAGCAACTCGGCAGCCTTCCAACAAGCCTTCAGTGCGGCCATGACAAAACTGGGACGTGTTGGTGTCAAGACCGGAATGAGTAGAAATGGAAATATACGTCGGGATTGTTCTGCATTTAACTAAATAAATAAATAGGGGAAAACGTTTTTAACGCAAATAAACATGATTAAGTAAGGGTATGCTTGGATTTATTTGCATTAAGATATATATATATATATATATATATATATATATATATATTCCAAGTTATTACACATTCCAAATGATTTTCGCAAAGTAAATTGACTTGTATGCTCCACCAGATTATATTTTGAATTGTGTTGTAATTATCTTTTTAGACATGAATTTTTCCCATTTAAAAGTGAATTTACAGCTTAGTTTCTGCTTTGAGCAAGAAGAATATTTTCCCCAATTTTAGTGGTCACTGAGTTCTTACCTGGATCACACCAACCTTGCAAAATGCTCACCACCTGCAATTTGCAAAGCAATATTCTTAGTGGCATTTCAAAAACCATAGACTTGACAATCCACCCCAGCTTAGTTTTCAAGCTTGCAAATGTTAAACTGATGCATAAAACATAATCGTAACCACAGAATACCAGCTCAATTAATCTGCATGAATTTTAAATGTAACATCATTATCTTTAACTCATCATCTCCAGCTAGGATTTTGGTAAGGCCATCATGTGATTTGTACAAAGATGTGTGACTTGTACAAAAATGTTTTTGCCTTTCAAGACAACTCATACTGAAGAATGAAAAATAGACCAATAAAACAAGAAATCCAGAAAAGGAAGACTACCTAAAACTTAAGAAGAGTGTTGATGAAACCACTCATCCTCAAAAATTTCCTTTTTCTTGGGGCTTGAGGTCCTGATCAGTAGTCAGTAATAGGGTCATAGGGTATCACAAAAAACCTGAGACAAGAATGTAACATAATTTGATTCCACAACGAGCATTTAAGTTATTGATCCACAATTTTACTCCAACAAAGGGAGATGATAACAAGAAGACATATATGTTCACCCCTCTCAGAGCCAAGGAATATGAATTTAGTTGTATTTCCTCTGTCCTATATCAATTGTGTTGGCAAATAGTCAGATATACTTGTCCATTTATAAGTAAATTTCGTCCCCATGATAAGTACAAAAAAAGAATTACATTTTTCTACCGCATAAGTAATATATAAACACTGAAAATTATCAGTTTAGATAACTTACTAATTTGCAGTGGTTGATTCTCAAATTTAACTGATTGCTGTTTCTCGCCTACATAAGGATCTGTATAACAGAAGATGAGCAAGGTCATTCTGATATAGTTGGGAAAAAAAGGTCATGATGCAAGTTAAAGCAACCCCCAGTGCAACAATCTCTTATCCTAAAAATAAAAGGAACGACATAGTACTTACTAGACACACATACAAGCCAACGCTCACACAGCAATAAAAATATGTGAATATTCTACTCAAGCGTGTTTGATTAGCCAGTAACTGCAGTTTTATCTTTTCTGAGCACATAATTTAACGTGAGAGAATGAAAGGAAAAATGCTGGATATCATTTTGAAGACAGCAGATTATGAAAACATGATTTCTTCCTTGGTTGATCACAAGCAAACATAGAATTAGGTATGTAGATTGGCGTAGCAAACATGTAAAATTGTAAAGCAACAACATTACAAAGTTTAGTTTGAACTGTCGCTAAGACGCTAACTTATTTCCCAACCAGAGAAAGCATCAAACCAGACTGCAAACGTTCCTGTGCAAAATACTAGCTCCTTATGAGGACCCGCAATATGCATTCTAACACAATATGAGAAGTAAATTAAAGAATATGGTAGATATAAATAAAAACTCTTACGAAATCTCGTAATACTGCCAGAAGAAATCTCTTGACAATGTGTTTATGTGTTTCTTCTTCGTATTTTTTATAAGAATCTAGGAGAAATTGCAATTCTAAAAAAAAGTTGTTAGAAGTTAGGACCAAATGTTATTGAACTGTTTAACCAAGAAATAAATAAGGATCGACTAATTACCAATGACACATACATAACAGAAATATAATCATCACATTATGACTAGTCAGGTACAAAAAAATAAGCTTTTCTATCTGCTTATGAATTTCTGGACGAGCCAGTGGTAATCGAACAATAGAATCTTACGATGGTGTTAAGAAAACTACTGATTTCAAGAACCAGACACAAGAAAGAGGAACATTCATAGAAATGAAAATGTCAAGTACAACCTTTTTTTATAGATTAAAGTGTCAATTACAAATTACCTCAGGGAACAATTATTCTGAACATGTGTATCTCACAGTGAGGAAGTAATCACATGCACATCTGCATTTCTTCCCAGCATAATTAGCATAATGAGTGCAGTGGCTGAAAATAATAGTAATCTTCTAATACAACTTGCCTCAGGGATTAATCTTTCTGCTTTCTGCCCAGTGTAGTAAGCGGACTATACACCCTGTATTGTAACAACAAATAAATTCATAACACAATATTAACAAAATATACACCTTTACTTCCACTCATCGGGTTATATAATTTTCTCAATTGGGCACAAGCAATCCTTAATTACAAATGCAAGGATTTTCAGGAAGTCTCCATGTGGATTTTCCTTCTCAATCAGTTCTATGAAAAAAAGTATATCGGGGCTGTTTAAGCACACACCAGTCAGTGATTTTTTATGACAACCAGAGCAAGCTACCCGCTTCCTTGAGAAATTCTGATCTCGACATGGAAACAAAATATTAAGTTTAATGGTCAAGCTGGATTTGGTCAGAGGACAAAGTTTATTCCGAATGGCGATCTAATCACGTTAGCTCCATGCAATGAACAAGGAGTAAGCCTTATAAGAAAGAACTGTGCTACCAAATGATTTGTGAAAGTAGGCCAAGCAAGGAGCAAGATCAGAATCCAAATCCATTGTTTGTCTTACTTTCAGTTTTGATCAGATTCCAGCTAGATCGCTTGGCTAGCTAGACGAATACCAAATAAGATCCATAATTCTCCATCTAACTGTTAAATTTTAGGGAGGATAAATATTAAATTCCTTCTTAGACATATAAATTGAACCAACTGTCTCGTAATTTCGTGATTGCCAAATGGATATCAACATAAATAAGACTAATAATATATGGAAAATGATAGACCAACCAAATTTTCAAAAATACTTCCCAGCGAGAAGAAAATAAAACTCGTCCATTTGTTGTAGAGAGCCAGAACCTAAATATCTTCATCAGTGTGTTAAATTTGCATGAAATTTATGTTTTATGTGGCATTATAGCCTTAAAATATTTTCCACAAAAAAGAACAATAAAATTACTTTCCCCTTTTGATAAATACGAACATTAAACCATATTCGGTAGAGCTTAAATCTTTCGAACAACAAAAATCATTAATTGCAGTGCCAAGTTTTCATGAAGACCTGTCGAAGATGTAATATGGAAAAAGATTTTGAGAGAAAAAGAGCAAGCAAGTAGCCAAAAGTAAAATAATTACATGTGATGACAAAAGGTGAGTTTTTTTTCTTATCAGAACGCCAGTCTATTCAACTCAAGGTTATGAACACTTTATTCAAGTATCCAAAATAGTACAGCTGTTTAGAGCAACAGGGACAAGGAGAAGAAAATTCATAACAAGTCAACAATAATAGGTTTGGAAGCTCCAGATACAAGCTTTTAAAGAAAAACATAAAATCAATAAGATTAGCAAGTATAAAAATTAGGTGAAAAGAAGGCACCTAAACTATCTGTAATGGCTAAATCCTTACAAGAACTTATATCTTTATACTTTACCAGGTAAGCAGTCCCATTCCAGAAACAATCAGCACTGAGATTTATATACAACCTAATCACCTTGATCCAAAAAAATTTGTAGCTTTTAACCACATCAATACTTCAGCATTACTTAACATGTGTCTACATCACTGTGTCTATATCAATGTTATAGTGGATTAACTATAACACATCATCATCTTAAGATGAATCTGGAATCATAATCCCACCCAAATCGTGTCGAAATCAGCTGCAATCCTCTGATGCACGCAAGTAAACCTTCTCAAGTAACACTGGCCAATCTCCTCCAAGTATCCTGGGATTTGACTCCATTACAACCCGAAAATCCAACATAGACGCAGAAAAGGATGTGGCTGGTTTTTGCATGTATCTCATAGGCCTCAAGCCATTCAAACCAGTTGTAGTCTGATAACTAACTTGGTTCAGGTGCTTGTCCTCAAACCTTGAACCAGCTAACTGCAAACAGGGTTTTACCAATCCTTTCAGGAAAACATCCAGTCCATTATTTAACACGTTAACACAATCCATTGAAATTTTCAAGCCCTCCATCTCCATCTTCTGCTCCAACCTGCCCTTTAAAGAACTGGTACCAGGCAGCTCGCCACTGTTATGACAAGTATGAGTATATAGAGCATGAGTACTTCCATTGCGTAGTGCTTTCCGTGTTTCTTTTGCGTGTATGGAGATGCCAAGAGGAGCTCTAACAGGACTCCTACTATAAATTCCTGAGCTTCCAGAAACCTGCTCAACTTCTTCTCCCTCTTCAACAGAGTTAACTTCAACAGGTGGTCTGCTACCCAGAGAAACTAACTCTGTAGCACTTCGATGTTCTTGACCTTTCGTGGTCAGATCTTCAAATGAAACGCTATGGGTCTTCCCATGAGGCCCGAGAGGACTTGGTCGATCCTTAAACTTGCGTTCACGAAGATTTGGAGTCCTTCCTTTTCTAGGAGACTGCGGAAACACATCTCTGCAAAGCGATTGAAGACTACTTTTCTGAAACCCATTTGGCACTTTAACAGTCAAGGGACCTTTTTGTTTGATTGGTTTTGGTGGGGGTGTCCTCGAAAGGGTGGCATTTTTCATGATCGCTCGGATAAGTTCATTATGAAGGCAAATGTTCTCTGTCCCTACTAAGCCCGTGCAGAGCTTATAAAACTCTGATTTACTGACCTTAAGACTTAAATATCTGCTCAATAGATTGAAGTAGTTCTCCGCTTTTTGTTGACCAAGCTTGCTTTCAATCTGAACTTTCAGCTCCATGGTGTCTATCCGGGAGCAATGCTGACTAGACGGCATTTTGATTACTGAATTCTTTACTACCATTAAATCAAAATTACCATCCACTCACGAGAAACACTGCAATATGCTCACCAAACAATCCATATCCCACTTTTCAATCAAGAAACACAAAGCCCCATCTTCCTTTAATTCTTATTGACAAGACAATTCTAGTGAGCAAAGCCAACAGTACTTGCTGGCATAATCTGGACAACTGAATTCTGTACATAATGGCGCAAAAACCATAAAGAAAATAGCTCAGACCAAGTTCTCATTACTTAATTCTACGGATTGATACTTCAATTTACACTCAAATTCAAGCAGAGCAATGCATATAATCATATACACAAAAACTTAACTTGGCGAATACAATTTCATTAGAATTAGCAGAAGAAATCAAGAACAAGAACAAGAGGCGAACTTTGTCAACTTTCCGGTGAAAATTCAAGTTCTACATAAAACTCTTCGGTTAAATTTTGATTCAGAACAAGCTAAATCACGAAAACGAACTTTGCACTGAAACAGAAACAACAAATGAAGTTGAGAGAGTAATACTAACCCGATTTAGATACTCAGATAATCGGATTGCACTCAAATTCAGCCAATTTTCTGGAATTGTATGATCAGCGGGTGATCGAGCGAGCTTATAATTTTTGGAGAGAGAGAGATTAGGGCTTGTAAGGAGTTGGGTTTTGGAAGGTTCGTCAAGTCGTGAGGGGGTCAAAGACACGTGAGCTTCTGCTTATGTCTATTGGGTCCTGTTTGGCTTCCCAATCATGAGTTTAGTTGGAGCCGCACACCAAAACTAGCCTCTGACCTGTGACCGACCTGTTAGTAGTAGTAACTAGTCGTTATAAATTATTTTTTTTATTCCTAATTATTTGTCGTTTCTGATTATCTAAGAGAATTGATTACTATTTTTTTTAAATTGTCCCTTATTACTTCATTTAATCTTTTGATCCATATTTATGAGATGAGTGAGGTAAAGGGTATTATAGACAATTGATACTATAGTTAATGATTTTCAATCATTTCCTTAATTCTTGTACACGTGTTTAAAACGATCTATATTAAGGAACAGAGGGAGTAGTAGTCATTAGTCATGTGGGTTGGGTTTTAGACTCCCTTCTCACACTAGTCATTATTAGGAGTGCGCAATTCGATTATAACTGAACCGAATAAGTTATAATCGAAAATCGAAAATCGAAAATTAAAATATATACATTTGTGATATCCGAATAAGTTATCGAATTTTGAGATAACAGAATTACCAAAAAATTGAATAATAAATTCGATTAATCAATTAATAACCAAAATGAAGACTACATCTTTTAAGTTTTGCAGTAAGAGAAGCATAGCGCTTCGACCGGGGGATGCGGATGAGAATTGCAATGGGTATGGCTTACTACCTCAGCACATGCACCAACTAAAGTCACTCATTGCCCACAAAAATTTGAACTCCTCCGTTGTAAATCTCCCTGAAGACTATGCAACCAAGATTTTCGATTTTGGTATCTGGAATGAATTTGTTGCAACTGTGATGGAATCAAATCCATAATCTAACATCTATAGCTTTGGTGTTATATTGTTTGAGATGATAACGTGCAGGCTCCCTTACTCGGCAGACAGCTTCTCATTCCAGGACAGCGCATCGAATTATTTTAGAGAGGGGCAACCCTTTAAAAATGGTGGATCCAAATTTGAGTTCGTATATCTTGAAGAAAATTTTACAGTTGAGGAACCATTCTTAACTTCACTGGACGTAACAGATCTCGTCAGATTGCTATTTTAATTTTAAGCTTTTTAATTCGGTTATTCGGTTAACAGAGTAACTAAAAATTGAAAACCAAACTCGAAAATCAAAAATAAAATCGGATATAATCGAATTACAAAAAATACTTGAATAATCGAAAAAAATCGGTTAAAAAAATTTATTCCAGCTCAGTAATTTAATTTTATCAATTTTTTGCTCACTACATCACCTAATCTAAACCCTTTACTTTTAATATTCCAAACAAATAAAGATTATTTGTAGAAATATATTCAATCCATACAATTTTTAAAATAAGACAAATGTTGCTTGCATTCATTTTCAGATGGATATAGTCATTTTGTATTTCCTAACCTCTACGATGGTAATAATATTTTTAATATAGTGTTGGATATATTAATCTCATGATGTAACAAGAATACATAATCATTCATTCTAGAACTGTGACTCTATAAAGTGTCGTAGTTATTTTTTTTAAAAAGAATAAGATTATAATTATTTGAAAATAACGTCTTCACATGATTTTATGTTTCACTTAATTATTACTTCTCAATAATTATCTAGGTTGTCTTGCATATGCATAATGTGTATTGATAATGTACGGTCATAATATATATATATATATATATATATATATATATATATATATATATATATTAAGATTTAACAATTTACAAAAAAGAAAAACAATGTTATCCATATTGAATTTCAAATTTAAATTAAGTTCGATTTTTAAGTGTGACACATATATATGAAACATGCATCACTTTTGTTCTTAAAATTTATTATTATCCACTTATGTTGTATCCACGTTATATTTCACACCATAATTTTTTTGATACTACAAGAATCTAGTATTACATTAGTTCCGAAATACTTGTGGCCAAACTCTCGTGGGGCATGGTTTAGTTATTGTTTTTCGATTATTTTATTTTATCTTTTTTAGTATAATTTAAGTAGTCAAAATTGAACCTTTTCATGCCTTTCTTTATTTAATGATTGGCCAGAGTTAATAAAGCCCACAGGCAAGTCCTGGTAGCCCAAACATCTTTATTTGAATACATGTCAAATCAGTCCATGATGAATCATAGGATTATGAAGAAGTACTCCATATCATAGTAATAGTACAACAAATTATAAATTACTCCTATGATAGTCCTATGAATATTCTGTTTTTGTCGGACTATAATAGGAAGGAAATTAAAGTACTTTTCAACTACAAGTCGGTGCCGCAATGTCATGCCATGTACGTACCATGTACTGCTAATGAACTCCTGCTAAAATCAGAACATCAATCTATATTCTATATAATAAAATCCAATCAAATTTGAATCTATTTCCGCTTTAAAATGTGACAAATCACAATAACAGTTCAAACTAGATACATACCCCCGTATTGCGGCGGGATTATTCATTTTGTTAATAATAAATATGTACGTACAATTAATAAATTAAAATATAATAAAAAGATAGTAAATTATTGTGCGATAATCAAATTTCACATAGAACATCCAAATAATCCAAATTAAAAACTCAAAGATCAATGTACTAATTGTATTTAGAAGTATCTAATATTTAAAACAACCAAGATACACAGTAAAATAAGATAATGAATTAATTAATAAGTTGTTAGTTTAGTAATTGAGACATGATAATAAAATTAGAATGATAAATTTGAGGATTTTGTGTATTTTTTAATATTAGCAGCATTAAAAACAACTATTTTCTGTGTAATAAAAAAATTATCAAATAAACGAACTAAAAAAGTATAATTTTGTTGAAATATAAACTCGAACTTTAGACCTATAACCTTCTAAACCTGCACCATTCAGTTGTTAAAAAAAATAAAAAACAAAATTATATAAATAGGAGACGACGAAAGGGAACTTTCTAAAAGAATTCAACTTGCATGGGGCTAAGTGTATGAAAACTCAACTATAATCATCGAAAATAATGTCATACTCTATCTTCATTTACAAGTGTGGGGGCAAAACTTAAGAAAAAAAATACAGAGTTTTCCCACAAAGGTGCTACCAAAAAACAAAAAATAACAACTTTAATTAGTATTATCCTTGCCAACTCTACAATAGGAAAAAAATCTAAGCGGAAACCAAAACCACACCGATAAAAATGGCAGGTTACACCTTCCAGAGTTGCATAATTAGTTCATCCAGCAAAAACATATACCTTCTTTGCAAAATTAAGGCGGCACCTTCACAGAAAAACTTTGCATACACAATTCTCTTAATAATTCACTGGTCGACAGCTTGGGCCTAACTTGATCTCCATATCTTTACCCCAATATATTGAGTAATCAGATCCCTCCTCGGTTGGGTTTTTTGTTTTTCATTCATTTTCTTAGCAACCAAACAAAGCTGGTGAAGTTCTATTGCTGACCTTCAATGCATGATACATATGTTTTAACCTTCTTTTTCTGGTGCAAATCTTGCATTCCATAATCTGCTAGTGACAAATGTTTTTATTCTTGTTATGCTGCAATTGCTGCTGCCTCATCTCCTCTTGGAGTCATTGGAAGAGCACTTGCTGGTCATGGATTTGCAACGTTGGTAAAATCTAACTTTAATAGAAATTATGCCTGCATTTGAAGAACCAACTATTTATGAGCGTAGACAGAGAATCCGCAAGTCTTGTTACTAGTTGTGAAATTTCAATAAAACAAAATTGCTGAATTACCTCAAATGTTGAAACATCATACAAAGCCTAAATTTTGACAAAAAGCATAGATGGGAAATTGCTCCCTTTTTTCTTTTTTCTTGTCTGAGAGTTTCTCTTAGCTATACTACTTTTTGGTAGCACGAGGTTGTGAGTGCAGTATTTAACATAATCATCTGGGTATTTGTATTGTGTGTGATAATTTAGTAGAGAGTCTACCAAAATGAATTCCCAAAGAATTCATAAAATTTTCCTTTACCTTGTTTCTTTCACTTGCAGATTCTCCATCACAAAGCTGATTCTACTAATTGCCTGGTGCAAATCAAATCTACAAACTTTTTTCTTTCCACAAAAGACCTTTGAACTGTAATAATTGGACTAACTAACAATGAATTAACATTACATGCGGTATAAGACATGTATAAAATATTGAGAACCACGAGCTGGTATTAACGTGGAACCAACGTGTAAAATACAGAATTTTATAACTATTCTTTTATTGATATTAACTTTATTTTTAAAAATTATTTTTTTAAATACAAAGATAATTAAAAACAAAATTTAGCATTGCATCAAAATTAGTTGATGTCATCATATCTCCAAAGTTACCAAACAAGTCCTATAGAACTTGTACACTGATGGTGAATTTTGGCCTAGTCACATACAGCTAGTGATTTTTCGCATATAATAGTCAGCTCCATATCTAACCCCTCTCATTATTCTGCATCAACTTAGTGTTTTAGCTGTCAATTATTTCATGCTCAAGAAGTGTAATTAAAGTTTGGCACTTCTCAAATAATGCGCAGCAATAAGTTCAAAGAATCACATACTAAACAAAGAGAAATAGAAATTGTCTAACGTACCTGCCATCAACAATTTCATCAAGACAGAGAAGAATGAGATCCAAATTTTCAAGAGCCTCCCTCTTCTCGACATTGCCCCTAGAATACCAGCATGTTAAATTAGATAGCAAAAGTAAATGTTGAAGATATCAACATCAAAGAGAGTACTAAAGAGGGACAAACAAAAATAATTATTATTAAAACTACCTAAGAAGAAGACCAACTGCATCAAAAAATCCTTGAAGGACAGTAGCTAGGATGAGCTCATTTTCATCTTCACCCCCAGTAAGCATGCCTAAGTTGAGTCGTAGCCTATTTCATCTTCTCTAGTCATCTCCCATAACCTCCGTAGCACGATTCTGCAAAAATCATTGACGCCGTTGCGAAAGTACATCATACCCACCACCATATAGTTCTTCATCCGCCAGAGATCAACAGCCACCATTAAAAACCCATCCCATTCTATGTCAAGGGAATTTTTGTCAAGGGCAATTAAGAGCATTAAATAGGATGAACATGTGTTGAATTTGTAGAAGGACATATGTCAATACTGTAATTTATAATAGATAATAGATTATGTACTTAATAGTTCATTTTCCTCCTAAAAAATAAAACTCTAACAGTGCCCACATATGGCAACAAATAAATGATTTAAGGTTTTAAATTTTTTTGAACTAATATGACAAGTGAAAGCTGATAAAGAAAAACATCACAGATGCATGTTAGGTCTTCCCACTCTAATTATAAAATTGGTCTTCAACACACTTCAATAAGGACAACAAACCGGGAAAAAAAAGTATCAAAGGTATATTATTGTTATATAACCATACCTTTTTCGATTTGCCAAAGATATTTGGACGATCACATAAGTAATAGTAGATCAAAAGGACACCAAATTCTGATCTGCAAAAATGGGATGAAAGAATGAAAGAGAGAGACAGTGAGAGTAATGAACATCCTTAATCATATATATGAAGAAAATTAGTTATTCACAGTAGAGTGAAAATGACTATACATACATTGCTCTTATGTTAATACTATGTTCAATATATTGTCTGAATTCACTCCCTGTTTATTGTGGCTTATGTTTCATATATGTTGCATGCTCAAATGAATATGCCTGCTCAATATTTTTATGTGAAATTGTATTTTTAAAAGTTGTTGTGCGTTATGTTTCTTTATAAATCTTTAATTCTTGAACCAAATTATTAAAAAAGAATAATCATGAGCTTGATGCAGGTACTGGATCCAATTTGGATTACAAAGGATGATTTAATGATATGCAAAAAAGGCTACACATTCCTCCAAAAAGTTTCTACAAACAATACATTATATAATACATGTAATACCAACCCATGAGAACTGATGCAAATCAGTCACAAGAAAAGGCCACACATTATATTCCTACAAACATTACATTATATAATATATGATTTTAATTGTTAGAATACTAGTACAATGTGTGATTACTTGATTTTAAAAGAGGCACATTTGCTAGTTTAGTATGGTTTAATGATTCTTCTGTTCATTGTCTATTCTCAAATAAAGTGAGTTCCTTTTTCTCGCTTCATTAAACTTCGTCTTTTTTTTAATTCGGCTCTAAATCATTTAAAGATAGACTGATGCTATGTTTTTTTGACTATATTGTTCCTACTTTAATTTGTAGCACTATATGAGGACGGGAATGTGTAAATTTGGTGCTTCCTGTAAGTATAACCATCCAAGACAGGGAGCTATGGATACCTACTGCGCCTGGTCTGGTCTTTCTTTCTTTCTTTTTACTAAATATATATTCACATTATATTCATAATATCTCAAAGAACAGGCCTCAAAAAAGAGACACAAGGGAAAGAAAATCAAAATCCTTCTTTGGACAAATAATTAAACACAAGCCAATGAGAGAAAAAAAAACTAAAGAAACCAAGTAAATCACAATTATTTAAAGTAGCCTCAGAGTAAACTGAGCCTAAAACACTCAGAATAAGATCATCTTAAAACACTCAGAATATATATTCACATTATATTCATAATATCTCAAAGAACAGGCTTGAAAAAGGAGACACGCAAAATCCTTCTTTGAACAAATAATTAAACACAAGCCAATGAGCCTAAAACCCTCATAGTTGGACAATCTGAGAATAAGAAATTAAAAGAAATTAAAAGAAAAGAAATTAAAATTTTCACACAATCTGAGATCCGAAGAAGATGAACGTAGAGCAAAACAAAAACAAACCTAAGAAACCATAAAATCAGCAAACAAAGTCTTATATCACATATCGATCACGCACTCAAAACAGGAGGAGAGGATTTTACCGACTGAAAATGCTTTGGGTTATGAGGTTTTCAGGCTTCTTCTCCGCAGTAATGTTGATGATTGTTCTATCTCCATCTCTTCAATCATTTCCGCCGGCTGAAGCCATTAGATCCTCTTATCTCACCGGCTAACTCCGATTTCCCGGTCAGATTACGGCTGTGGACTCCCCTAATCGGTTTTCCTTCCGAAAAGCATCCACATTCCGCAATGCCGAAGAATTCAGCTCTAGTAACAGAAAAAAATTGGGGAAAATCGACACTTATTCTCAATCAACTTCTTTCCCTCATTACTGGCAGAATGACCTCCTCCAAGACTGTCAGACTGCTTCATCTCTTCAAAATTACCGGGTAAAATAGCATCAGACTGTTCTACATCTTTCAGGGAAGAAGATTTATTCTCTACAATAGTGTTCATTACCTCCTGTTTGGGAACTGGATCCACCACCATTTCCGTCACATTCAGCATAGAAACCTCAACCTCTGATAGCACCAGAATGTCGGTCACACCTGGCTCATCCAACTTTTGACAGGCAGTCGCAAGACATGCTTCTACCTCCTGTAAAACACTTGACATGTCAACATCCTCATTATAATTTGGGACTGCACTCTCTGACTCTTGCCCATCACAACATGAAGAAAGCCCCCCTAGTTTATCATCATTTAAAGCATCTTTCTCAGTATCATATGTCTGAACAACCTCAAGGTTCTCCAAGTTGGAAGATATTACTTTTTCCCTATGTCTTACGGCTCCAATTTCTTCCCTTTGCTTCTTATAAAGAGACATGACTTTCTGCAAGTTGAAACAAAAGCATATAAATATAATCAAGAAAGGTCTATTCAACTTTGCAAAATCCTGGACAGTACTTCTTAGTCATTTGTTTATAAGAAATCATACTAATCAGATACATCAAGGAGAAATATTATCTTGGGACATTATGCAAGTTATCAATTAAATTGTAATATGGATCCTCCTCCTGAACTCCTAGCTCTGCTAGCTGCTGATTGTACTGATTTAAGCATTAATGTTAGTTAGGCCATTTTGGCCTCCTTTGCACCCAAAAAGGGGGGGGGGAAGCAGCAAATAAATAGTACTTAAAAAAACTACATTTGCATGACTAATTAGCTTCTTTAACCAATGGATGGGAAATGCCAATCTACCCCAGACCACCAACAATGAAGTTGTTATGATGGTGGTCATGCTCTTCAAAAATAACAACAAATTATTAAGGGATTAGCTCCTGAGCACATGAAACTTTCAAGTAAAAACACTTGGAAAGCAAGCACATCTACCAATGACTTAACTTTTGCTTGGGGATAGGCAGTAAAATGGAGAACATACCAAGGAATTATGAACTTTCATATACTCAATATCATAATAAATGGCCATATAATAAATTAGAAAATATATTTTGTCAAAGGTGAAGTACATTCAGATCCTAAACGGAAGTACCTGAAAAACATAATCATTTATTGCGGCAAAAAGTGAGCCACTCAAAATTTTATCAGTAACTTTGGCTTCTAAAACATCCTGTTATAGGATTATAGTGAAGGAAAAAAATAATCAGAAAGAAGTAATTGATAAAATATACTGAATTACGCAAAGATAGATACAGGACAAATTAGAGAGTAGTGATATCTTTACCTCAAAATATAAAATATTGTATAAGATCTGTAGAAATATAAGCTTAGACTGATAAACCTGGTAATGACAAACATCATCCTTCATTGACATCTTCGCAATCACCGTACCTACATGAGGTTGAATACCAAAAGCTAAATAAATGAGTACTGAAAGATGGGTCTATGAAAAATTTTATATTTCAGGATTTCACTCTATCCAGATTAATCAATGACCAATTCTGATTAATCAAAGCTAACTGGGCATAGATTACAAATCCTTATGGTCAGAGCAAGATTAAACTTCAAATTGATACATATACTAATGTTATGGTCACAAATTGATACATCAGAGCAAGATTAAACTTCAAATTAATACATATATACAAACATAACCTGTAGTAAATAAACATAACCTGTAGTTTCAGAAGGGGTTTGAGGGCTAATTTTGTGTACCGGAGAAGAGAGGAGATCGGTAAGTAATTGTATCTCCATGACGGAGACGAATCGCTTTATCTCGTCTAGCTGGCGGCTGAGCTCGGTCTCTCGAACCCTGTCTCGTTCTAGCCGTACCTCGGTCTCGGCTAAACGGAGCCTTAGATCCTCCACCGCCCGAGAAGGATCTTTCGATGGCAATCGATGTGAACCGTAACACATGTTTTGATGAGTCTGAGAATTGAGGAGAGAGAAAGATTGGTTGAAATGGAGAATCTGTAACTAAACAAAATATTGAAAACCAGCACTTCAGCAATCTACTGGATGTTTATACTTTAGATTGAGTCTTCTTCGCCTTTTGAATGAATTTGAATTAATTTAGTTGCCATATTTAGGGGGATTTGGGGAAATGAATTTAAATTTTATGTTAGATGGACATGCGTAAAGGGTAATTTAGGAACATTAATTAAAGTGGACAGATATTGATATTTTAAAATGACAGATGTTAATATATTGTGTCATGTACTGCGATTTAATATATATAATAATAGATTTCATCTTAATTCTTTCAACTTAATTTAAACGCTCACATTTTATCTCATTCAAAAAAAATCCCGCCCAATAAAATTCATGACCAACTGCAGACTTATTCATGTCTGTCTCCTCTTCTCCACACTGCCTCTCTCTTCCCTCTTCCCTCTTCCCTCTTCCCTCTTCCCCTGTCCCTATAATTATACATATAGTCATCTCTATTTTCTGTTCAAAATTTTGATTTTCAGGTCGATGCTTTAATGGGTTTTGAATTTTCTTCTATTTTCACACGAAGGGAGATGTCCTCAAGTCCATCGCCGAAACCCAATCTCGGCGATTTACCTAAGACTGTTGTGGCTTCTGTTCTTCAGTACATGAACTCACATGAGATTTGTCGACTGGCACTTCTAAATTGGGCTTTTGCCTTCGAACTATGATTCTATCATTCGGAGATTGTTTAAAAAATTTCCTTCTAAATTGTGTAAGAGAGCTATATATTCTGCTATATGTCGGCCCAATTTTTTTGATAGAGGAACTAAGGTTTGATTTTTCTCTCTCTTATCATTATCCTTTATTGCACTGAATGTATATATTTATGTGGGTTTGCCTTTTCTTTACTTTTGTGCTGAATGAATACATGAGTTTTTTAGATAGAGAATAATTTATAAATAGATTTGTATAATTGAAATGGATTGGGTAGAAATCTATTGAAAATAATTTTGTGCTTAATGAATACATTGGTTGATTTAAGTCAACTGTTATGGATATTTTTTGCTTGAAATCCTCTAAAAGCAGGATATTTGCTTTCTATGTTATCTTTTTTATTTAGAAAGTGATTATTTATACTTTAGCAGCGCTTGTAGTTTATATATTTTGTATACATTCAAAGATTTGATTTTGCTTTTCGTTTCAATGTTTAGCAGAATTTATTTATTCATTAAACAAAAAAATTTCCTTGCTTTATATTGATTGTTAGACATTAAATTGATAGTGTTGGAAAGAATAGATAGCAACGAATTCGAGATGGGGCAGCCACCGACAAGCTTGAATTTGGGCAAAATCTTAAATTTCATACTATAGTATAATCTAAATATTAAAATGTACATTTTGATTATTTTATCGTATGCAAATTGCAATAATGTACGTTAAGTATTTGCAAGAAGGGGTAGAATGCCTAAATGGTTAGACACCAACACCATCACTAAGGGTGTAAACGAATCGAGTCGAACCGAGTATTGAGTTACTCAGATTTTGTTTACAAAATTTATCGAGTATAAAATAAGGTTTGATTGAGGCTCATTTAGCTACTGAGTCGAGCACGATTCCGAATCAAGCCCGAACAGTTTGAACTTTTTGAACGAATATGATCCGAGTATTAATAGAAAATTATAATTTGAGGAGGTTAAAGTAATTTATCGAACTTTAAAATTTGCTCATATTTGGCTCGTTTATATTTTGAGTCGAGATTGAATCGAACTTTTAGTCGAACGAGTACAAATCGAGCCCGAACTGCTCATTTTACAGCCTTAACCATCACTAATGCCCCTCAACGAATCAGGTTCCAGAGTACGAAACACCACATTTGTAAGACCCCAAATTTTATGAAATAAAAGTATTCAATAATTACTATTCAGTAAATGGTTAAATTGATAAATGTTAAAGTTAAGGGTGATATATGAATTTTTTTTAAAATAAACAAGTGGTTATAAAATAATCATTGTTGTCGGGGAATATTCGTTGGTCGTGGAATATTCTTTCTGTCGGGGAATATTCGTACGACGGCGCAGCTATTTGTGGGCCCCATAACGAAAAACGGTCGGATGAAGATAACGACAAAATTTGAGTTTTTATAATTAACGACGCAGTTGTTACCGTTAACACTATTGGAATACCCGGTGGTTAAAATACAGTAATACGTGTTATTGCACAGTATTTTTGAAATTATTGATCCTTACGTAAGAAGGTACTACTCAATAATTGTTACAGTAATTACTGTTTAATATTTTATTTTATTGATTCAATAATTGTTGCGTTGATATTTTATATTATTGTTGTTTCAATAATTGTTGCTGCACAGTATTTCCCATTATCAGATCAATAATTCATATTATTTAGAATAATATTATTAGATAGTATTATTGACAATGTCTAGAAAGTTCTGTCTAAGGAGAGGTTTGGTCATCTAATTGCGCGCCAGTAAGGAGAAATCCTTATCGGAAAGCCCCCTCTTTCCTGGGAACGGCCTGGTTGTCATAAATGTAATTTTATAATATTATTTGTGAATAATTAATTATTGATTCATATGATAAGGAAATATTTATTTTATGTGGATATAAATGAGGGATATATTTTTGTGGTTAAAAATAAAGGAGTTAATGTTGAGGTTTTTATCAGTATTTTTATCGGAATGGAAGTATTAAAAATCAGGGTTTTTGAGATATTTTGCGGGGATTATAATTTTTAATCCGACCGTTGGATCGTGGTAATTTTTGGATATGTTATACATATATAAGTTGAGTATATGTCCACAAATTTTGAACCGTTAAAAATGAAACTATGATTTATTATGAATTTTACGAGATGACTGGTTCAGAAATTGTTGAATTTTCGGAGTTTATCATTTTGGTGGAAAATTCTAGAATTGGTGGGCCCCACTCTTGGTTGGTGAAGAAATGTGCTGAGATTTTTATTCAAATGTGGTGGGTGGGAATAGTAGCAGGTAAAGCCATCAGGTTGCAGGTTAAGTCTGCTTCGGCGTGCTAATATTTTCCTATAAATAGAGGGCTAAGTTAAAATTGAAAATCACACCAGAAACATAAGCTTTCTCTCTTTCTCTCTTTCTCTCTTTATATTATGAAGCATATTTTGTGAATATTTAGATACTTTGAGAGTTGCTATTCAGTGCAAGTTTCCTTCGACTTTGCATTCCAGTCAGAAATACTGCACTTTTGAGGTAAGGGATAGTAAGGGATTTTAAGGGTTATTATATTTTTCAGTTTGTAATTCTTCTGACCTTCAAAAAATTCTGGAAAAATTTAAAATGATATTTTGATGAGTTTTATTAATTGTGTCCAAAAATGGTGAGTTTTGAATGTATAAATTAAGAGTTATGAAATTTATGAGAAAATACTATTTTAAAAGTAACTGCTTATAACTCCTTGTGGTTAACTCTAAAATTGGTAAAAATTTTATTAGGAGTACATGAATAAGATAGAATTATACTTTGTAAAAATCAGAATTTTTGGACAAAAGTATAATTTTTGATAAATATCTAAATATTCGGCTATTTTGGCCATATGAAAAATAGCAAATGAGTTTTAAAAATTTTGAAAAAATATATGTTCAATATGGGACTATTTTATGTTAAATCTCAGAAAAAAAATATTTTTAGAACTATTTTGGTATTTTTCATAAAAATAGACTAGTTATGAGTAAATGAATTAAATATGTTATGTGAAGTAAGAAAATTAAAAAATAGGATTTTATGGCTTGAGAATCCTATATGAGGTATATGTAGATTTTTGATGAGGGTTTTGGTTATTGGTAATGAAATCTTATGAGTTTGGCATTTTAGGATGATTAAATGCATTATTTAGTAAAGTGTAAACAATTAAAATAAATTGTTTCTAAATTTAAGAAATATTATTCTTTCAATATCATTATACCGAAATATTGGTATGAATTTTATTGTGGAATTTATACCTTTTTGTGTCGGATTTACTATTCATGAGTTACTATTCACGAGTTACTATTCATGACAAAATTGATATCTTTTTCTGACCAAATTATAGTTGAGTTATGAATATTACTCTTGAGATTAAATCTATATGTTGATTATATTGGTATGATCATGACTATAGGTTCCCTTTGGCCAGTAGTGCAAAGTTGAATTGTTGACTGGTATGATCATGACCATTGAATTTATAAATGAATATCTTTAGCTTAAGTGCAAAGGTGAAATGATCAACATGGTTATAATTATTGTTTATATAAATTTTGAAATGATTATATATTTCTTTGAAATATTAATATATTTGGCCTGTAGTGCAAATATGAACTGTTGATGAATATATTTGGCCGTAGTGCAAATATGAACTGTTGAGGAATATATTTGGCCTGTAGTGCAAAGATGAATTGTTGATGAATATCTTTGGCCTGTAGTGCAAAGATGAATTATTGATTAATAACTTTGGCCCGTAGTGCAAAGATGACATGTTGTTGAATATCTTTGGCCAGTAGTGCAAAGATGAACAGATGTTGAGATGAACATGACCAACTGGTGATACAAATGAATATCTTTGGCCGTAGTGCAAAGATGAAGTTATTAGTATGATTATGAACAGGAAATGTGATTTGGTGTAACCATGATCTTTGATGTTTCAGGTAAATATAGGTGATAAAAATTATCTTCGTCCTGAATGAGAAGAGGAATTTAGAACTACAATTATGATTGTGAGTTATTCATATGATTGTGGACCAGAATTGTTGATTGATGTTACAGAGATAAAACATTGTTGGTGGATTTTTAACATGGAGAAGATAATAGACTTTATAGTTTATTTGATTATTCTAATGGATTGCTCGTTCCGCTGCAACTATGGTTGAAATTTTTATCATTTACCCTATGTTCTAAATATCTGATTTATTATTGATGAAGGCTATTGATAATTTAATTATCTTTAGTCATGATATTCTTTTCTGGGCTAGTTGTGCTCACCCTTCTATTTCAGAATTCCTTTCAGGTAATAAGAGTGTAGCTAGGTCGAGCGAGGGTAACGGGAAAATAGAACGGTGGTCTCTAGCTGTGGAGATTCTCCCGAAGCAGTATAGAAAAGTTTATTTAGTAGTTTTATTTGGTGAATCCAATAGGGTAAGGTGTACCCAATGTTGGAAGGGTGTTTTGCCACTATCATACAAGATGTCTAACGACATACAACCTCGTGTCATCATAAGACAAGGATGTGCTCATCCACTTGCTGAGTATATATACGAGCACTACCTATATAATCTTGGTGTTTGTTTGAAGTATAATTCTCAATTAGAGACAGTAGAGATAATGATATGTCAAGAGAAGACTCACCATTGGGAAGAATATGATAGTAATCTTCTCGTTTTTCTTTGGGGTCTATTGCGTCAACCAAGGATAATTCTGTGGCCATATAATATCTATCATAACCTAGACGCATGGCCTCCCATGTACGAAGGTTTAGGTTGGATGGAATTGACCTATTTTAGGGTCGTTACAACATTGTCATAGAGCAGTGCAACACCAGCTGCACCAAGAAAGGGTCCGACCCAGTACACCGCTTGATTATTGAAACTCCCGCCAATGAGTGCTGACCCAAATGAGCATGCAGGGTTCATCGATCCACCCGCGAAGGGATCAGATACCAAAACATTTGCCCAAACTATAAACCCGATTGCCACTGGTCTGATGACTTCCATTGAGCGACTCCTAGGATCCGCTGCCACATAAACTGTGTAAACCAATGCGAAAGTCATCACTCCTTCTAAGAGCACTGTTCCAAATTCGGTCATTTCATGAGGAATAATTCCATGTATTGGAACATGCTGTACCGCACCCACACAATTAAAAAAATTCAATTGTTCACAAAAGTCGGTGATTATCAAATATTTTTATGGGCAATATGGTTATACACAATTGTATATTTTATTTGTGCAGAGTATGTCAAAACTACTATCACAAATTTGTTTAAAAAAAACAGTTTCTTTTCTCAAATCAGAAATCAAAAACAAACATGTGAAAACGACATAGTTGTGTGTCCATTATTTTCTATTATTATATACAACTAATAATAGTTGTATATACCTATCCTACTGTTGTAACTTTCAAAAGCAGGCAAGTCATGATAGATCCAAGAATTTGTGAAATCCAATAAAAGATGGCCGCTAAAATACTACTAGTCACAGTTGGATTTACATGGCCATCAGAAATACTGGACGAAATATAAATTGCATCCGCCAATGCGAAAGCGGTTGCAACCGCAGTTCCTACCACACTAGAAGGATCTGAAGCAGTATCAGTGTATCACCCAACAACTTCCCTGTATCATGTTGTATGTATATAATCGAAAACAATAAACATTAATCAAATTAGCGTGAAAATCAGTTCGACTGCTATTTGTATTTATATTGTACGATGGATCGATCACATTGGTCCAAAAATTAAGTGAACCAAATCATAGTACATCAACAACAAACTTTTGACATATATAAAAATTATACAAGTATATCAAGAGAATTAGGTAGTAGCTCACGTACGGGAGGCCATGGTAGATCCAACCGCAGCGAAAACGAACAAGAATGTAGAGATGAACTCTGCAAGATATGATCTAATTAGAGCATTAGGAGTCACAGAATTCACCAAATTGGTTTTCAGATTTGCCATCACTACAAAATATATCTATCTATCTATTCATATTTGTTAACGCCAAGATCTTTGATGACGTCCCAATCACGTAAGACGTCCTAATCCTGCACAGTAAACACGATCAACACCAAAAGCTTGACGGCTGGACCGTCGGGGGATAGCTCCGGTGTGAGAGTCAATACAGGCGTTCAAGGTTTAACAATGGAGGATGTAAAATGTCTAGTGTGTTGAGCTAGATGAAAAGTGTATGCGTACCTTTTGTTAAGAGACCCCCTTGCTAGGTTATACTCTCATACTCGGTTTTTTGTGCCACCAACCGTGATCTGACACCGCCCCCTGCTTCTCTATGGTCTCAGCCGTGTGCATGCAGGTTGTCACCCTTTTTCCACTGTTTCTGCCGCCGGCCGGATAAAATCTCATCCACATTAATGATCTGCAGACTTTTGGTCAACTGCTCTCCTTTTTCATCATTACCAGTCAAAGTCTTAGATACTAAGAGATTTTATGGACCGGCCGCTTGATCCAGCCCAATGATTATAAGATTTAATAGTAAAGGTCCATTAGGTTAATTAAATGGATGGGCCCAATCCGCCTGGCCCAATAAAGGAAATATCATGACCCAACATTGCCCCCTAGTTTTTTATTAAATAGAATATTTAATAAAGAACTATAAGCGGTCCAAGAAGTCATGAGATCCAACAGGGTTGACATAGGCCCCAAAAGTAACCTACCAATGTCCACCTGGTGAAGGGGGAAAACAGTCCAAAAGGAAGGTCCAAAGGGCCAAATATCTAAAGCTTAACCCGGACGTAACCTTTCAAATTCGTAATAATGACTGTCAAATTAATGAGCCGCCCTCGATTGCTGTGTAACTGTCAGTATAAAAAGAAAACTTTACCAAAATTGACAGTTTTACCTGCCAATTCGAATTTTCGGACTTTCGAGCTCTCCTCATCCTTTCCGAGCGTTCTTCTTTCTCTCTGTGAATCATCAACAATGGCTTCTCAAGATTCGAAACGAGGCGTTCCAATCCGGGCGATTCCAGTAACAACCGTTCCACCTAACCCCAACCCTGGTAAAGAGACCTCAAGCTCTAACCCTCCAGTTAAGAAATCTGACAGGAGACCTCCTCCGAAAACCTCTCCTGCTCCCTCCGAATTTTTCGTAAATAAGGAACGTTTCCCCCACGCCAATACGCCCTCAATTGTTACTGAAATGGAGCTGAAGAAGGTTCGAGCTCGCTGTCACATCCCAGACACCCATTTGGTGAGGGCTCCCAAACCTGAAGAGCGGATGTACCAGCGCCCCGAGGGGTGGATGGCAGTTACAACGACCATCTTGGAGAAAGGGGTGCGATTCCCCCTTCACGCCTTCATAGTGACCATTTTAGGATTTTTGGGTGTCGGGTTTGCCCAACTAATGCCGAATTCTTATATTCATATCCTGGCATTCATAGCCTTTTGCCAAGAGCTGGGCGTCGAACCTACGCTTGACTTCTTCTTTACCATGTACAAGATCGGCCAATCTAGGGAGAAAGGGTTCAAGACTGTAAGTAAGCAATCTTCAAGAACGGGGGAGAAGTTCGAGAGGCGTTCGTTGGTAAACACTCCTTCGAGTAATAGAGGGTGGCACGAGAGGTGGTTTTTCGTCAAGGGGCCTGAAATTACCTCCTTACCGAACTGGACCGTTGATGAGAAGACCTCTACTGACTTCGGAGACATTTCCGAAGAACGTGAAGCCGAGATGATAGAACTTTTTGACAAATTCCCGAAGGACGAATGGAAATATGGACTTCTGTCAAAGCAGGCGTGGTTATACGACCACAAATGTAAGTATGGACTTATTTTATCCTTATTTTGAAATTTGTCGTGGTGTAGATTATGACATAAAACTGCTAATTTTCTGCAGTGACTTTGATCAGGCCATCGTCCTCGGAGGTGAGGGAGTTGGAGGATTTTATTGCCGGCAAATCCATAGAAACTACCGCCGAATCCTCCCATCAGGAAGTTCCACCCGAAGACGATGTAGTTAGAAAATCTGCAAGGGTGGGCACTGGATCTTCACAGCCGGAGGCTTCTTCCCAATTCAAACCTTCTGCTGGGGCATCGCCCACTGAAGCGCCTCGAACCAACATTGTATTCCAGACCGCTGAGCCAGAAGACGAAGAGCCCGTCCTTCCAGAAATACAACTCAAACCTCGAAGAAGAAAGCACGCCGCCCGAAAGCCCAAACCGATCTCCCTACCATCCGATTCTGAAGGCTTTTCCGAATCTGAGCCACATATCACCCTGACACCCCCACCTGTCCTTCCAACATCACCAACAGTTGAACTAGTGCCGCCACTTGTTGATCCATTGCTCACCGCTGACCCACTACCGCCAGCCACCGAGCCAACTCCACCGGCTGCTGACTTAACCCCATCGGCTGCTGTCCCAACGGCACCGGTTGTCCAATTTACATCAGTTCGAAGGAGCCTACTCGATCTTCCTGCTGGCGATCACAGACAAGCTATTCAAATTAAGAAGCGGAAGACCAAGGTCATCCCCTTAACCGCTGAAGAGCTTGCGGTATCCCTTCCAAAGGTTCTCCCTCCAGCAATCCCAGTGAGCACTCGAACGACGAATGAAGAAAGGCCACTTGATGACACTGCAACCCCTTCTCGGAAAAGGAAACAAACCTCTGATAGTCACCCCATCTCGGGATCCATTCCTGTACCAGTACGAGATCCTACTCCAGCTCAGTCTTCTTCTACTGAAAATGTCTACATGGATCCCTCTCCTGTTCGTGATCAGACTGTGCCTCCCCCTTCAGGGCCCCCGTTAAGAACATTTCATGATGAAGCCACTGGGGCGCTGACTTTATGGCCTCGGTATAATTCCAACTTCCCCTTCTAACTTTTTGATGCTTTCGTTCGGGAAAATGACGATCATCGATTCGTTGATCATACGAACGGTAACTTTCTTGATGAAGGCATGAGTTATCTGGCAAAGGTATATTGCAATTCTCTTGGTTAAATATTCCTTTTCTTGTCTAATTATCTGAAGCTGATTGGGTACTGCCGAATGTGTGCAGGCGAATGCAGTCTTCGGGCGTTTACGTCCTAGACAAAAGAATGTTGAATCTGATGAGGAAACTATGAAGAGGGAGATTAACTTGCTGAAGGCCACGTTAACTCGGGAAAGAGCTGAACATGAATCAGTTTTTCGTGCCAACGAGGACCTTCAGAGAGAACTGGCTAAAAATAGAGATGATCTGAGGGAAACTCATGAGGTGCTGACCTTAGTCAGGGAAGAACTGAAGACGATAAAGGTCAGCGAGCAGAAATTGAAGAATATGAATGTCCGCTTCGTTGCAGAGACCGAAGTTCTGAAGAGTAAGAATGAAGAGATTACCGCGGTACATCGGGATCTGGCGACGCAACTTGGCGAAGTTCATGCACAAGCTCGGGCTGATAGGAAGGCCCACAGGGCTAAGCGCCGTAAACTTCGTAGTAAGGTTAAGTCCCTTCAGGAACGAGGCTTTCCTCTGACTGAAGAAGTGCTCAAGCAGATTCGGGAGGACTATCGGATTTCTGATGAGCTTGGTGCAGAGATCATGAAAGTGTACTACGAAGGATTCGAAGATTGCCGAGGCCGAAGCAAGGAAAAGCTGGTGGCAGCCCAATTAGATCCGGCCCTGCTTGACTTCGAAGATGATGTATAGGCATGATCGGGTCGCTTTTTGGCTTTTAAAATTTTGTGCACGAACGTTGTAAATAAATTTGAATGGATTTGTTTAAGTGTTTAATTTTAATTTTAATTTTAATTTGCATTAACGTGATTTTCGTTTATTTCGTGTCTTGTCAATAATTCAGTATCAATTGCCTTAAATGAATTAACTTATTCTGTAAATCAGATAAGGTGTATAGAAGTGAAATGAACTGAATGAACCGAACTGAACTTATCACTTGTAAAAAATGAAGTAAAGTATACTTATCGCTCTCGAAGTGTGAGACAGGTCATGTGTGAGGTGAGTTCGGCTGATCCTCCTTGCACCATTAAGATCTTGTCTACCACTCAGGGTAGAACAAGTATATAAGGACCATAGGATTTGATTGCTTCAGTGACCATTGTTTTCACCACCCTTGGTAAAAAAACAATATAGGATCCAGGATTTGACTACCACGCGGGGTATCAAATAAATTGGCTGCCATCGAATGGCCAGCGAGTCCTACCATACCTCCTTACTTCAGTGACCATTGATTTTACCACCCTTGGTAAAAAATAATATAGGATCCAGGATTTGACTACCACGCGGGGTATCAAATAAATTGGCTGCCATCGAATGGCCAGCGAGTCCTACCATACCTCCTTACTCCACTGTGACTTTAGGACAAATGCGAAGATCAGTTGTGAAATAAATAGTGACTTTTTATTGATGATGAATGTCATGTACAGACTCCCGGTGAAATGACTCGGTTTCTATTGAAAGTACTTTCGGAGCCTGCCCGCGTGCCACGTGTTCTTAATTTTGGATCCATCCAATGCCTTCAGTCGATACGTCCCGGGCTTTGGTACTTCGGCCACTTTATACGGTCCTTCCCAGTTCGGCATTAACTTCCCCGTATTCTGCGGTGTAGACGCTTCAGCCTCTCTGAGAACGAGGTCTCCCACTTCAAATCTTCGGAGCTTTACCCCTATGTTGTAATGCTTGGCAACTCTTCTCTGGTAGGCTGTTAACTTGATCATAGCCACTTCTCTGACTTCTTCTAACAGGTCCAAGTTAGCCTTTAGTCCCTCGTCATTGTAGATCTCTCTGAACTGACTAACCCGAAGACTTGGAGATCCAATCTCAACTGGGACCAAGGCATCAGTGCCATAGGCCAGTCTGAAAGGCGAGTCTCCTGTTGTCGTCCTCGGTGTAGTCCTGTAAGCCCACAATACACTAAGCAATTCTTCCGGCCATCTTCCTTTGGCTTCGTCCAATCTGCGCTTGATCCCGTTTAGAAGTGTTCTGTTAGTCACGTCGACCTGTCCATTTGACTGTGGATGAGCCACTGAAGTCTTCCTGTACTGGACCCCCAGTTCCTTCAAAAATCCTTCAAACTTTGATCCCACAAACTGGCGTCCGTTGTCTGATATCACCACTTGAGGGATCCCGAAGTGAAACACTACGGATTCTTTCATAAATTTCAGACACTCCTTTTCCGTTATCAGCCGAAGTGGTTTCGCCTCGACCCATTTGGTCATATAATCAATAGCGACTATGACGAAACTGACCTGCCCTTTAGCTTTCGGTAACGGACCCAGTATATCAACCCCCCAGACAGCGAAGGGTATAGGAGATAGAATCGAGTATAGCTCTTTCGGTGGCTGATGTGGGATCGGACTGTTGAGCTGGCATTTATCACACTTTTTCACGTATTCCGTAGCCTCCTTGAAGATTGTTGGCCAGTAGTACCCCTGCCGAAGAAGTTTGTATGCTAGCGACTTAGCTGCCATGTGATCACCGCAGATGCCCTCATGAACTTCCCGAAGGGCGTACTCTGCTTCGGATGGGACCAGACATTTCAATAATGGTGACGAAAATGCCCTCCGATAAAGATCCCCGTCAATAAGAACGAAGTTAGCACTTTTGTATTTGACCTTCTTTGCTAACATCTGATCCGAAGGAAGGACGCCATCTGCCAAATAATTGATGTAGGGAGTCATCCAGCAGTTGGATCGCTCGATACACATCACCGAGTCATGTTGAATACTCGGCTGCTGTAGGACCTCCAAATAGACTGACCCATTGAAAACGACAGCATCTGTAGTGGCTAACTTTGATAAGGCATCGGCAATGGAATTATTGTTACGCTCTATGCCTTGAAATTCGTGAAAAGCAAAGTATTGGAGTCTGTCTTTTAACTCTGCCAAATACCTGATCATCCTCGTCCCACGGGCTTCATATTCTCCTGATAACTGCTTGACGACCAGCTGAGAGTCACTATAAATGATCAGCTTCTGGACTTCTAGACTCTTTGCCAGCCGAACCCCAGCTAGCACGACTTCATACTCGGCCTCGTTGTTAGTCGCCTTAAACCCGAATCTAATGGCTTGTTGTACCTTGAACCCCTCCGGACTGGTCAGGATAATCCCTGCCCCACTGACATTTACCGTAGAAGACCCATCTACATACAGCGTCCATGCATTCTGGCCGTGTTGAAGAACTGTAACAGTCCGATCAAATGTCCCAGCCTCTGGTAATTCGGCATCTGCTTCGGTGAAGGAACATTCCACCATAAAATTGGCCAAAGCTTGCCATTTGATAGCGGTTCGGGGATGGTACTCAAGGAAAAACTGGGACAATTCCATGGTCCATGCTGCCAATCTCCTTGAAACCTCTGGCTTACCCATTACCTTCTTCAGTGGTTGATCCGTGTAGACGATCAAGAGCCTGCCCTGAAAGTATTGCCGAAGCTTTCGGCTAGCAACTATTAAAGCAAAGGCAAATTTTTCAATATTTGGATACCTGGTTTCGGCGTCTCGTAGGACGTGACTGACGTAATAGACCGGATGCTGCTTTCCACTGACCTCCCGAACTAGCACTGCTCCAACAGCCAAAGAACTCGCTGCAAGGTAGAGATACAAGGTCTCTTTTGGGGCAGGTTTTACCAATAGAGGAGCAGAAGACAGGTAGGTCTTTATGCCTTGGAAGGCTTCCTCACAGGCCGAAGTCCATTGGAAAGTCTTCGCATTCTTTGGCCCCCTCAGTGTGTCGAAGAATGGTAGGCACCTCTCTGCAGATTTGGACATGAACCTCCGCAGAGCTGCAATCCTACCGATCAGACGTTGGACGTCTTTAAACGACTGAGGAGTCTTCATATCAAGGACGACCTGAATTTTCTCTGGATTGGCTTCGATGCCCCTCTGACTGACCAGATACCCCAAAAACTTTCCCGCGCCGAGGCCGAAGGTGCATTTTGCTGGGTTAAGCCTCAATCTGTGATGACGGACAGTCTGAAAACACTCCTCCAGATCATCTAAATGTTTCTGAATCTGCATGCTTTTCACGATCATGTCGTCCACATAGACCTCCATATTTTTTCCCAGCTGCTTGTGGAAGATAAAATTCATCATTCTTTGGTAGGTTGCTCCAACATTTATAAGGCCAAAGGTCATCTTCTTATATGCGTATACCGAACGGTGTGTAATGAATGCTATCTTCGGGATATCTTCTTTGCACATAGATATTTGATGATAACCTGAAAAAGCATCCATAAAGCTTAGTAGGGCATATCCTGAAGTTGCGTCAATAAGTTGATCAATATGGAGCAAAGGATAAATGTGACGCCCCCAAAATAGGTATACAACACCCATTCTGAGTCGCCAAAATACATGGTACAGAATACATCATTATTATTACAACACAAGAACTGTGAGTTTAAATACAAATATTGTCATTTAGACAATATCCACACTCAAATAAGTCCTCATTACAATTATTGATACATTATTTCATAAAAATGGTGAGGACTACTAAAGTAACTTCTAGAACCATCATTCCATACCCCGACTAGTACTCGCTACATTCTCGCCTCCTGAGAAAAATGGAACAAAAAGGAAAAGGGTGAGCTCAACTAGCCCAGTAAAGAATATTATGACTAAGATAATACAGAACAAATTATCGTTAGTCTTCAACAGGGAAAAATCTAATAGAATACAATAGACAACAAGTTTTAAATCAATAACTGCAGCGGAAACAGCAAACCATTAGAAGAGTCAAGTAGAGAATGAGTTCTACTATCTTCTAAGATTTAAAAGTCCATCATCAATATTTTATCCCTGTAACAATAATCAATAACCATCTTTAATCAAATATTCATCTTTGCACTACAGGCCAAAGATATTCATTTGTATCACCAGTTGGTCATGTTCATCTCAACACCTGTTCATCTTTGCACTACGGGCCAAAGATATTCATCAGTTAATCATTCATCTTTGCACTACGGGCCAAAGATATTCAGTAATATCATCATTTAGGACTGAGGATGATGAAAAATATCTTAAAGAAAACGAATCCAGTGAAACAAAATAACAAATATTAAGGATTCGTATTTCGATTTATCCATGTCCAAAAATACCTTATAATTATTCATAGTGAAGTAGAATTCAAGAATGATCAAAACATGGATACAATCAAAGCTAGTACCCAGAATAGATATTTTGGACGAAAAGAAGAAAATTTTATTTTTCGGTGAATAGTAACTCGTGAATAGTAACTCATGAATAGTAACCCCGACGTGAAAAGTTCCAAATTTGATAAAAATTTCCAACCAATATTTCGGCATAATGATATTGAAGAAATAATATCATTTTTGAATAAAATAACATCCCTTACCTCGTAAAGACAGTACTTCTGGTCGGAATACCGGTATAAGGCTGAAAGACACTTGCTCTGATGAATAGAAACTCTCAAAGTATCTAAATACTCACAAAATACACTCAATAATCTAGAGAGAGAAAGAGAGAAAACTTGTTTCTGGTGTGATTTTCAATTCTAACTTAGCCCTCTATTTATAGGAAAATGCTAGCACGCCGAAGCAGACTTAACCTGCAACCTGATGGCTTTACCTGCTACTATTCCCACCCACCACATTTGAATAAAAATATCAGCACATTTCTTCACCAACCAAGAGTGGGCCCACCAATTCTAGAATTTTCTACCAAAATGATTAACTCCGAAAATTCAACAATTTCTGAACCAGTCATCTCGTAAAATTCATAATAAATCATACGTTCATTTTTAACGGTTCAAAATTTGTGGACTTATACTCAACTTATATATGTATAACATATCCAAAAATTACCACGATCCAACGGTCGGATTAAAAATTATAACCCCCGCAAAATATCTCAAAAACCCTGATTTTTAATACCTCCATTCCGACAAAAATACTGATAAAACCTCAACATTAACTCCTTCATTTTTAACCACAAAAATATATCCCTCATTTATATCCACAAAAATAAATATTTCCTTATCATATGAATCAATAATTAATTATTCACAAATAATATTACAGAATCACATTTATGACAACCAGGCCGTTCCCAGGAAAGAGGGGGCTTTCCAATAAGGATTTCTCCTTACTGGCGCGTAATTAGATGACCAAACCTCTCCTTAGACAGAACTTTCTAGACATTGCCAATAATGTTATCTAATAATATTATTCAAATAATATGAATTATTGATCTGATAATGGGAAATACTGTGTAGTGACAATTATTGAAACAACAGTAATATAAAATATCAACGCAGCAATTATTGAATCAATAAAATAAAATACTGAACAGTAATTACTGTAACCATTATTGAGTAGTGCCTTCTTACGTAAGAATCAA
Source organism: Panax notoginseng (assembly GCA_016801055.1). Lineage (NCBI taxonomy): Eukaryota > Viridiplantae > Streptophyta > Magnoliopsida > Apiales > Araliaceae > Panax > Panax notoginseng. Next base: position 40,533,243 of record CM029013.1, on the reverse strand, counting down.
TAATTGGTGCAATACCGTGTGCTACTGTGTAACAATGCGTATTACTGTGTTTTAACCACCGGGTATTCTAACAGTATTAACGGTAACAACTACGCCGTTATTAATAAATAACATATACTTGTCGTTTTCTTCATCCAATCGCTTTCCGTTATGGGGCCCACAAAAGATTGCGCCGTCGTACGAATATTTCCCGACAGGAAGAATATTCCACGACCAAACGAATATTCCCCGACAACAATGAATATTTTATAACCACCTCCTTATTTGAAATATTTGCGCATTTTACCCATAACTAACCTCATTAATCAATTTAACACTTACTATTTCAAAATAATAAATAGAGGGAATTTAAATTTCATTTATTAATAATTTGGGGTCTTACAATAAAAGTCCTTCGGACAAGCTTTATTCAGGTCGGTGTAATCGATGTAAACTCGCCATTTCCTGTTCTGCTTCTGCACCAATACTACATTGGCCATCCACTGCGGGTAGTCGATCTCAAAAATAAAATCAGCAGCCATCAGCTTGGCGATTTCTTCGTCAATTATCTTTTGGCGCTCAGGTGCGAAGATCCGTCTCTTTTGCCGAACAGGCTTCTTCGAGGGATCTACCTCCAATCGGTGCTCAGCAACCTTTCTGCTAATCCCCGGCATGTCCTGCGGTTCCCATGCAAAAATGTCCGCATAGCAGCGAAGAAGTTCCATAAGATTCGTCCGAAGAGGCTCTGGTAGACCCAAACCAATTTTCACTGTCTTGTTTGCCTTCCCAAGGATCAACTCAATCTCCTCCGTCTCCCCTGCAGGTGTTACCAATGGCTCGGAACTGCTTTCAGTGAATGGTTCAATCTCGATTGCCATGGTTTGCTTCTGTTTGCTGACCCCTACTCCGGAGGAGATGCATGCATTCCGATAACAGCGTCGGGCTAGATCCAAGTCCCCAGCCACCTCTCCGACTCCGTGCGCTGTGGGGAACTTGATTTTGAAATGGGGGATGGAAGTCACGGCTTGGAGAGCTGTCAGCGTAGGTCTTCCCAGTATGGCGTTGTAAGCCGAATCTACATGCACAACATAGAATTTACACATTATTTCTACCCGTTGAGGGGCTGTGCCGAAGACCACTGGGAGCTCGATAGTGCCTGTAACTTTGACCGGATCGTTGCTGAAGCCATACAAAGGAGCCTCCTGCCCGACTTCCATTTTTCGCCCATCAAGGTGCATTCTCTGATATGCGTGGGCATACAGAATATCCACCGAAGACCCGTTATCTATTATCATACGTTTCACGTCCACCGAGCCTACTTGTGTGAGACCCCAGATTTTATGAATAAATATTTAATTTTCTCGAAATAATTATGGTGTGGATTTGATATAATATTATAGTTGTGGGTATTATTTATAAATTTTGCAAAGTATGCAAGTTGTCATATTATATTCGATTGGTCGGGAAATATTCATTTTAACAGGGAATATTCGTACAACAACACAATCATTGGTGGACCCCACAACGGAATTATTGTCGGATTGAGAAAACGACAAAAATATTTTATTAAAAATAACGGCGGAAGTTTTACCATTGTTACTGTTGAACTACTCGGTAGTAAAAGTACAGTAATACGTGTGGTTGCATAGTAGCACACGGTATTGATTATTAATGCTTATGTGAGAAGTCACTCAGTTTGATTCAATTATTGTCAGTTAATAATATGAATTATTTAGCGATAATGGCGTTTTGTTTTATTCGTATTATTAACGTAATAAAACAGAAACATCTTTTTATATAAAACAGAATACTTTATTAAAGTTATTCTATAAATAGAATATATTATATTTTATTTAAAAGATTTTTCTTTAAATATGGACCGTCAGATTAAAGTAATCAATCTGGACCGTTCATGGATTAGTTACTATGCATTCTATTTTTCTATAAATAGCAGCTCATTCCTTCATTATTTCTTACGAATTCACTGAACTCTAGAGAGAGAAACTATAGAGAGAAACTATAGAGAGAGAGAAGAAGAGTATTCTGCTACTTAACTACTTCCTTACTTCAGCTCTTCTTTAAAACGGTAAGGGGTGTTATTCTTTCTTATTCATGAAGAGAACTGTTGTTATTCCATTTCTTATTATTCTGTTAGAATAACCTGTATACGCGGATATACCCTATACTTGGTGACATTCTTCTATTATTCTGTTGGAACATCCTGTCTGTGTGTTTTACACCGGACCTGGTTCCGTTTTTATTATTACTCTGTTGGAACATCCTGTCTGTGTGTTTTACACCGGACCTGGTTCCGTTTTTATTATTATTCTGTTGGAACATCCTGTCTGTGTGTTTTACACCGGACCTGGTTCCGTCTTGTTATTATTCTGTCGGAATATCCTGTCTGTGCGTTTACGCCGGACCTGGTTCCATTATTTATTATTCTGTCGAAATATCCTGTCCGTGCGTTTACGCCGGACCTGGTTCCATTATTTATTATTCTGTTAGAATAACCTGTCTGTGCGGTCTATCGCATGCATGGTGATTTCTTTTGTTATTCCATTCTTTATTATACTCAGTTGGTTAAGTTTTGACTTCTATACTCCATGAAATTTGTGGAATATCCTTGACATTTGCGCTTCATCTAGTATCTATTCATGAAAATATTCTTCTGATCATTCTTGAATTTTACTCCACAAAGTAGTATCATGTTGACAATTTGGACGTTGTTAATTTTTGGATAAATTAATTCTTGAACTTGTTTTATTGAATTCTTATATCATTGTCATCATCCTCATGTTTATATTCTGTTGAAAGTCATCTGTGGCCTGTAGTGCATAGATGGACTTGGTATGATTATGACCAGGGATTATTCGGTGTAATCATGACCGTAATGTTACGAATGATGTGGTAAAAGTCCTCATTGGCCCGTAGTGCATTGATGGACAGTTGTTGGCATGATCATGACCATTGATGAATACACAAATATCATTGGCCCGTAGTGCATGGAATTTGTGGTCGTGACCCTAACGAATATCCTTGGCCGTAGTGCAGGGATGATGTGGGTGATTCGATGATGTGGATTATTTTATTAAGCTGAGTCTCAGCGATCACAGTGTTGGAAAATCTTTTAAATCATAAAAGATAGTAGAGTTTATCTTCTACTTGACTCTCTTAATGGATTGCTTGTTCCGCTGCAGTTAAACTTGATGTCTATTATATTTTATCAGTTTAACATTGTTGAAGGCTAATGATAATTTATTCTGCATTATCTTAGTCATGATATTTCTTACTGGGCTAGTTGAGCTCACCCTTTCTTTCACTGTTCTCTTCAGGAAATGAGAACGTAGCTGGGGCAAGTCGGGGAACGGAGTGATGGTCCGAATAATAGTATTAGTTAGTAGTCCTCACTATTCTATGTAATGGTGTGTTAATAAATGTAATGAGGACTCCTTTTGAGTATGAATACTCTCTAGAAGATAATATTTGTATTCAAACTCACAGTTTATGTTTTGTCGTATTGTACACGACAGTTGTATTAGTAAGTTGTATTTGTATTTTGTACTATGTATCTGACGACCCAAGATGGGTGATGTATACCTAATTTTGGGGGCGTCACAGTTGGTATCAGAGCTTAGGGATATGATCCCTGGCTAGGATGTGAGAATAGAACTAGGAGGGGAGAGACAGGGAATTCATTCGCTAGTATGACCTACCTAAGTTTATTTAGTATTTAATTGGTCGGTCAAAGTATATGGATAATATGTTATATGTTAATTAACCCTTGTTTTGTTGTAGTATTTGCAAATGGCATCCAAAAATGTTGAGATAAACAATGAAGCACATGAGACCATTGAATCACTAACGATCAATGCTCAGGGTAATGTGCAATCAGAGGACAATAATCCTCATGAAAATAATAACACCGATGAAATGGTGAATGATGGGATGGTTAGAGACTTTATGCAATTCATGCAACAACAAAATAACTCTCGGACGGTCACCGCTAAGCAGTTCAAGGAGCAATTCATGCAACAACGGGCGAGAGCGGCTCCTATCCAAAATGAAGGAGGAAACAATGACAACCCACGGTTGGTCACCGCTAAGCAATTCAAGGAGCTAGGACCACCGGAGTTTTTGGGAAAGCCAGAACCACTTAAGGCGGAGACGTGGTTAAAGCAGATCACCAAGATATTTGATATCTTGGGATGCTCCAAGGAGCAAAAGGTTCCCTTTGCCACTTTTATGTTGCGTGAAGAGGCAGATTACTGGTGGAAATCTGAACGTACCCAGCCTGACGCACTCAAGATGTCTTGGGAGAAGTTCCAAGAACTGTTCAATGACAAGTACTTTCTCGAAAGTATTCGTCACATGAAGAAGGTGGAATTTATCAAGTTGGAGCAAAACAACATAACCGTGTCGCAGTACGAAGCCAAGTTTGCCGAGTTGTCCCGATTTGCATCCCACTTGGTGGATAATGAAGAGCGAATGACGCGAATGTTTTTACGAGGTTTGAAACCTGAGATACGTCAACATCTTATTTCTCATAAACTGTGTTTGTATTCAGATGTTGTGAATAGGACTCAGTTAATGGAGCGCGATAACGAGTCAACGCAACCAAAAGAGAGCAGTCGGCAAAATGATAATACCAGTGAGAGCAGTCATCGAAGCGGTGACAACAAGCGTGGAGGGAATCAATAGGCCAGAAATGGTAACCACTTCGGTGGTAATTAGGGCCAAAATAATAAGAATGGTCATTTCAAGAAGAGGAGATTCAACAATGATGGAAAGACGTCAGCACCAGCACCCGTTGTTAAGGAAGGAGAACGACCACCTATCATATGTTTTAAATGCGGAGGGGAGGGGCACATCAGTCCAAACTGCGCGATGCCATCCAAAGCATGCTATAATTATGGAAGAGAAGGTCACTTAGCCCGATTTTGTCGTTCACCGAAGACAAGTTCAGATAGGATGGAGGCACCAAAGACCGTCCCAGAAAAGCCAAAGCCAGTAGTTTAAGAGAGAGCGTTTTTTTCGTGACGAGGAACCTGAATAAAATTATCACGGGTATGTTAGTCATAAACTCTTGCGAAGTCTATACCGTGTTAGATACCGGTTCTACTCACTCTTTTATTTCACCTAGTTGTGTTCAATATTTGAACTTAACTCCGGAGAAATTAGACTTTGATTTCTCTGTTGAAATTCCGTTGGGAGAAACCTTTGTTACCTCCACTATTTATAAATCTTGTTCAAATCAACACTTTCACGTTACCTGTTGATCTTATCTCTTTGAAAATACTTGCATTGATGTGATTTTTGGAAACGATTGATTAACTGCTCATCATGCTTTTCGTAAAGTTGTTAGCTTTCATATTCCTAACCAATCTGTTATGCAAATTCAAAGTAACCAAACCACTAAAGTCAATCATTGTCATATCAAACCATAAGTAAAAATCCCCGTTCCTTTCGCTGTTGACTTCCTGGTGTGGAATGCACCGAAGCTAGACTTTCCGTAGGAGACGTTGTAAATGACGATGACAAGTTGATAGGTATCAATGTGACGTGTTATCCAAGTCTTGGATGAGGGTCACAGTTTTGAACGATATTTCTATTGTTAATAAATTTCTTGACGTATTCTTGAAGACTTCTTAGCCTACCCCAGAGCGTAAAATTGAATTTTGTATTGACCCCAGTACAAAACCCATTTCTTAAACCCTCAAATATTTCTTCAACTAAAACGAACGTATTATGCGCCAAAGACGTTGGCTCGAGCTGTTGAAGATTACGATCGTACCATTCAATAACATCGTAGAAAAGTGAACGTGGTAGCTGACGCGTTGTGTAGAAGATCGTATACGGTTATAAGTGCGAATATTCGAACCCACTTGAAGATAACGACTATACGATTAAAATCGACTTTAATCGATAAAGTTAAAGCCGCTCAAGCTACATACTAAGAGCTGATAAATGTGAAGAAGAAGGTTCAAGAGGGCGTTATTCTAGAAGCAAGAATCGACGAAGAGAGGAAATCTCAACTCTCGATTTAATTGGCCCATTTGAAATCCTAGATGAAGTAGGAACTGTGGCCTTTAGACTCGTTTTACCGCCAAGTATGTTGCGTGTTCAGAACATTTTTTTTTACGTATCGATGTTACGTAAATATGTGGACGACCCGAACCACATTATTAATTTAGAACCAGACGAGATAGCGAAAGATTTAACGTATGAGAAGATACGTGTTAACATCTTGGATAAGAAGGATCATATTCGATGCTCAAAGGTTATACCTCAAGAGTTAGAATTTGAAGTGAAGTCAATGTATCTTCACCTGTTCGGCATACCAGGTATGTACGTAAATTTCGAGGGCGAAATTCCATAAGGAGGGGAGATTGTGAGACCCCAGATTTTATGAATAAATATTTAATTTTCTCGAAATAATTATGGTGTGGATAATAACATCGTAGAAAAGTGAACGTGGTAGCTGACGCGTTGTGTAGAAGATCGTATACGGTTACAAGTGCGAATATTCGAACCCACTTGAAGATAACGACTATACGATTAAAATCGACTTTAATCGATAAAGTTAAAGCCGCTCAAGCTACATACTAAGAGCTGATAAATGTGAAGAAGAAGGTTCAAGAGGGCGTTATTCTAGAAGCAAGAATCGACGAAGAGAGGAAATCTCAACTCTCGATTTAATTGGCCCATTTGAAATCCTAGATGAAGTAGGAACTGTGGCCTTTAGACTCGTTTTACCGCCAAGTATGTTGCGTGTTCAGAACATTTTTTTTTACGTATCGATGTTACGTAAATATGTGGACGACCCGAACCACATTATTAATTTAGAACCAGACGAGATAGCGAAAGATTTAACGTATGAGAAGATACGTGTTAACATCTTGGATAAGAAGGATCATATTCGATGCTCAAAGGTTATACCTCAAGAGTTAGAATTTGAAGTGAAGTCAATGTATCTTCACCTGTTCGGCATACCAGGTATGTACGTAAATTTCGAGGGCGAAATTCCATAAGGAGGAGAGATTGTGAGACCCCAGATTTTATGAATAAATATTTAATTTTCTCGAAATAATTATGGTGTGGATTTGATATAATATTATAGTTGTGGGTATTATTTATAAATTTTACAAAGTATGCAAGTTGTCATATTATATTCGATTGGTCGGGGAATATTCGTTTTAACAGGGAATATTCGTACAACAACACAATCATTAGTGGACCCCACAACAGAATTATTGTCGGATTGAGAAAACGACAAAAATATTTTATTAAAAATAACGGCGGAAGTTTTACCATTGTTACTGTTGAACTACTCGGTAGTAAAAGTACAGTAATACGTGTGGTTGCATAGTAGCACACGGTATTGATTATTAATGCTTATGTGAGAAGTCACTCAGTTTGATTCAATTATTGTCAGTTAATAATATGAATTATTTAGCGATAATGACGTTTTGTTTTATTCGTATTATTAACGTAATAAAACAGAAACATCTTTTTATATAAAACAGAATACTTTATTAAAGTTATTCTATAAATAGAATATATTATATTTTATTTAAAAGATTTTTCTTTAAATATGGACCGTCAGATTAAAGTAATCAATCTGGACCGTTCATGGATTAGTTACTATGCATTCTATTTTTCTATAAATAGCAGCTCATTCCTTCATTATTTCTTACGAATTCACTGAACTCTAGAGAGAGAAACTATAGAGAGAAACTATAGAGAGAGAGAAGAAGAGTATTCTGCTACTTAACTACTTCCTTACTTCAGCTCTTCTTTAAAACGGTAAGGGGTGTTATTCTTTCTTATTCATGAAGAGAACTGTTGTTATTCCATTTCTTATTATTCTGTTAGAATAACCTGTATACGCGGATATACCCTATACTTGGTGACATTCTTCTATTATTCTGTTGGAACATCCTGTCTGTGTGTTTTACACCGGACCTGGTTCCGTTTTTATTATTACTCTGTTGGAACATCCTGTCTGTGTGTTTTACACCGGACCTGGTTCCGTTTTTATTATTATTCTGTTGGAACATCCTGTCTGTGTGTTTTACACCGGACCTGGTTCCGTCTTGTTATTATTCTGTCGGAATATCCTGTCTGTGCGTTTACGCCGGACCTGGTTCCATTATTTATTATTCTGTCGAAATATCCTGTCCGTGCGTTTACGCCGGACCTGGTTCCATTATTTATTATTCTGTTAGAATAACCTGTCTGTGCGGTCTATCGCATGCATGGTGATTTCTTTTGTTATTCCATTCTTTATTATACTCAGTTGGTTAAGTTTTGACTTCTATACTCCATGAAATTTGTGGAATATCCTTGACATTTGCGCTTCATCTAGTATCTATTCATGAAAATATTCTTCTGATCATTCTTGAATTTTACTCCACAAAGTAGTATCATGTTGACAATTTGGACGTTGTTAATTTTTGGATAAATTAATTCTTAAACTTGTTTTATTGAATTCTTATATCATTGTCATCATCCTCATGTTTATATTCTGTTGAAAGTCATCTGTGGCCTGTAGTGCATAGATGGACTTGGTATGATTATGACCAGGGATTATTCGGTGTAATCATGACCGTAATGTTACGAATGATGTGGTAAAAGTCCTCATTGGCCCGTAGTGCATTGATGGACAGTTGTTGGCATGATCATGACCATTGATGAATACACAAATATCATTGGCCCGTAGTGCATGGAATTTGTGGTCGTGACCCTAACGAATATCCTTGGCCGTAGTGCAGGGATGATGTGGGTGATTCGATGATGTGGATTATTTTATTAAGCTGAGTCTCAGCGATCACAGTGTTGGAAAATCTTTTAAATCATAAAAGATAGTAGAGTTTATCTTCTACTTGACTCTCTTAATGGATTGCTTGTTCCGCTGCAGTTAAACTTGATGTCTATTATATTTTATCAGTTTAACATTGTTGAAGGCTAATGATAATTTATTCTGCATTATCTTAGTCATGATATTTCTTACTGGGCTAGTTGAGCTCACCCTTTCTTTCACTGTTCTCTTCAGGAAATGAGAACGTAGCTGGGGCAAGTTGGGGAACGGAGTGATGGTCCGAATAATAGTATTAGTTAGTAGTCCTCACTATTCTATGTAATGGTGTGTTAATAAATGTAATGAGGACTCCTTTTGAGTATGAATACTCTCTAGAAGATAATATTTGTATTCAAACTCACAGTTTATGTTTTGTCGTATTGTACACGACAGTTGTATTAGTAAGTTGTATTTGTATTTTATACTATGTATCTGACGACCCAAGATGGGTGATGTATACCTAATTTTGGGGGCGTCACAACTTGCGCGGTGATCACTAACGCCCCTTCATGCGGATCAATGGGCTCCAAAGGATAGTCTGCATCTGTAAAGGATATAATGGTTCCTGGAAAGGGCCTATCAATTTTTGGAGGAGCATCTGATACGGTCATAACCGAATCCAGATACCCCCTTCTCTTCTTTCCTGCCAACTTTCCAGACGATCTCCCTGTTATTACGTCAATGACATGCCTTGGTGGCTAGTTCGGGGTGGGCTGTACAGGAGGATTCGTTTGAACTGTCTGAACGGCGCGATCGGCACTCTGTTGATTCTTCTCGGCCACATATTGGACTAACAGACCGCTCTGGATCTTCTTTTCCACAAAATCCTTCAGATTACAACACTCGTTGGTGCCATGGCTTGCGGCTTGATGATAGTTGCAATATTTCCAAGAGTTGCCCTGTCCTGTCCTATAATTGTCCCGTGGTGGCTCAAAGAACGGTTGGTTCCTGATTTGGTCCAGAATCACCGATCTATCTGTGTTTAGTTTGGTATAAACCTTATTCACCTTCGTGGCGAAAATAGGCGGACGAGTATCTCCTTGTCGCCATGAATTATTGTACTTCTTAGAACGGCTTTCCGACCTATCATTGTACCCCCCCCCCCCGTCTTCTTCTGATCATCCCGGGTTTTAGGGACATCTGCCTCCTTCATCTGTTCCGAAGAGGAATGCTTCAAGCTACTCATAGCCTCTTCCACAACGATATAGCCTTCTGCCTTATCGAATGCCTCTGCCAGGCTCTTCGGATGATTGAACATCAGCTTTCTCACCAGCTTCTCCGACTTCACTAAATCCAAACCGTTCTGAAATAATCCCACAGCTTGGAGATCATTCAAATCTGATACCTGACCAACGGCTTCCCGGAACCTTTTCACATACTGACCCAAAGACTCGTTAGTGTACTGTCTGACCTGTGCCAAATAGCCCGTGGGTTTTCCTCTTCTTCGGTTACTCCCAAAACGAGCGTGGAACTTGTCGCAGAGTTCGGACCATGATGAAATTGAATCTGCTGGCAAAGTCCCCATCCACTGCCTCGCATCCTTTCTTAACGTCGTAACGAACATGTGACATTTAGCAGCGTCAGTGAAATCGTAGTAGTCCATTAACCGGTCAAATGCTTGGCTATGGTCGTAAGGGTCTCCCGAACCATCGTAACTTTCCATGTGATGCAACTTCTTAGAGGTGTCCGCCTTCTCCTTAAGAATATCCGAGGAAAATGGGGATGCTTTCTTTCCCAGAATATCCTTTACCTGTTGGACCTCAGCCAACTGCTTCTGGAGCGCCTTCAGCTCTTTTACCAGGTACTCTACTCCTTCCAGTTGTGACGACACTTCCTTCTCCGATGACTCTCTCCTTTTTTGAGTAGATCGGTCGTTAACCATAACAGCCCCAATCTTCGAAGGACTTTTACGACGACGGTCCTCTGAGTGAAGTACCCGACTTTCGGGTGTACGGCCCCTAGATCTGCTTCGCCTCTGGGTCCGATGACTATGGTGAGAATGTGCAACAATGAGTGCCCTTTTCATGCTCTCTGGAGTCCGTTCTCTGGATCGGCCTCTCCGATCACTGCGGATCTGCCCCCTAGGGGCGTCATGATGGAGTGTTTCCTTCGATCTTCGAGGAGTAGGGCTCCTCGATCTTTTCCTCTCCCGACGTTGGCCCTGAATTTCATGTTCCGAATGAACCGACTCCTTACCACTTCGATGCCCACGCTTTTTGGGCTGAACATAACTGGACGCTTCATCTCTCAACTCTTCCATCCGGGACATCTGCTTGGCTATATCCTGCCTCTACTTCATAAGTGACTCCATGGCCCTATCTGCTTCTTCGGCCATCTTAGCCAATCGGGAGGTCTTTTCGTCATGGTCTAGTTGTTTCTGGCCGTGACCAGACTCTTTATCCGTCGTGAAGATTAACCTCTTCTTAGCTTTGCCCACGGCCCTTGGACGAGAATCTCCATGTGATCGCTTGGACGCTGTGCTAGCATGAGCACTTAGTGTAGGCCCCACACAATCTCTAGCAGAAACTCGTGGTGGTGAATCACCGACAGTTATCGGCTGTCCCTCAGGCGTATCTGCTCTGCTCTTCCCCATCTTTGAGAGTGTAGAACAAATGAATATTTGTGATTGAAAGCTCTAGAACACTAGAACTCAGCCCTTCTTCTAGCGCCAATGTTAACGCCAAGATCTTTGATGACGTCCCAATCACGTAAGACGTCCTAATCCTGCACAGTAAACACGATCAACACCAAAAGCTTGACGGCTGGACCGTCGGGGGATAGCTCCGGCGTGAGAGTCAATACAGGCGTTCAAGGTTTAACAATGGAGGATGTAAAATGTCTAATGTGTTGAGCTAGATGAAAAGTGTATGCGTACCTTTTGTTAGGAGACCCCCTTGCTAGGTTATACTCTCATACTCGATTTTTTGTGCCACCAACCGTGATCTGACACCGCCCCCTGCTTCTCTATGGTCTCAGCCGTGTGCATGCAGGTTATCACCCTTTTTCCACTGTTTCTGCCGCCGGCCGGATAAAATCCCATCTACATTAATGATCTGCAGACTTTTGGTCAACTGCTCTCCTTTTTCATCATTACCAGTCAAAGTCTTAGATACTAAGAGATTTTATGGACCGACCGCTTGATCCAGCCCAATGATTATAAGATTTAATAGTAAAGGTCCATTAGGCTAATTAAATGGATGGGCCCAATCCGCCTGGCCCAATAAAGGAAATATCATGACCCAACAATATTCATATAAAATCTTCTTCTTCTTCTTCTCCATAACTTTTGTACTCGTATTTCTCTCTCTCTCTTCTTCTTCTTCTTCTTCTTCTTCATCACAGTTGTTAGACTAATTAACTAATTGGTGGCGTAAATTAATTATTTTTTAATTTATTTTTGATGCACTTGTTAATCAACAAATCACACAGTTGAATACGCGACTTTCTCTCTCCAACTCTCTCACAACTGAAAGGATTATAGTTTCTCTTTCTAAGGTCTGCTTCTAATTTTTGTTAATTCTCATTCTACCAATTAATTGTCAATTTGATCATATATATACGCTATGTTTCTAACAGAATGAAGTATTGATTGTTTGGGTTTGTGTTGTTTTTATGTTTTGTACAGAATGATTGATACAAAGAAGAAGGATAGAAAGAGGAAAAGAATCACAGAGAGTGATTTTATTAAGGACTTGAAGAAATTTATTTGGGTTTGTGAAGTTAGATTCTAATTTTGATGTTCTTGTAGTTAAGACAGAAGCTCAAGTTCATAGCCAGAAGATATTTTTAACCCAAAATTTTTTAAAGGTGTGCTAATTTAAATTTTGTTATTGTTACTATCATATAACTGTTTGGTTACTTCTGCATTATGTTTTGGTTTCTGTTATTTGTGATTCGGATACCATTTTTGTTACCTTGATTTGGTCTTTTGGTTATTTTTTTATGTTGTTATGGTTACCATATATTTACTTAGTATACATGGTTGACTAAATTGATTTTGGTGTACATGTTGTTTATGTATTGGTTACCATTAAAACATGTTTTGGTTACTATCATATAAATATTTGGTTACTTCTTTAGTATATTTTTGGTTATTGTTAGTTTCTGATTTGGATTCTATTTTTGTTTCCTTTAGTTGGGATTTTGTTTACTGTTTTTTGTTATTCTGGTTACCATGTATTTGCTTAGTATATATGGGTTGACTAAACTGTGTTTGGTCTATATGTTGTTTATGTATTGGTTACCATTAATATATGTTTTGGTTATTAACATATAACTGTTTGGTTACTTCATTAGTATATTTTTTGTTGTTGTTGGCTTATGATTTGGATACCATTTTTTTCCCTCAATTGGGATTTTGGTTACTTTTATATGTTATTTTGGTTCCAATGTATTTGCTTAGTATATATTGATTGACTAAACTGGGTTTGGTATACATGTTGTTTATGTGTTAGTTGCCATTAAAACATGGTTTGGTTACTATCATGTAACTGTTTGGTTACTTCTATAGTATATTTTTTGGTATACATGTTTTTGTTTTGGTGACCTTTAAATTATGTTTTGGTTAATATTATATATAACTATTTGTTTACTACATAAAATGGTCTGTACTACATGTTGTTTATATTTTGGTCACCATTAGATTATATAATATAACTTTTTGGTTACTGCTTTATTATGGTATGGTTAATGTTATATTATGATATGATAACTATTATTGTGCAGTCAATGTGGGATTTTGGTTATTTGTTATAGTCTGTTTTGGCTACTGTGTAATTGTTATATTATGTTTTGGTTAGTATGTTATTATTTATTGGTCACTACGTAACTGTTTATGTTATAAATATTGTTTATACCTGGTTACTAATGACTGTGTAAATCTGATTTTGTGTATTTGCAGTTATGAGATCTTTACTATGATGAATGCAACAGAAAATTCACCGAAAAAGTTATATATTGGTGTGACATGGAAGTCCCCAGCATTATTATCAAGAAATTGAACCCAAGTCAGTTGGAGAAGTTTAAGGCATCATTAGTTTGTGGATGTATTATTTCTGTAAATAATAAACCCAAGTCATAATAAACTATGTATTTGATTGGATATACAGGTTGTTTCTGTTTTGGTTACCATTAAAACATGTTCTGGTTACTTTCATATAACTATTTGGTTACTTCTTTATTATGTTTTGGTTACTATTACCTTATGGTTTGGCTACAATTATTGTGTCCTCAATGTGGGATTTCAAATACTTTTATTTTTTATTCTGGTTAATATATAATTGTTTAGTATACATGGATTGTCTAAACTGAGTTTCATTACATGATGTTTCTATTTTGGTTACCATTAAAATCTATTCAGGTTACTATCATATAATTATGTGGTTACTATTTTATTATGTTACATTATGATTACTTTATTAGTAATCAGATAGTTACAAGCTTAAATTAGAACAAACATTAATTGTTAAATGTACATGTGTGAGTGTCCTATTTATCTACAAGCTTGTTAGTAACCAGATAATTATCATAGATAATTATCATAGAAAGTTACAAGCTTGTTTGTAACCAGATAATTATAAACTTGTATCAAGACTATTATAAAGTGTTAAAGGTATATGTTTTATTTATACCTTGTCATCATGATAGAATAAGAAACTCCAATTAAGAGTTCTCATTTATATATATGATGGTCACTTATAGATCTCATATTAAAATAAAAATAGCTTAAGAGGTGCAGTTGGTAACCAAACCTGCATATAAGGGTAACCATTTTAGTTTTTGTTAGTAACCAAATAATTAAAAACTTATATCAGAACAATTATCAAGTGCTTAATGTACATGTGAGGGTTTTCATTTATCTAGCTGGTGAATACTTTTAAATTACGTAGTTATAAAAATTATTTGGAAATGGTCCATGCTAGTTGGTAACTAAATATGAATATAGAGGTAACCATTTTATTTTAGATGGGTAATCAAATTTACATAAAAATGTATCAGAACAGTTACCAATTGTTCAATGTATATGTTTACTTTATATTGACAACTCATGATGGAATCAAAAATCAAAATATTAATCAATAACAATTTTAGTTACTGTACACCATCAAAAATGTTACTAACCATGTGGTTAATGGTTACTAACAGTAAATAATTATATATTCTTGTATTTACACTCTTTTTGTTTATGTTCCGTTGAAGTAAAGCACAACTGGAATCATCTCCATAGTCTAACAACTGAATAAACATTCTAAAGTAACCAAATCAATATTAGACAGTAACCAAACTGCATAATCTTAGTAACCAAAACATAAACAACATTTTTACATGCCATTTTAAAGGCCTAAATGATAGAATTTGACCAAAAAACCATGCACATCACGAGCAAAGCTGGTGACTTTTGATCGTTGGCCCATTTCCAATGAAATTAGGCTCCGAAAACGTCAAAATCTGACACTCCAAACTTGACAAAAATTACCAAATTGTCACTAGATCAAATCTTTCCATAACTATAAAAAACATCAGTACAAGTGTATGTAACGACCCCAAAATAGATCCATTCCATCCAACCTATTCTGAGTCGCCAAATACATGGTACAGAAAACAACTATAACTTTATTACAACAATTGTCGTGCAAAATACAACAACACATATGCTGTGAGTTTGGATACAAATATATACCAAATATGACTCATGTTCCAACCGTGGACATCACCTCACAATGACACCTTACATAAAGGTATAGTCAAAAATTGTTTTAGAAATTAGAATCTTTGGGAAGTGCTCAAGGAAACCTTCGTACATGGGAGGCCATGTTTCTAGGTTGTGATAGATATCATATGGCCACAGAATTATCCTTGGTTTACCCAATAGACCCCAAAGAAAAACGAGAAGATTACTATCATATTCTTCCCAATGGTGAGTCTTCTCTTGACTTATCATTATCTCCACTGTCTCTAATTGAGAATTATACTTCAAACAAACACCAAGATTATATAGGTAGTGCTCGTATATATACTCAGCAAGTGGATGAGCACATCTGTAAGACCCCGAATTTTATGAAATAAAATTATTCAATTTTTCTATTTAGTAAATGGTTAAATTGATAAAAATTTAAAGTTATGGGTGAAATATGAATTTTTTTTCAAAATAAGCAAGTGGTTATAAAATAATCATTGTTGTCGGGGAATATTCGTTTGGTCGTGGAATATTCTTTCTGTCGGGGAATATTCGTACGACAGCGCAGCTATTTGTGGGCCCTATAACGGAAAACGGTCGGATGAAGATAACGACAAAATTTGAGTTTTACAAATAACGGCGTAGTTGTTACCGTTAACACTGTTGGAATACCCGGTGGTTAAAATACAGTAATACGCGTTATTGCACAGTAGCACACGGTATTGCATAGTATTTTTGAAATTATTGATTCTTACGTAAGAAGGCACTACTCAATAATTGTTACAGTAATTACTGTTCAATATTTTATTTTATTGATTCAATAATTGCTACGTTGAAATTTTATATTATTGTTGTTCAATAATTGTTGCTGCACAGTATTTCCCATTATCAGATCAATAATTCATATTATTTGAATAATATTATTAGATAACATTATTGGCAATGACTAGAAAGTTCTGTCTAAGGAGAGGTTTGGTCACCTAATTGCGCGCCAGTAAGGAGAAATTCTTATTGGAAAGCCCCCTCTTTCCTGGGAACGGCCTGGTTGTCATAAATGTGATTCTGTAATATTATTTGTGAATAATTAATTATTGATTTATATGATATGAAAATATTTATTTTATGTGGATATAAATGAGGGATATATTTTTGTGGTTAAAAATGAAGGAGTTAATGTTGAGGTTTTTATCAGTATTTTTGTCGGAATGGAGGTATTAAAAATCAGGGTTTTTGAGATATTTTGCGGGGGTTATAATTTTTAATCCGACCGTTGGATCGTGGTAATTTTTGGATATGTTATACATATATAAGTTGAGTATATGCCCACAAATTTTGAACCGTTAAAAATGAACGTATGATTTATTATGAATTTTACGAGATGACTGGTTCAGAAATTGTTGAATTTTCGGAGTTTATCATTTTGGTAGAAAATTCTAGAATTGGTGGGCCCCACTTGTGGTTGGTGAAGAAATGTGCTGAATTATATTTCAAATGTGGTGGGTGGGAATAGTAGCAGGTAAAGCCATCAGGTTGCAGGTCAAACCTACCAAAATTTTCCTATAAATAGAGGGCTAAGTTAGAATTGAAAATCACACCAGAAACATAAGCTTTCTCTCTTTCTCTCTCTAGATTATTGAGTGTATTTTGTGAGTATTTAGATACTTGGTGAGTTGCTATTCATCAGTGCAAGTTTCCTTCAGCCTTATACCGATCAGAAGTACTGCTCTTTTGAGGTAAGGGATAGTAAGGGATTTTAAGGGTTGTTATGATTTTCAGTTTCGTAATTTTTCTGAACTTCAAAAATTCTGGAAAAATTTGAAATGATATTTTGATGAGTTTTATTGATTGTGTCCAAAAATGGTGATTTTTGGATGTATAGATTAAGAGTTATGAATTTTATGAGAAAAGACTATTTTAAAAGTAACAGCTTATAATTCCTTGTGGTTAACTCCAAAATTGATGAAATTTTTATTGGGAGTACATGTATATGATAGAAGTATACTCTGTGAATTTCAGAATTTTTAGATAAAAGTATAATTTTTGATAAATGTCTAAATATTCGGCTATTTTGGCCATATAAAAAATAGTAAATGACTTTTAAAAATTCTGAAAAAAATATATGTTCACTATGGACTATATTATGCTAAATCCCAGAAAAGAAATATTTTTGGAACTGATTTGGTATTTTTCATGAAAATGGTCTAGTTATGAGTAAATGAATTAAATATGTTTTGTGAAGAAAGAAAATTGGAAAATAGGATTTTATGGCTTGAGAATCCTATATGAGGTATATGCAGATTTTTGATGAGGGTTTTGGTTATTGATGATGAAATTGTAAGAGTTGGCATTTTATGATGATTAAATGCATTAATTAGTAAAGTGTAAACAATTAAAATAATTGTTTATAAATTTAAGTAATGTTATTCTTTCAATATCATTATACCGAAATATTGGTATGGATTTTATTGTGGAATTTCTATCTTTTGTGTCGGGGTTACTATTCATGAGTTACTATTCACGATTTACTATCATGAGTTACGAATATTACTCTTGAGATTAAAACTATATGTTGATCATATTATTTTTATCATCATATATAACATTTTTATAACCCTGATGTTGAAATTCTCTTTCACTGGAGTGTAAAGATGGGTAGATTATTGGTATGATCATGACTAGGGTTCTCTTTGGCCTGTAGTGCAAAGTTGAATTGTGACTGGTATGATCATGACCATTGAATTTATAATTGAATATCTTAAGCTTAAGTGCAAAGGTGAATTGATCAACATGGTTATAATTATTGTTTATATAAATTCTGAAATGATTATATATTTCTTTGAGATATGAATATATTTGGCCTGTAGTGCAAATATGAATTGTTGATGAATATCTTTGGCATGTAGTGCAAAGATGGTCTGTTGATGAATATCTTTGGCCTGTAGTGCAAAGATGAACTGTTGTTGAATATCTTTGGCCCGTAGTGCAAAGATGGTTTGTTGATGAATATCTTTGGCCCGTAGTGCAAAGATGGATTTGTTAGTATGATTATAAACAGGAACTGTGATTTGGTATAACCATGATCTTTGATGTTTCAGGTAAAGACAGGTGATGAAAATATTCTTCGTCCTGGGTGCGAAGAAAAATTTATAGTCACAATTATGATTATGAGTTATTCATATGATTGTGGAAAGGAACTGTTGAGTGATGTTACATGGATAAAACATTGTTGGTGGATTTTTAACATGGAAAGATAATAGACTTTATAGTCTATTTGACTCTTCTAATGGATTGCTCGTTCCGCTGCAACTATGGTTGAAATTTTTATCATTTACCATATGTTCTAAATCTCTGATTTATTGTTGATGAAGGCTATTGATAATTGAATTATCTTTAGTCATGATATTCTTTACTGAGCTAGTTGTGCTCACTCTTTTGCTTCACAATTCCTTTCAGGTAATAAGAGTGTAGCTGGGTAAAGCGGGGGTAACAAGGGAATAGAACGGTGGTCGTCATTTAGTAGTTATATTTGGTGAAGAAAATAGGGTGAGGCGAACCCAACGTTGGAAGGGTGTTTTGTCACTATCATACAAGATGTCTAATGACATACAACCTCGTGTCATCATAAGACAGAGTTGTGCTCATCCACTTGCTGAGTATATCTATGGGCACTACCTATATAATCGTGTTGTTTGTTTGAAGTATAATTCTCAATTAGAGACAGTGGAGATAACGATAAGTCAAGAGAAGACTCACCATTGGGAAGAATATGATAGTAATCTTCTCATTTTTCTTTGGGGTCTATTGGGTCAACCAAGGATAATTCTGTGGCCATATGATATCTATCATAACCTAGACGCGTGGCCTCCCATGTACGAAGGTTTCCTTGAGCACTTCCCAAAGATTCTAATTTCTAAAACAGTTTTTGACTATACCTTTATGTAAGGTGTTATTGTGAGGTGATGTCCACGGTTGGAACATGAGTCACATTTGGTATATATTTGTATCCAAACTTACAGCATATGTGTTGTTGTATTTTGCACGACAATTGTTGTAATAAAGTTACAGTTATTTTCTATACCATGTATTTGGCGACTCAGAATAGGTTGGATGGAATGGACCTATTTTGGGGTCGTTACATTTGGTATCAGAGCTTAGGGATATGATTTCTGGCGGAGATCGGGGAATATAACTAGGAGGGGAGAGATGAGTAAATCCTTCGCTAGTGTGTCCTACCTAAGCTTATTTGTTGGTCAGTCATAATATCAGGATATTATGTGATATGTTAATTTGTTCAATTAACCCTTGTTTTGAAGCTGTATTTTAGAATGATATCTGAAATACAGGAGATGAGCAATGGAGAAATCATGATGACAGGAAAGATGGAATCTGAAATGAAAGCAAGGTATTCTCAACTCTTTGAAATACCAGGTACGTAAATTTCGGGGACGAAATTTCATAAGGAGGGGAGATTGTAAGACCCCGAATTTTATGAAATAAAATTATTCAATTTTTCTATTTAGTAAATGGTTAAATTGATAAAAATTTAAAGTTATGGGTGAAATATGAATTTTTTTCAAAATAAGCAAGTGGTTATAAAATAATCATTGTTGTCGGGGAATATTCGTTTGGTCGTGGAATATTCTTTCTGTCGGGGAATATTCGTACGACAGCGCAGCTATTTGTGGGCCCCATAACGAAAACTGTCGGATGAAGAAAACGACAAATTTGAGTTTTTACAAATAACGGCGTAGTTGTTACCGTTAACACTGTTGGAATACCCGGTGGTTAAAATACAGTAATACGCGTTATTGCACAGTAGCACACGGTATTGCATAGTATTTTTGAAATTATTGATTCTTACGTAAGAAGGCACTACTCAATAATTGTTACAGTAATTACTGTTCAATATTTTATTTTATTGATTCAATAATTGCTACGTTGAAATTTTATATTATTGTTGTTCAATAATTGTTGCTGCACAGTATTTCCCATTATCAGATCAATAATTCATATTATTTGAATAATATTATTAGATAACATTATTGGCAATGACTAGAAAGTTCTGTCTAAGGAGAGGTTTGGTCATCTAATTGCGCGCCAGTAAGGAGAAATTCTTATTGGAAAGCCCCCTCTTTCCTGGGAACGGCCTGGTTGTCATAAATGTGATTCTGTAATATTATTTGTGAATAATTAATTATTGATTTATATGATATGAAATATTTATTTTATGTGGATATAAATGAGGGATATATTTTTGTGGTTAAAAATGAAGGAGTTAATGTTGAGGTTTTTATCAGTATTTTTGTCGGAATGGAGGTATTAAAAATCAGGGTTTTTGAGATATTTTGCGGGGGTTATAATTTTTAATCCGACCGTTGGATCGTGGTAATTTTTGGATATGTTATACATATATAAGTTGAGTATATGCCCACAAATTTTGAACCGTTAAAAATGAACGTATGATTTATTATGAATTTTACGAGATGACTGGTTCAGAAATTGTTGAATTTTCGGAGTTTATCATTTTGGTAGAAAATTCTAGAATTGGTGGGCCCCACTTGTGGTTGGTGAAGAAATGTGCTGAATTATATTTCAAATGTGGTGGGTGGGAATAGTAGCAGGTAAAGCCATCAGGTTGCAGGTCAAACCTACCAAAATTTTCCTATAAATAGAGGGCTAAGTTAGAATTGAAAATCACACCAGAAACATAAGCTTTCTCTCTTTCTCTCTCTAGATTATTGAGTGTATTTTGTGAGTATTTAGATACTTGGTGAGTTGCTATTCATCAGTGCAAGTTTCCTTCAGCCTTATACCGATCAGAAGTACTGCTCTTTTGAGGTAAGGGATAGTAAGGGATTTTAAGGGTTGTTATGATTTTCAGTTTCGTAATTTTTCTGAACTTCAAAAATTCTGGAAAAATTTGAAATGATATTTTGATGAGTTTTATTGATTGTGTCCAAAAATGGTGATTTTTGGATGTACAGATTAAGAGTTATGAATTTTATGAGAAAAGACTATTTTAAAAGTAACAGCTTATAATTCCTTGTGGTTAACTCCAAAATTGATGAAATTTTTATTGGGAGTACATGAATATATGATAGGAGTATACTCTGTGAATTTCAGAATTTTTAGATAAAAGTATAATTTTTGATAAATGTCTAAATATTTGGCTATTTTGGCCATATAAAAAATAGTAAATGACATTTGAACATATATTTTTCTCAGAATTTTTAAAAGTCATTTACTATTTTTCATATGGCCAAAATAACCGAAATATTTAGACATTTATCAAAAATTGTACTTTGTCTAAAAATTCTGAAATTTACAGAGTATACTTCTATCATATACATGTACTCCCAATAAAAATTTCATCATTTTGGAGTTAACCACAAGGAATTATAAGCAGTTACTTTTAAATAGTCTTTTCTCATAAAATTCATAACTCTAAATCTATACATCCAAAAATCACCATTTTTGACACAATCAAGAAAACTCATCAAAATATCATTTCAAATTTTTCAGAATTTTTGAAGGTCAGAAAAATTACGAAACTGGAAAATATAACAACCCTTAAAATCCCTTACTATCCCTTTACTATCCCTTACAATCTCTTACCTCAAAGAGCAGCACTTCAGATTGGATATCGGATATGACGCTGAAGGAAACTCGCACTGATGAATAGCAACTCACCAAATATCTAAATACTCACAAAATACACTCAATAATCTAGAGAGAGAAAGAGAGAAAGCTTATGTTTTGGTGTGATTTTCAATTCTAACTTAGCCCTCTATTTATAGGAAAATTTTGGTAGGTTTGACCTGCAACCTGATGGCTTTACCTGCTATTATTCCCACCCACCACATTTGAAATATAATTCAGCATATTTCTTCACCAACCCACAAGTGGGGCCCACCAATTCTAGAATTTTCCACCAAATGATAAACTCCGAAAATTCAACAATTTCTGAACCAGTCATCTCGTAAAATTCATAATAAATCATACGTTCATTTTTAACGGTTCAAAATTTATGGATATATACTCACTTATATATGTATAACATATCCAAAAATTACCACGATCCAACGGTCGGATTAAAAATTATAACACCCGCAATATTTCTCAAAAACCCTGATTTGATTTTTAATATCTCCATTCCGATAAAATACTGATAAAACACCTCAACATTAACTCCTTCATTTTTAACCACAAAAATATATCCCTCATTTATATCCACATAAAATAAATATTTTCTTATCATATGAATCAATAATTAATTATTCACAAATAATATTACAGAATCACATTTATGACAACCAGGCCGTTCCCAGGAAAGAGGGGGCTTTCCAATAAGGATTTCTCCTTACTGGCGCGCAATTAGATGACCAAACCTCTCCTTAGACAGAACTTTCTAGACATTGCCAATAATGTTATCTAATAATATTATTCAAATAATATGAATTATTGATCTGATAAAGGAAAATACTGTGCATCAACAATTATTGAACAACAATAATATAAAATTTCAACGTAGCAATTATTGAATCAATAAAATAAAATATTAAACAGTAATTACTGTAACAATTATTGAGTAGTGCCTTCTTACGTAAGAAATCATAATTTCAAAAATACTATGCAATACCGTGTGCTACTGTGCAATAACGCGTATTACTGTATTTTTAATCACCGGTATTCCAACAGTGTTAACGGTAACAACTACGCCGTTATTTGTAAAAATTCAAATTTGTCGTTTTCTTCATTCGACAGTTATTCTGTTATGGGGCCCACAAATAGCTACGCCGTCGTACGAATATTCCCCGACAGAAAGAATATTCCACGACCAAACGAATATTCCCCGACAACAATGATTATTTTATAACCACTTGCTTATTTTGAAAAAAAATTTCATATTTCTCCCATAACTTTAAAATTTTATCAATTTAACCATTTACTGAATAAAAAAAATGAATACTTTTATTTCATAAATTCGGGGTCTTACAGTGTACATTAATATTATTCATTAACCAAATAAACATTATACAGTAACAAATTAAATAGTATACAGTAACCAATATATATAATCAGATTAACAGTTGTATGAAGGTAACCAATGTAGTCAATAAGTAACTACCAATATAAAAAAAATAATTATAAATCACAATAACATTATACAGTAACCAAATAAATACCTTACAGTATCTAAATACATATTAGACAGTAACCAATATATATGGTAATATTACTGTTAGCTTATGGCTGTAAAGTAACCAACTCAATGTCAGACAGTAACCAAAATACATAATGTTAGTAACCAGAACATTGAACTGAGGGTAATATTGTGACGAACGATAATTTTTATAAATTAATTTTAAATATTTATTGAATTAAATAAATATTTTCGATGATTTTAATTATTAGATTTAATAATTAATTGATGCAATTGTGGTAGATTAATTTAATATATGTGTTACATTATATAAATTAATGTGGAGAATAATTATGATTCAAATATGTAATTATGTGAGCTTAATGAATTAAATGAATTATTTATTAAACATGATGTTACTTTAATTAATTTAATTATTAATTAGGGATTTAATAAATTGTCATCATTTATTAATGAGATATTTAATTATGTGACTATGTGAATTTATGAGAAATTATTATATTTTATTTAAATTAAATTAAATAAAATATGAGATTTATTTTATAAGGTGTGTGACATTAATTAAACTATATGATAAAAGGTTTATTAAAATAAAGAGTTTTTAACTTAGTTGCTAGCCAAACATGGCACAAGAGGGTTAAGGTCAGTTAACCCATGACTGGGTAACTGACCACCAACGCGCGTCTGATCCTTCCTATTTGAATACGACATATTTTTCTTTTCTTTCATTATCTTTCTAAGTCTGATAAAAATACCAGAGAGAGTTTGAGAAGAATTGTGAGAAAGTTTGCTTGGTGTTTGAGAAAAGTCTGAGAAAGAGTTTCAATTCATCTCATATATATACCTTATACTCTGGGTAATCTCTCCTTCCCAAATTTATAATTTACGTCTTTTAGTTTTCATAGAAATATGGCTTTCAAACCTCTGTTATACCTCTGTAATTGAGAAATTATGTTGTTATATGATATATGTAATAATACGAGTAGCATAACATGTTTTTATATATATATATATATATATGCATGATTCCATATCATCAATCATAATTTTACGTCGTATTGATTGCTGCAAAATTACAGAGTTTGGGTTTTGGCCTTATGGCCTTATACGTGAAATTTTTATGTAGTGATCGTATAGTATCCCTAAATTTACACTCCTATATTATTGTGCATGTTAATACGAAGAGACCAAACTTTAAATGAACGAATTTGGCTTTATAACGAATCTGTGGCGTTGAATTTTAGGAATTATTTTTAAAAACTTCAAGAACATCAAGAACAGTCCATTTTACATGATTTAATTTGTTATTGGGTTTTAAATGGTTAAAATCACTTTACAAAGGTGGGTTATGTTTATGTATAAATTATAACATGTGGGTATGTGTAATTTGGTGAAATTAGTGTTAAAAATGTGTTGATTTCGCTGAACTCTGTGTTCTTCGCGAACTGGGAAACAGATTCTGGGGTCTCGCGCCGCGGCGAACTCCAGAACTGAAGTCCCGCGCCGCAGCGCCAAGAGCCAGTACAAACGTGGCGCCGCAGCGCCACTCTCCAGAATGTCCAGAAATGTAATTTTTTTAAATGTTAAGTCTTGCAATGTGTTAGTAACTTAATGTAATAAACTGTAAACATTAGAAATATAATGAAATGATAAAATAGTTGTTTAAACATGTAAATAACATAATTACATATGATTTAAATTATGAATACATAATTAGCTTGATAATTTATGAAGTACAAATTATGTGACAAAGTGGTAAATTGATTAAGTATAGTCAATAATCAAAGTAGACAAAGATAATGGGTTTATGTTGATTAGTTAAGTTATAATTAACTGGTATATAAATGTGAATGGTATGTAGGATTTAAATCAAATAACGTGCTTAGTTAAAGTGTAATCTACGCACGAGGCAAGTTTTCCTAACCCTATTTAATTCATATTGTTCAAGTTTATTATTTACCTCGAGTAAATTATCATTACTATCATTCAAGTTCAATGTTATATTAAAGATTGATTATCTTTCAAAGTATGATTCAGTTATACAATAATTGTCCTATTTTATACTTTTGAGAATATTATTCAAATCGAATATCAATTATTGTTGAACCTTATTAGACTAGTGAAACCTTAATGATTCAACTAGTCCTTAGTTGATGAGCGTTCTAAATTCAGAACCTTTGATGAATTATCCAAACCAACTTCCTTTGGTACGGACTCGAACGTCAAACTGAGATGAACAACCCTGTATAGGGGATTATTTACGCTTTAGCGTTAAGATATTGTGCACAGTATGGTACTAAGGGCTGATCCCCCTAAGTATGAGAAGAAGGTCCATAGTCTTATGACTGTTAAAAGTTTTCAAGTATAACCCTTGTTAACCTAGGACATAGTTCAAGTTCTTATGACCCTCAGAATTCTTTGATTCTTGTTATTCACTCTTGATTCAAAAGTTGAGCTTTTATTTAGATGTCTTTGATTATTTCGCATGTTATTAATACTGTTATTTCATTTTATACTTGTGGGCATTTGTGCTCACTCTTGCTTAATAAAAACATTGCAGTTAAGAACGAAAGAATTGATGAACCTCCACTAGTAAGGCAAGGGCAAAATTAGCAAGTGACGAAGACCTGTTGTTTTATATGATGATGTATTTTGTTAAGACTTGAGTTAATGTTATTGTTTAAGACTTATTTTTTTATGATTCCGCTCAGATGTTTAAGGTTAGTTTAACATGGGATTGTATTATTATTCAGATGTTGTAACCCTTAAGGGAAGATTTTATTTCTATTATTGCATGGTTTGCATTATCATGGGTAGATAGATAGATGATATTTGTATCATGAACACCAAATCCTGTGGAACTGAAGTACCGATTTGGGGGTGTTACAAATATTATGCAGTAACCATTACAATTTTACACAGTAACCAAGTCAGCATTATATACTAACCAAATTCAGATTAGACAGTAACCAACAGTTGCAGGAAAGTAACCAACAGTTGCAGGAAGGTAACCAATGTATTTAATAAGTAATCATTAATATAAAAAACATCAATAAATAATCTTTAAATTATAAAGCAAGCATATAAACATTATACAACAACCAATCAATAATAAACAGTAACCAATTTATATGTATTTAGTAACCAGAGCATAAAACATATTTTAAAATGCATTTTGCATTCAAAACATTCATTATTCTGACTTTGTGACCATTTAAAGAGCGAAAAATTTGAGAAAGATAACCAATAGATGAATACGTAGTAAACACGGGGTAACACTATGCATATAAATTGGAAACTCAAATACCTCGGTATACAAATTTGTAACGAATCAACAATCAGTGCAGTACGATCAACAATCAGTGCAATTGCAGTAAGTAACTTGTTACAGTCCTGAAGTTGTTGTCGTTCTTTTATGTTCTTCTCTGATCTCAGAGTTGCGTCGTGACAAGAGATTTCGTCTTCTCTAGTAGATACGTCGTTGATATGTTCTTCTCCGATCTCAGTGTTGCTGTCGATCTCAGCGTGCCGTGCGACAAAAATTTTCGTCTTCTCCGATCTCAATGGTGTGTCGCGCCAGAAGATTTGGATTTCTCCGATATCAAAGTTACGTGTTCTGTTCAGTTTCTTGAATGTAGGAGCGTGTTCTGTTCAGTTGCTTGAATATAGACTGATTTTAGCAACTTTATATTGTGGTTATTTTATTTTTGTATTATGTTGTGTGTGTTTTATTTTGTAATTACTTTCTAATTGTTGTATATTAGTGTTAAGGACCCTTACGTATATACCCCGGATGTTCATAATATACGTATATACTACGGAGTACTTTATTGGAAAACTGGGCCAGGTGGAATGACTTTTGGCCAGCCTCCATTTGTCATTGTGCTTCTTCATTTATTGACCTACCGACTACCATAATTATAATTTTTCATGTCATTTTTCCCTTTTTTATTTTAACTTTAGGTGGTGGGTGGTTTAATTGTTTTATGAGAAATAAAAAATTGCATAAACAAAGGACAATATTCAATTAAGAAATTACATTCCCCAGTTCTTGATTGTTGGTGTGTTAGATTGTTGTGACGCCCCCAAACAGGTATACAACACCCATTCTGAGTCGTCAATAACATGGTACAGAAACACTACAACTTATTAATACAACATAAAAAATGTGAGTGTAAATACAAATATTGTCATCTAGACAATATCCACACTCAAAATAGTCCTCATTACAATTATTGGTACAATATTTTACAAAAAAAAATGGTGAGGACTACTAAAACAACTCCCTAGAACCTTCATTCCATACCCCCGACTAGTACTTGCTACATTCTAACCTCCTGAGAAGAAAATGGAACAACAAGGAAAAGGGTGAGCTCAACTAGCCAGTAAAGAATATTATGACTAAGATAATATACAACAAATTATCGTTA